>CM044553.2:27935018-28272518 GCA_024416835.2 Perccottus glenii
GAATGTGGTTAGGTTTGGAGATACACAAACGTACGCCATATGATAAAAATGGCGGGCTGCTTGGATCCTAAAAAGAAAACCGCAGAATGAGTCACAAGAAACAAAGCGCTGTGAGTGTGTGTGTGTGTGTGTGTGTGTGTGTGTGTGCTTGTGCGTGCGTGCGTGCGTGCGTGTGCGTGCGTGCGTGCGTGCGTGCGTGCGTGTGTGTGTGTGTGTGTGTGTGAGTGAGAGCAGGCTCATTCACATTCCCAGACAGAGGGAAGGGATCTGGAAGTGTTGTGCTCTGTGGTACCTGCTCTATGTTAACTGTCACTCTGAGGCTTCTGCACAATTACGATAAGCCCGCCACTTTAAAACAACTTTAAAGTGCACGGCTGAGGAAAGGGAAATCAATCTCTCCAAGGATAAGTAACGCCTATCGTGAAAGCAAATGGGAAGGTTATTGGTCCTTGGACGAAAAAAAACCCTGGAGTTAGCAAACCAAGTTCTAAACCCTGCACAAAAATAGCTTTAGAAATTCTGCCTACTCTAGCTTTAAAAGGTGAATATTTCCATTTTAACCATTTAAACCCAAAGCCAATCTTTTTTAAGAACTAAAAATAAAAGTTACTGATTCTGAGCTGTGAAAATGTCTTCTGTGGGGACAAGAAGCATGTGGCGACCCTTGCATTGTGACCAGTATTACTTTTGCTATTTTTGTTTTGAAAACAGTAAAAATAATAATAATAATAATAATAATAATAATAATAATAATAATAATAATAAAAATACTATTTAGTACAGACACCAAAGCCACAATTTGTACCCAGGGCATCTGCACACAGGTACATGTCTATGAAGGTTCTCAGTCATCCAGGTCATCTTGCTTTAAAGAGGCCCATCTAATCATCAACTTAAATAGGCTATAAAATGGGAGATACCTTTGAAGTCAGATTTTTTTAAGCTGTTTATTAAGCTTTTACTAAACTGTGCTGTGGACCTGAAATATTAACAGAGGAGAGATTTAATTAAATTTTCTCTATTCATATCATGAGTTACTTGTGATGTTACCTTTACAGCTCTACATTCATTTAACAAACCAGGTTTGTGAAGACTCTCTGAAGACTCTTCAGGAGGGAGCGGGCGGGGGTGGATATGTGGAGGAGCTCAAAGAGATATGGAGGGGCGAGGTTGTGCATGGCTTTAAATGTGAGGAGCAGTATTTTATAGTTGATGCGGTATGTGATGGAGCCAGTGGAGCTGTTGCAGGACGGGTGTGATGGGATTGGTGGAGGGGGTACGTGTGATTATGCGGGCGGCTGAGTTCTGGACCAGTTGAAGTTTATGAAGGGTTTTTTGAGGGAGACCAAACAGAAGGGAGTTGCAGTAATCCAGGCGGGAGGTGATGAGGCTGTGCACTAGGACGGCAGTAGAGGGAGGGCTGAGGGAGGGGCGGAGGTGAAAGTAGGCAGAGCGGATGACATTATTGATGTGGGAAGTGTAGAAGAGTGTGCTGTCGAGGATGTCACCCAGACTCTTTACCTGAGGGGAGGGGGTAATGGAGGAGTTTTCAAAAGTAATGGAGAAGTTATTGATTTGGAGGATATTGAGGATAGGCCTCCTATACGCGTTTCTTTTTAATGAATAAAACTCTACAGTAGTAATACAACAGCAGCTTATTATCAACGCTCACCTGACATACAGTGGCATAAAAATGTATCTGACGCCTTTTAAATTTCTCACATTTCTGCATAAAATCACCATCAAATGTGATTTGATCTTTGTCAAAATGTCACAAATGAAAAAACAGTGTCTGCTTTAACTAAAACCATCCAAACATTTATAGGTTTTCATATTTTTAATGAGGATAACATGCAAACAATGACAGAAGGGGGAGGAATAAGTAACTGAACCATCACATTTAATATCTGGTTGCCCCCCCTTTGACAGCAATAACTTCAACCAGACGTTTCCTGTAGTTGCAGATCGATCAGGATCAATCCTCTTTACAAAACTGCTGCAGTTCAGTCAGATTCTGGGATGTTTGACATGAATCGCTGTCTAATATTTGTGTACTGTTTGCACTGTGTGCACAAATATTAGACAAGTTGTATTTTTGAGGATTAATTTTGTTATTGTACAACTACAGTGCTCTTGGTCAATCCAAAATGTTAACAAACCCTCAAACCTGAACATTTAAGTAGTAAAAGTAAAGTTTTGGCTTTCTTAAGAGAATATCTACATGTACACCATTATTAGGCAACTATTAGTGTGCAACTAAATGAAAAACAAAGATTTTCTCATCTCACTTGTTTATTTTCACCTGTTAAAGTGAGAATAATAAACTCAAAATTTACAAATAAACATTTCTGAAATTTCAAAAACAAAAAAAACTTAGTGACCAATATAGCCACCCTTCTTTTCGACAAAAGTCACAAGCCTTCCATTCACACATTCAGTCAGTTTCTTGATCTGGTCAGACGCATGCAATAATGTTAATATAATAAAAACAAATAGGATTTGATGGATAGAGCAACACTTCCTGATGTGTGAGTTTTAAAATAAAGGCTTTCTAGACACATTTTCAGTCACAAATATTTGTGTAAATACTTACTAAAATTAGTTAATATAATTCATGATATTAAATTTATATATTTTTTGCCATTTACTTGCAACTTGGATTTTTTTTCTGAAGCAGTAGAACAGCTGGTTTCTTATGAGTCGAACACTGGGCTCACCGGTTTTTACATAGTAGTAGTAGTAGTCCTATTTCTAAGGTAATGTAGGCAATTATAGAAAATAAACATAACTCTGACACTGACAAAATTAAAATTGTGATCTTGGAATAAAAAAATTGTGATGATATTGTTGCCATATTGCCCAGCTCTAGCCTTGATTAGTGTGACCCCCTCAGTTGTTTTTCCTTTAAAGAATTCTCATTTAAAGAATTATCAAACAATTAAAGGCTAATGATCAAAATATGCAAAATAAGCTATTACTTTCCACTTCCAAAAAATCTCCAAAATCTACACACATCTGTAGCATGTGCAATTCTAACCTTTCTGGTGGTGACTAAACAGGCCAACTGCATTATTCTCTCTCCAGCCGTCCTAGCAGCTGCAGGACAGGCATTCATGAGCCCGTACTGACAGAAGGGCAGCCTCGCAGGGCTGACGTTCCATTTGCGTGCTGCGGTCTGTGTGTGTCTGTTTGGAATTTGGATGCCCTCTGTTTCCCCCCGTCCACCAGGACCTGGGCCTCTAGGGTGTGGACTGGGTGCTAGATATGTCGGGCCAGAGACGTTGTATTATTGGCACAGTCCACATACTATTGCAGGGATATTCCCCTGTGGAGTTGGTACACTACCCAGAGCTGGAGTGTTGGGAAAATGTTGAAAAGGGTGTGGTGGGAAGAAACCTGATAAAGGAAGAGGGAGATAAAGTTAGAAGAGAGTGGCACATGCATTATAGTGAAATGTGGGGAAACAGAGCCAAAATAAAACACTAACTCTAAATGATGTCATGTCCTCTGTAAGTTCAAAAAATAGAGTTTTACTGCAGCAGATGTGGTTTAGGGACAGAACTGACGACCGGCAGATGAGATCAGAGAAAGAAGAAATTAGTCTGAGAATGGTGCTGCTCTGTGTAAAACTCTAGATAGACCTCATCTGTAATCAATACCAAAATATATAAACAATATCTAAACCACACAAACACTTTTTTATTTTTTTTAATATAGCACTTCTCCACCTACTGTAGTAGGCACTCAAAGCGCATAACATACATTAAGCTAGTTACCAGTGTTACAGCTGGAACACCACTAGAGGCAATGTAGGTTAAGTGTCTTGCCCAAGGACACAACGACAGTATGTGGGGGAGAGCGGGATGTTATGATGTCTACTGCCGCCCTACATATTCCTGTATGCTTGTAGGTAACTACTGATATGTGATGTATACTGAATGTCTGCAGTATCAGGAAAATATCCGATAACGACAATAAATATTGCAATAACAATATGACTTGCTATATTTAAATGCCTCCTTTGGTCTGAATAAAAGAAAAACAGATCCTAAAATTTCTTGGGAACTAGAGCTTAATATGTGAGTTATTCCCTTATTATTCCATTTACAAGGAGCACATAAAAGGTTTGAATGTTCATTTCAAGTGTGCTATTTGCTTTTGGAAACTGTTGCTATCATCTCTCAATATGAGATCCAAAGATCTGTCACTATCAGTGAAGCAAGTCATCATTAGGCTGAAAAAACAAAACAAACCCATTAGAGAGATAGTAAAAACTTTAGGTGTTGCCAAATCAACTGAAGGAACATCCTTAAAAAGACCTGGAAGACCACGAAAAACAACTGTGATGGATGACTGAAGAATTCTTTCCCTGGTGAAGAAAACACCCTTCACAACAGTTGTCCAGATCAAGAACACTCTCCAGGAGGTAGGTGTATGTGTGTCAAAGTCAACACTCAAGAGAAGACTTCACCAAAGTGAATACAGAGGGTTCACCACAAGATGTAAACCATTGGTGAGCCTCAAAAACAAGAAGGCTAGATTAGAGTTTGTTAAACAACATCTAAAAAAGCCTTCACAGTTCTGGAACAACATCCTATGGACCGATGAGACCAAGATCAACTTGTACCAGAGTGATGGGAAGAGAAGAGTCTGGAGAAGGAAAGGACCTGCTCATGATCCAAAGCATAGCACCTCATCAGTGAAGCATGTGGTGGTAGTGTCATGGCGTGGGCATGTATGTCTGCCAATGGAACTGGTTCTCTTGTATTTATTGATGATGTGACGCTGACAAAAGCAGCAGTGTTTCGGGCAATATTATCTGCTCATATTCAGATGCTTCAGAACTCATTGACTGGCGCTTCACAGTGCAGATGGACAATGACCCGAAGCATACTGCAAAAGAGTTTTTTAAGGGAAAGAAGTGGAATGTTATGCAATGACCAAGTCAATCACCTGAATCTGATTGAGCATGTATTTCACTTGCTGAAGACAAGACTGAAGGGAAAATGCCCCAAGAACAAGCAGGAACTGAAGACAGTTGCAGTAGAGGCCTGGCAGAGCAGAGATAAAACCCAGCGTCTGGTGATGTCTATGTTCCAGACTTCAGGCTGTAGTTGACTTATTAAAAAAGTTTGATTTATGATTATTAATCTGTCCCATTACTTTTGGTCCCTTAAAAAGTGGGAGGCACATTTACAAACTGCTAAAGGTCTGAGGTTAAAGCACATCTTGTTTGTTTCATTTCAAATCCATTGTGGTGGCGTATAGAGCCAAAAATATTAGAATTGTGTCAATATCCCAATATTTATGGACCTGACTGTGGATTCTCTCTCTCATGGAGGAAAACACAGATTCCTGTGGTTTCCTCTCTGGGACATGGTTAAAATGTACTTTCTTTTAGGTTATGCAGAAACTACTGAAGAGAAAAGGCCTTAGCCATAGTAGAGAACCCGAAACACAATTCTCCTATGTTTAAGTGCTTTTCCACATTTTTATCATGTGACTTGTGTTCGGCCTATAAGACCTGTTTAATACTGTCTGAGCTCTACTCCGCAGTGGACATCCGGACAGGCTTTTAGAGTGTCTCAATTTTTCACAAAAACACATTTTTCAAATGCCTCCAATGCCAGGGAGACATGAGGATAGTCCAGAAGAGAAATGGAGTCAGATGGACCAATAGAACGACAGAGACCCATGTGTTTCTCATGGAGAGGTGTGAGGCTGCTGTGCTGGTTAATTTGAAGACTCTTTGAAATCCAATATGTCTCTTCCACAACTTTAACTGTCTGTAGGCCTCAAGACATTTGCCAACTAAATGTCATGCTCAGCAGCAGAGTGTTTATGTAGCAACAGAGATCTGTGGATCAACTAACCAGTCAAGATTTAGAAAAATGGAATTGAAACATCTGGTGATGTTTGAAATGAGACACGACCAGAGCCTTTTCCACATGGTACAGTACGGCTCAGCTCACAGCACAAATTAGAAGAGTAGTAAAAGTCCCCTCCTTCCGTGGCAGAGCTTAAGCTGAATAGAAGAACACCATGAAAATATCGAGCCACTGGGCTGGACCATGAGTTAACTGTGGAGAGCAGCATTTCCAGAGAGCTGAGGGGAGCAGGCTGTAATCAGGGAGAATGTGAGACTTCTCCTCCAGTAAGAGGTGGCACCAGGCAACATAGCTCACATACGTAGCTCACATAGCTATCGTGGCTACCACATGATACTAACGTCTCGGACATGGATATATCCAAGTGAATGACAGACCCTTGGCTCTTCTTCGTTGCAAAGTCAACAAGTTTCTAATACAATTATCAATCATTGAAAAAAACTGGTGACTTGTTGTATCATTGTTTTGCTTTTCTATAGGGCAAGCACTGACAAAGAAGATATGTTACTGCAGTAAAATAGTAATTTAAAGTGGGGAGCAATTTATAATAAACTAGGAAAGTGTGAAGAAAATGTGATACTGCAATAACAATAATACTTTGTTAAAATAAATAAATAAATAAATTATTTTGTTGCAATTAAGACACTGGTTTGTTTCAGTTAGGGATAAAATATCACATAAAATATCACAACACATAAAGGCTGGCTGCTAATCAAGTCTCATTTACAAAAACAGTTCATTTTGAGAGAGGGAGGGGCTCCCGCTGCACACAGACAGCAGCCACAGAAAGCAACAGCGTGACCAGCTGCTTTTTGCGTACATTTAGAGAAACAAATTGTACCTGCGTACTGTGATGGCAAAATATGTGCCTGCTACACAAAATGTTAGCATGTTTGCAGTTATAATATTTGATATAAGTTCACTTTCCTTCAGGGCAGCCTGACTCTTGGTGAAAATCCAAGGCCATGTGGGCTGCTCAAACAAATAACTGATCCTAGCCATAATATAAGCTCTCCTTGTAACTGTGTGTGTGTTTGAACTTGCGCCAACAAGAGACAAAAATATAGAGATTGATAATACAAGTCAGACAACATTTTTATGCCAGTTGTTTTATTGCTTACACAGCCTGAGTGCTAAAGAACAGTGAGAACAAATGTAGCCTTGTGTGGTTGGGTGTAGTCTTTGGGTCAATGAAAGGGGAGAGAAAGCTGTTGTGGGAGATATGACAGAAAGTATTTGGCGATGTAATCAATTGCAGATGGCGGCCGGCCTGTCGAGTCTACAGAGGTTCTTTGTGATGTTAAGGCCGGCTGTAATCCAACAGGACGAGGCTGTTTTTGAATGTGCGCATGTTTACTCTGATACTTCTAACTTTAGCATGCAAATGCAGCGCAACAGGAATCCAGACTCTCCAGAGGAAAGACTTATCAGAGCGAGATGTGAGGTCCAAAATGTTCGAATCCGGTTGATAAAGCCAGAGTAGACACTATTTATCAGTGGTAAACAAACTGATAGATTTTCCAGTATATCAAAATTGGGTTAGAATTTACATAATGTAAGATATGTCAAAAAGGAAAAGGCTTTACTGGGTTTGTAAAAAAGATTGTTGTTTAATTGGCAAAAGCAATAACTTATCTCATAAATAATTCATCCTTTAAAGTAAACTTTAAAGTAAAAAAGATGCCATTTCTGAGTGGGACATGTTGAGGCATGTCACTCAGTTAAAGTTAATCAGTTGTTCTCCACAAAGTTTGTGAAAATATTTCATTTTAGTAATTGCATTTGTTTAGGGTTAATATTTCCTTTTTTTAATTAAGAGGGCCTGGAGTTTAGCTTGTAGTTTTTAAAAGTGCCTGTTAATGTTGAAAACTTGTAGCTACGTTTTGTGAAGTCAAATAGTTCAGCCTAGCCTATAACGCTTATTTCTTTGTCTATTCTATACAGAGAATAGTCTGGTAATGCGACCACAGCAGACGGGATCATCAACACATGACTACATCATAAGCTTTGGTAGATTTGAGTAAGCTTTTTGACCTTTTGAAAACAACTGACAAACAAGTTTAGGTAGCAACAGAACATTTTGTTTCTTCACCAGTCTATTACTGTCTAAGTATGGTTCCAAACAATGCTCTGGAGAATGCTCAGATTGCTTAGTCCAACTTTATGATGACCAAGTCAAAATATACTATTGCATAAAACCACTGAAGAGACTTTTTTTTACTTTATTTAATGATAAATGTAAGTGACAGGCATGCTCCAGCTCCACACTAAAATCAGGACTACAGAAGATAATATTTTATAGCTTGTTGTGTATGGTTTTAGGCCAAATTTTTAATTCTATTAGGTAACCCATAAGTGAGGTCATCTTTTTAGTAAAATGTAGAAGGAAAAGCTGTTACTAACAAGTGAAATTGAGGAGGGAGTTTTGAACTACAGATGATTTTTTTAATTCACAAAAGTCACACTCCTTTTTTATTCATCACACATTAAGACATTTGTGAAATGGGACTTACTGGGAAGCTATTAAAATCTTATGATGCAGGGGCCCAAATAACACCACTAAAATAAAAAAATAAATAGAAAAGAGAGAAGAGAAATGGAGAGAAAAATGCAGAAAGCTCTTTAAAAGTCTCCTCTTTAAGATTTCAGTAGTCCAATCACTTAACACTGAAGATAATTATCCTCAATGAGGAAGTATAGTGGTATATCTTGATTCAAGTTCTTTTCAAATACAGTCAGCGATGAAGACACTTTATTGAATCATATGTAAATAAATACAGATGTCATCAGTGGGTCATTAAACCAAGTGACAGAGTGGAACAAGCAGCCGTTGAGTCAGACACAGAGGCAGGCAGTGGGTTGTGAGGTTATGGTGTCAGAGCGAGGGCAAGCAGGTAACTCTATCGGTGGAGCTAAGGCGCTCGGTATTGAGGCTCAGTGTCTCTCATGACAACACTGTCCAGGAAAGAAGGCTGAGCATGACAGCAGGCCTAACTTAAATCATCTTTCCAGGTTCTCTGTCACTGTCTGCGCTGGTCACATTATACACAGACATATCCCTGAAGTGTTGACTGCTGAAAGAAACCACACACTGTATGCTAAACAAATATGGATTTTCTGATGATGAAAACATCATCAGGCTGTGGGTAAATTGTAGTTCACATGTGGGTCGCACTAATTGAACATACAACCGACATAGAACAGTTCTCCAATCTATTGCCCGATCCAGGTTAGATAAAAAAAAAATCTCTGACTCAATAACAGAAGTATGTATTTGCTGTATGAACCTCACAGTTACCATTCACCACACACCTATCATTCACCCCGCATCTGCCCCGCATCTGGCTCAGTGGTGAAGCGGTTGTCCTATAACCAGAAGGTTGGCGGTTTGATTCCCTCTCTCCCCTGTTCATACTGCCGTTGTGTCCTTGGGCAAGACACTTAACCCACCTTGCCTCCAGTGCTATGAACTGTAGAGGTGAGTTTGGTGGTGGTGGCTGCTAACAGACATTCACACATGTACATCACCCTCCACACCTGTCCCATCACTCAGACCCTGGGTGTGTCTTCAGAAAAACTCCCCTCTGGACTTCTATGCCCCAACCAGAGGCCTCATTTCCCTCTGCACCCACACACACATGCCGCGCCTGGGTCCCAGCCCCCTTTACGGTGCACAAAGCTCTTATTGTAAGGTACAATGCGGGCCACCCCCTCTGCCTCTTACGGGATCCCCTGCTCCCTCCCCCCAGACCTATGTCTTTTCTGCCCCCTCTGCTTCAGCCTGACTTCTTCTGTCTCTGCTTCTCAGGAAACTTCAGAATTTCTAAATAACATCTAAAAACCTTTCTTTTGATTGTACATTTTAAAAGCACATATTTTCTGCTTTAACATTCACAAGCTGCCTTTCTGTTCTACTTTTAAAGGTAACTCTATATTCAACATTGGTCCATCCAGCTATTTTTGTCTTGATTCCATTCTTTAGTTTTTGCAGTTAGCATTGCAATTCATTGTTAAGTTTTATCAAGTACCTTCTTTATATTAAACAAATATCCCCAAATCAGCAACTGAAAATCTATTAACACATTATTTTCTGAGTTCTCTCTTCTTATTGGATAAAAAGGCGGGATACCAGAAAACAGATTTTGTTTTAGGTTTGTTGTAAGACAGAGGGATCAGGTTATTTTAGTGTTTCCCATACACATTGTCTTGACACATTGTCTATGGCAGCCTGCCATAAACATATTAGTCCCGCATGTGATATTTTAAAGTCTGCGCTCCACTGACCTGTGTCCGTTACATGATTTTTCTAACTGCTCTGAGAAGAGCTCGTCCAGACTCTGCTGCTGAGTGAGAGCTGCTGCAGCAGTTATGAGTGAGTGGAGACAGCTTCTTCTGATGCCAACCGAGTGACACTTAGAGGAGGCCTATTCAACAAGCGGCCCATTTACCCATATTAATAAATATAGTTTTTAATAACCGGTATTTTCTGTGCATTTGCCGATTAGAAACACTTTCTCTTTCACTGTCTCTTTACAGATGTACTGCAGTGGTTTACGGTCAGCCCATAGAGCGCAATTCATTCAAATTAAAACATGGCACTGTCAAAGGAGAAGCAACGTCAAGTTGACATGGAAACTTGAAAGTTGAATAAAGAATTGACTGATGTACACATGGCCAATGCACAGGGTAATCCTATGTGCCTGATGTGTTATGACGTCTGCTCAGTTAACAAGGAATATAACACGTGGAGGACTACTTACGGCAGCGTCAACAAGTTTCCACCAGGCTCCAAGGCTCGTCGGACAAAAATAAAAACATTGACTCTGAACTACAAACAAAGCACTGCAATCTTCTCCCATGCTTGTAATCAGCAGCAAGACGCCATAGCGGCATCACTCTGCGTTGCATGGATGCTCACTAAAAGAAAAGACCATTCACCGATGCAGAAACAGTGAAAGAATGCATGCTAGCGTTAGCGGTTGATGAGGAGGTGGTAACAATTCCAAAGTTAAGGACCAGGTGATGCGTTCTATCCCAGTGTCAGATATGACACCTGCAAGACAGGTGGATGTTTTAGCCACGGATATTTTTTGAGACTCTAATTGTTT
The DNA here is from genome assembly GCA_024416835.2 of Perccottus glenii. Lineage (NCBI taxonomy): Eukaryota > Metazoa > Chordata > Actinopteri > Gobiiformes > Odontobutidae > Perccottus > Perccottus glenii. Next base: position 27,946,015 of record CM044553.2, read on the forward strand.
GTATGTGCGTTTCTTTGACGGACATGGTTTCAAGGAGGATATACTGGGCCTAATCCCACTGGAAGGACATGAAAGTAATGTTCGAAAAGATTGTTGTTTTTTTCATTAAGACAATGGACTAGACTTGGCGTTAACCTGCTGGTTACCGATGGAGCACCCTCAATGACTGGGAAGATTTAAGGATTGTGTGCATGACTGTCTTTACTGTCTCTACATCAGAGTGTCCTCTGCTCACAACTAAGTGGTGAGTTAAAAACACAGTGAATGCTTTAAGGAAAGAGGGCTGTACAGAGATTTTTTGGCCCAAGCGTGTTGTTGCAGAGAAATTCCCAAAGATAATGAAAATTAGCGATCGTGTGTTGACAATATTTAGATCAACATATACTTCTCCCCACATAAATGCCATAAAAACAAACAATTGTGCCTCTTTGACCATCTGCATCATTGTTTGCGGATTGCCTAACTTTTCCATCCTAGCTCAGTTAAGAAGATGTCATTTCTGTTACTTATCTTGTTAAAATATGCAGGTATTGTTATTTTGTTGTTTTTTTTCTTTTTTGCACTTAAACCAAACAGCATCTGATGTTGTTTATGTATTCAAAAGAAAGATGGTTATGCATTTATTCCCTGCACTTGAAGCCAACAGTAGCTCCAAATAAAGTGTTAAAATCTGATGTTATTCTGTGTCTATTGTACATCAAACAACATGATAGCAGTAGTAGTAGCAGTAGTAGCAGCTCTCATCATCAGGCTCTCAAGAAAATATAGTTGAATAGCCCTGCTTTAGAGGCTGTTCACTAGAGAAAGGCTAGAAAAGTTGGAAATAACTGTAGTAAAACTCTCCAGAAAACCAGCTCGGTCATCTTTTGTTACTCTGCAGTGACAACGAGCGGTGGATTCCAACAGAGACAGAAGAGCGATGCTCAGTTTAAGGATTAGCATAAAACATTAGCAAAGTTGCTAAAGTTACTTTCTCAGGTGAGCAGATACAACTTTTATCTGATACACATCCAGACAAACCCACTGTTTAATAATACTTGTCTATTTCTACAGTAATCGTGTTGCACTTAAAACAACACTTCATTCTTTTATTTACTTTGCCCGCAGCTCATTTTCATAAATATGTAGGTCACATCTTTTTTTTTTTTTATGTGATGCATTGTTCTTGCTTTTTTCCTTTATATTGTGCCGTCCAGAGACCGCTTATTTTGTGTATGTTGGTCCTGCCTGCCTGGTATGTCTGTCCAACCTCCTGGAAATTCAGCTCAGATCGACAGAAATAAGTTTAATCTATTATATTTCAAAGAAAAACAAATAGGACGGCTGAGCAGGCTAGCATAGAAAACTTCTTTTCAATAAACTTTAGTGAACAGCATCTTCATACATTCGGCTGTTTCCAGTTTTAGAGACCACTGTATGGAAACACGTTTTTGAGTAGGATGACTCAATACTATTTCCCTGTTGAAAACAATACAGAAATATAACAGCAATATATGAAAAAAACATCAGTGAAATGTGATGAGGTATCATATTAGGGTTGCTCCTTCATGTACAGGTCGCCACAAACCAGAATGAAAGACAATTTAGTAACTAGTTTTAAGTACCAAACACTTCCAAAAATCAACAGCAAAATCTAACAAAGAAAAAAAAAAGGTTATCACTAAGAGTCAATAATCTCAAAACAGATCATCTAGAGATAATTGGACACGGCCACCACTTTAACTGAGCCATGACTGACGACTACTCCTCAGCATCTTGAATCTGTTGATTTGCATGAGCCCTTCCACACACCCCGCTGCAGTTTCAGATCAAACGGACTAGAAGGAAGAAATGATGCAAGAGGAGCCTCCTCCTCCGCTTCCCGCAGAGCTGTGGTTGTAGTTTTCATGTTAAGTGAAAGCCTACCAGAACGCCTTAAAGGATGTGGGACATTACGCTTTTTCAACGTCTTCCAAACTTCCAATTTTGGTCAAAAGCAAACAACAAAAGAAAACGTTGAACAAAGTAGTAGAGTAGTTTTTAAATGAGAGGCCAGATGCTTTTCAAAACAGAGCAATTATGAAACAGTAAGAAATGGTTTGGAATAGTTTCTCAAAAGACGCACAAAAACTAAACGGTTGAAATAGCGTCATTTACCAAGTGACACCTCTGTTTGAAATCCCAGGGGCAGGTATTTGAGCTGCACACACAGGTCTCCATGGTGAAATGGGGGCTATGCTTAGGCTAATGTCCCACTCTGACGCTCCACCGTGACGCAGCCTTTCAGGATTTAGCTCAGTATGGCACGGTCTGGGACAGTGATGGCCTCATTCCACTAGATTTGTCACTCCACCTCTTTTGTGATCATCTGAAAGAATGAACACTGAGGCAAACATAAACAGCTGTGAGGCCATATTGGATCAAAATGTTCACACACCAGCGATAACAGTTATACAGGACAGTGTGTTGAAAACATATAACCGTCAGATGAAAACACACCATAAACTTTAGGACAGCAAAATATATTTTAAACGGGGTGCACGTGGCAGAGTGGTTAGCACTCCTGCATCAAAGCAAGACGGTTGTGATGTCAAAACCCGGTCGACTTAAACATCCTCGGCCAACTCCAGTCTTTCTGTGAGGAGTCTGCATGTCCTCCACGTGTTACTGTGGGTTCTCTCCGGGTACAACCGGCTTTCTCCCACCGTCCAAACACATGCATGTATAGGTCAATTGGAAACTAATGTGTCCCTAGTGAATGAATGTGAAAGTGAATGGTTGTCTGTCACTGTCTAAATGTTAGCCCTGCGACTAACTGGCCATTGTACCCCGCCTCAGGCCCCCAAGTTGCAGTCACCCACTGGAGTCACTCCACTCCGTTCTCCATCAGCATTAAAGACAAAATGAGGAAACTCAGGCTGACAATGTAATGACAGGGAACACTCAGCAGATCTCACAACTCTCTGGACATTCACAGCAGCAGAGCTAAATTACATACAGACAAATTCAACAGGATCAAAGGACTAATGTTCAGTAACAACTGACCCTGTAGATAAAGATCATGGGTTGTCTAAACACTGATAGTTCACAATTAAGGCCCTTATTCTAAAATGCCAGGATCAGACGTAGGATATACAGTATTCCTTTTTAAAATTACTCATTACATTGCTGCCTGAAGTCTCTACACTGCCTCAGGCCAATTGTTGATGCTCCAAACCTGCACTTTCCCGCTGATTTGTCATATTCCACTCCCCTCTCTCCTACAAATCAATAACAGACAGGACATCATCTTGCTGCCGAGCCTTTTCACCACCTCTGCTGATAGAGCTCCGCCTCATCTCATTTAGCTTTGTTACTACAAACACTGCATCGTCTGTTGGCTACAAAGGCTCAAAATTAGTTGTAATTATACCACAAACATCTGTCAGCATATTTCCACACGACAAAGGCAACAAAAAGTCTCATTAAATCAGCATTGACTATGACAGCATTTTTGTGATTCCAAAAAAACATAATGACATTTTTGGATGACCATTAAAAAATGCACTTCAAAGCGGAACCGCTGAACTTCTAGCCCAAGAGCATACATTATCAAAATCATTTGTAATGGTTCTTTGAAATTAACTCACTAGAATCATGACTATCTCACTGACATAGTAGCCTCAGCTGGATAGATACCTACAATGGAACCTTTCGGTATATATGTCCAGTATATTAAGTAATCACATTTTATCACACAAAAGGCCATATCGGCTAGTCTTTTGCACAGTTAACTTAAATTGTACACTGGCTGAGAACACAGAATTTGCACAAAGGTCACAAAAGTAGGAGCACAGAGAATCATTTGCTTTCTCACCTTTTACTAATTTCCTACTGGACTATTCTATAATTATACCTTCTGCAAGTTAGCCTGGCAAGCCGCAACTAACTCTTTTCATATTGTATACAAAGAAGTTAGTCTAGTGCCCTGTTGCTTGCATTTGATTTCAAGGGTGGGGTTTATAAGAGGAATGTTAACCAGTCCGAGAAACGCCAGACAGTGTTGCAAAAAAAGGCAAAACCACACAGCCGTTTGTCTACAAGTAAGCCCATTAGTGTCACTTAACCTGGCCGTCACCAGAGCGGTTTCATCTTTTTTATACTTTGCTGGTTTTTCAAAAACGAGGCGAGTAGGGTAAGTGATTTGCTGTGAGAAAGGGATCGTTGATTGAACACAATAGATATTAAATACAGTCATGTTAATTCAACCAGCAGTGTGATTTACCTTGAAGCATGCAGCGGTATGCAGACTCAGAGATGGCGTAAATGTGTGGAGGCATTTCATGTCGTTTCTTCCCTCTGTACATCTCAACAATGTTTTCTGAATAGATGGGCAGGTTCTTGTAGGGGTTGATGACCACACAGAACAAGCCCGAGTAAGTCTGTCAATAAAAAAATACACAACAATTATTATACAATAAGAGTGTCATATTTTCCAAAGGATGATGTTCCTGATTAGTTTTCAGCTCTGAAATCAGAGTTACATCCAAGCAGCAGTATCGGTTATTACATACTTTTTTAGGGACTTGCATCATTTGAACTGGCAGGCGACATGACTCCATAAACAAGGGTGACTGACACTGAACAGACTTTAAATATGAAACTATACTGAATTATAATGAATTTTGTGCAGAATCATATTGCAGTTAATGGCTTGCACTGCAGACATTTAGCCTACTTTCTGGCTCTGAGAGTTACGCTTGGCTGTTTTTTGTCCCTGGAGATTGTATGTGGTATGAACACTTCTCAGCTCGGCTCTACACTCATTTGAGGAGTCGCTGGACACCAAGAACTAAAGTGAGGCCCTATATAGTCCTCTGCTTTTTGCCTTTTGAAGATACTAGGAGATTTCTGTTACCACTATAGACATCCGACAAAGCTAAGTACCTCTACATACTAACAATGGCATCTTAATTAACCAGCTTCCAAAACTCCAAAATGTAAAGAGATGCAAAAGTTTCCTACATGACCACATTCTTTTAGTTCCCAATGGCAGTAAACTTAAGTGTGCATTTTGTGTTTGTGTTTCACTGACTGCACTGCTTTACTGTACTGTTGAATGATGAATGTGAAACAACTCAAATGTGAAACAACTCAAAGGTCCCCAACCACTGGGCCGCAGACCATTTGGTACTGGGCTGCAGTGGAGGAATGAAACTAAAATGTTTTATATCCATTTGAAAATGTATTATCTTCTGTAATGACTACTTGCGACTTGACTTACTCACTTTGAATAAATGAATAGTCAATTACTATTATTTATTTTAACACTTTTTTCTGTTTTGTTTAAAAAGTCATAGCCTGTTTTTAATGGACACAACAGTGACCTTCTTAGATTTTACATTTACTGTTGCCATTAGATAGTATTCCACCACAAATAATAGACATTTTTAAGAGATGCACTTGGAAGATCAAGAGCAGCTGGTCCGGTTTCAAATTTAAAAAGACATGTTTGTTTTCCCTACTGTTTTGTCAAACTCTAGATGTTCTCAAGGTAAAAGGTAATACTAAATGATCCTTATCGGACCATCAAATATCATCTGATTCATTATTAAAACTACAATGAAGGCCGAGTGGGGCAGTGTGACACGAGTGACTCAGCAGCTGAAGGTCAAGGAAAGGGGCCCCCCAAGCGCATACATAGCCATTATGTAACTGTTCCGCTTGAAGCCTCTGTCAGCGCCAACACGCTGGCCTGCTGATACATAAAACACTGAGGGCTAGGAAAAAGACTTCTTAGAGAACATATAGAGGCAGACAGAAAATCCCCTGAGGCAGAGGTCTAACAAACACTGTTCTCAGCTGCTTTGCTACCTTTGGGGGCAGGAGCGAAATTGCAACTCCACTCTTCTTTTCAGCTAATAAAATTTTTATTTAGTCTTATTTGTCAAATATGAAGTGCAGAGGAGTTATAAATGCAGTCTGCTGAGTGAGTGGTGTGCAGCAGAGGCAGGTGGTGAGTGCAGTGTAGCCAGAAGAACAATTCTGTATAAAAAAGGTGCATTAGGTTTTGATTCTGTACATTGCTTTTAGTTCCTTGTTTTTAATTTGAGGGCATTACATATTAAAAGGTGGACATATCATCCTATAATAATAAACTGTATTGTGTTTTGACAAGAGATTTTAAAATAAGAAATAAATGTGCCTTGTGCAACCTACAAACTTTTGTTTAGTCCTGTGGGGTAGCGGTGCATACATCCTCTTCTCAACTCTGTTTTGATTTGAGTTTAACTAGATTCAATTATTAGGTGTTTGCTGGGGTTACGAGCACCGCACGAGCAATATTTAGTTTGACAACTCACCTCGGTCTAATTATTGATGCTGTAATGGTAACCCTTGCTGGGTAGGTGGTTTGTGTGCCCCCTCCCCCCAACTTGTGGTTAGTGTGTAGCGGAATTTTGCATTCCAGCTTTTTTAACACACTTGTGCAGCCATGGAAGTGGTTCACTGTTGTGTAACTTGTGGGACCTCACTCCAGGCGGATGATGGAAATGACCTATGTCCAGTCTGTCACGGCCCTGATCACCTGAGGGAGGCGCTGCAGTTACATGCCGCGGGCTGTGAGGGCGGCTAGATTGGCGCAGTTGTCTTCTGACGGCATTCTCCCGCCTTCAGGGCATGTGCCGCTAGCTCCGCCTAGGCATTCGAGGCGTAGGGGCGAGCCTACGGTTGCGAGCCTACGGTTGCGAGCCTACGGTTGCGACAGCTTTCCCTAGGAAGAGTGTGTAATCGGACAGTGCGCTTACTTCTAAGGTTGATCGTCTGTCTGCAGAAATGGCAGAAATTAGAGCTCTCTTTAAAATTTGCCAATGGAAACCCCCAGCAGAGGAGGTGGGAGTGTCCACTCCGCCCATGCCTGCCTTAGTTCCTGCACAATGCATCTGAGGTTAGTCTCACACGCATGCCTGCGGTTGAGCCTGTTATTGCCTCTTTGATTGTATCCCCTGAGGAAGCGCTGCGGCCAATTGTTAGATGCCCACGACCCCAGTGTTGTGTTACGGACGACCTACTGACACGGGCCTACAACTCTGGTGCACGCGCCCATCTGATGTTTGCCCACTCAGCCTTACTGCAGGAGTCTGGTGCTCCTCCCTCCTCTATTGGGTTTAGCGATGCTGCGCTGCAGGCTTTTGCACTATTGAAGCGGGAGCTGGGCCGCACAATGTCTTTTGGCAAGACCCTCCGCTGTGTTCCTGTGGAACCACAATAGCTGTTTGGAGATTTCGATATCGTTACATCCCTAGGTCATTGAGGGCATATATTGCGGCTACAGCAAAGTTGAGGAGGTCAGATCAGCTGTTTTTGTGTTATGGAGGTGCTAAACTGGGCTGTGCTCTTTCCAAGGCCTACAAGGCGGAGATTCGCCTATTGCCATCTGGCGTGAATTACCACTCAACCAGAAGTGTGGCAACGTCATGGGGGACCGTTTGAGGGTTCACCATGTTTTACAGGGGGAATGTTGCATATTTTCGGCCACTGGATACGTGATTGTCTGGGTCCTGCTACTTAGTAAGGTTGGTACCCAGAATTCCTCGTGACTTTTTTGGTATTCATCATTCTATGCTTTCAGCACCTTGCTCTGGTGGTCAGTAGAAATGAAATAGAACGAAAGTTACATATGTATGTACGTATGTATGGGGCAGTGGTTTGTAGTAGAGCAGTCGTCTTTCAACCGGACTGTAGACGGTTCGATTCCCGCTCTCCCCACAATTCCTTGTGAACGTTGTGTCCTTGGGCAAGACACTTAACCCCCCTTGCCTCGTATGAATGTTTAGTGAATGTATGTGGTGTTGGTCGGAGAGGCCAAAAATGGCTGCCATGTCTCTGTCAGTCTGTCCCAGGGCATCTGTGGCTACAGTTGTAGCTTACCATCACCAGTATGACTGTGTATGAATGAATAATGGACGACCTGTAAGCGCTTTGAGTCCCTTGGTCCCTTGGGAGAAAAGCTCAATATAAATCCAATCCATTATTATTATTATTATTATGTAACTACGGTTCAATGAATCGCGGATGACCGCCAGAAATGCTCTGTCACCTGGAATCCTCGCCTCTGTCACTCGGAATCATCCCCTTTCGACACATATTACCTCCGGTAGGTATAACAGGGGTCACAAGTGTGACTTTGTTGGTATTTCTACTCTGCAAATGCGCGAGGGGACCATTTAGTGCTTTTAGCACCGCCCTCTGGCGGTCATCCGGGTGGCAACTTCATTAACCGTAGTTGCATACGAAAAAAAAGGTTGAGGTAAAAGCATCTGGACTCGGTTTTCAAGGTGAAGACGTTTTGTCTCTAATACCAAGAGACTTTATCAAGTTACATATGTAACCTTCATTTAAAGCAGCAGCAATTGAAAAAGCATGATCCCAGCACAGTGTTGTCTTTGGGATAGCTAACAGTAATCTGAAACTAATTCAAAACTAAGAAAAGACTTAAAGACTGAGAGCTAGTTGTCCAATTCAAGACTTCTATAGAATCCATGGGCTGACATCCTGGAGTTGTTATAACCTTTAAAAAGCCCTGTCTCAGACCAGGACAAACTAGTGGGTTTTGTTAGTGCTTGGGCAAGATAACAAGAAGGGGTTATCAGGGATTTAATACATTTAATAAAATATAAGACAAATTGAGGTTTTCGATCCATTCACTCATAACCAGTTGAGAAACCAGTAAAAAATATATATTTTTGTGGCACTAATTATACCATCATCATACCACATGGGTTTAAAGTTGTCACTGCTAAATGATTGTGGAATTCCTGCAGAACAAAAACCTCTATCTAACTAACAACCCACAGGACAAAGTTAGAAGCAGTAGCCAAGCCACAATAGGCCAGTCCAGGAAAGAGAAGGTGACATTTCCAAAGTGTAACCCAATCCAGGGGAGGGGACGGGGTGGCCTAGTAACAGCTGAACAACAAGGGAACAACCAGCAGACACAACAGCCGAGCCTGTGTACCACCTCTGATCCGGCACTATGGCTTGCTCGTCATTGATCGGTGTGGGCTTGACCATTGTCCTGAGAGTGTTTGGTTCTACTTTACATAACAGAGCCAACAAATACAGTTCCTTCAGCTTGTGATATATGATCTGTGCTCTGAGCTGCACAGTTCCAGATCTCATTGACAGCACTATTGTTTTAATAGACTGATATTTCTTGCTCAATAAATTTTAGTCTCTCCAATGTCTCCCTTGATATACACTGCTGGATTGCCATAGTGCTGTTTTTCAAAATTGCAAGCTTACAGAAAGCCAAGTTTAGTCATAAAATGGCAACTGGTCAGGTCCAACCACAATCAGACTGCAGAAAGACAAACCACATGTGACTTTAATCCAAACTCTATTGAGTGATTATACTTCCTGGATATATTGTATAATATTATAATTAAACATTGAAAGGATTTTAGCATTTTCTTTACCCAAGAACTCCAAAACCTTTGAGTGGAAACAGCCGATATTTTAACGTATAAGGTATTTAATAAATTCAATAAGAAAACATATCATTAGCTTAAATCACATTGTGGTGTGACCAGAATAAAAACTAATTAAAGCTGCAAGCGTGGATGATTCTCCCTCGCTGTCGCCACCTGGTGCTGCTAAGGTTAAACTGTGCTGCTATCTCAGATTGGGTTCTTCAAGGCTACCAAATGTTTGGAAAATATAGAAAACTTACAAAGTTGTGTTTTTCCTGACTTATGAAGTTTTGCTTTTATAATATTGTCATTATGGTTTACAAAAAAAAAAAAAAAACAGTAGAGAATTAATGGCTTCACCCAACTACTAACTATGAGTGAAAATAAGTTTTTTGTGTTATTATTCATATCCTCTGAAAAATGGCCAAACAATCAAAACTGCCAGTGTATGAAAACGTATGAGCAATATACAGTATCTTGCTTGAATATGTCACATTGATGCAAATTTACAACACTAGGATATTTATAAAACATCAACAGTCCCATTCAGGTTTTGCTACAGCATTTGGTGTTCTTTAGTTGTTTAGTGGGAGTATATGTTACATAGTGTTTGTCCCAAACTGTTCTGTTTATGTGATGTATTTAGGTTACTGTGTTTTATTGTGACGAGTCTTTTCCCTGGTCTGTCTGTCAGATTTACTTCCTGTCTTGTCTTTTCCCTCCGTTGTGATTACTTGCTCCGCCCTAATGTGTTCCACCTGTGCCTCATTGTGTTCCTTATAAGTTCTGTGTGTTTTCCCTTGTCCTTTGCTGGATTGTTGCTTGAAGGCACTTCAAGTCCCTGAATCATAGTCTTAGGTTTTGTTCGGAAACCTCAGGTCTGACGCCTCCTGTCTGAACTCTTTCACGTCAAGCCTCTGGATAGTAGAATCAGGTTTGTCTGAACCCTGATATCAGAACCCTGGAGTGGAACTTATGTTGTGATGACTACATTTTGTTTTTGTACGATTTAGTTTTGAGTGACATTGCTGGTGTTTTCAAATCCAGAGTTTTTGTGTTTGACCTTAACCTTGTTTTTTACTACACGTTTTGGATTTTGCTTTTTTTGTGTTATTAAAACCTTTTTTGAACTGTCCGCCTTGGTGGGGTCTGCATTGTTAGTCCTTCGTCCTGTTCCGAGTTGTGCCTTTAATCCGTGACAGTGTTGCTTTAAAAGGACATTCATCTATTTCAGGAAATGTTTAATCACCAACAAGAATATTGTAATAGGAACCTTCTGAAAAAAACAAGACTCAAAGATCTCATTGAATCAGTGGTGATGGAAAATACAGTGTCTTTTCTAGCTCTGGGTACGCATTAACATTTTTGAAAATAATCTTTTAGATAATGCAGCTTCAAATCAAACCCACTGATGAGCACTACAAACACACACTACTTTAAAACCCCTTTCCTGTCTCCTTCACCAAGCACTGACACACCACCCATGAATTTGGCATAGGCTTGAGACTAGACTTGTTCCTTTTGAATTTAACACCTGTTCTCTGGAGTCGCTTCCCATGGATCAGACCATAGATTGTATAAATATGGATGATATCCGCCCATTGGTCCCCTATTCACCAATATTGTCATTACGAATGGGCAATAAAATGGCCGTTACATCCGGGCTTTTTCCATAGTAAATCAATAGTTTTTAGATAGCATAACAAACATATTAATCAAAAATTCACACCCCCCAGAGTTGTCATGTAATAAAAACTTAGCTCTAGAGATTGGAGCCATCTTTTGTACCAGGCTGTAAACATGAGTTTTACACTTGTAAAGTCGCCATTGGATGTCTGGATTGGAGGTATATCGCTGTATTTCACTGTAAAATCACCGTATGGCGGCGCCCTTACACGAGGACCATTTTAGAGGTTCCATGGGAGAGGCTTGGATCAGACATAGGTCTTGATCTTAACTCAGTCTTGGCCTTCAATTCTACTGCCTAAAATGTAAATTTATTTGGCTTTTTGTTTCAGGGATGGTGATAGGCTGGACTACCAGTTCAATTCCAGATATGCCAAGTTTCTAAAAGTGATCTATATATTGTTCCACCCTTTTGGAATACATTTCCATTTTAATTTTAGTTTGAGGTGTACTGCTCCCTTTAGTTACTCTTGCAATAAATGTAAAACAGGAAAGGTTTTGGATTGCATATGTACCCCCAACCAAACCAAAGTCAAATTCAGAGAGTTGATTAAAAACGAAAAAAAAAAAAAAAATATGTAATGTTCTTGATGTCATTGAGCGAGGGGAGAAGGGAGTGTGGGAAAGGCCTGGTGAAGACAGCATAGACAGTGAACAGCAGCAGGGCTGGAGTGGGCGGCAGGAGACAGACTGACGGACCGTCTTTTGGCCATGGAAGAATGCTGAGGCCTTCTGACAGCTGAGGCTTATCTAAGCACAAAGGCCTGCTTGTAGCACTGCGTGTGCTGAAACCAAGTGTGTAGCGCCGCGGTTTTGTCTCTGACTCACTACCTCAGTGCAGATAGAAGGACAGCTACAGTTAATGAGCGGGACTTACAGGATAGCTGGCTTCAGACAGACCGTGCCGACTGTAGACTACTGGACATAAAAAGTTGCAAAGTGGGTTATAACAAACTCGGACAAAATGTTATTCATGTTCATGTTTTAGTGACGTCACAAATTTCTCCAGACCATCAATATGATTGGGAGGGGGGGACTTAAAAGGGACATACAAAGTTCATTTAGTGAAGTCACAAACAGGAAAGGCTCTGGGGGGGAGGGGCCTTGAAGGGACGGACATTAAACTGACCATTTTGAAAATGTAATGTTTATAAATAAAGGCTTCATAAACCTTTTCTAATTGTTCACAGATATATCAAACTACAAACTGTATGATTATTTCAAATGATTATTTACTTAGCTCTTTGCAGAGACTGTGCCCAATCACATGTCGGCCCTGAATAAGGGGCACTCCCACTGGTCTACACTGGTGTAAAAAAAAATTTAAGAAGGAAATGCAGAGAGCGTCCTTGAGTAACTGTTGGGAGTAGAGAGTAGGGTTGAGACCGAGATAAAAAAAATTAAACAAATCAGGTAGCCATGTCTTGGAGTTCACCCCGGTGAACGAGAGGGTCGCTTCCCTGAGCCTTCGAGTCGGGGATAGGTCACTGTTATTTGCTGACTTCAACTGGGGATATTGTTGGACGGTGGAAGGAATACTTCGAGGATTTCCTCAACCCCACCGACATGTCTTCCACTGAGGAAGCAGAGGCCGAGGACTCAGATGTGGACTCGTCCATAACCCAAGCTGAAGTCACTGAGGTAGTTGGGAAGCTCCTTGTTGGCAAGGCACTGGGGGTGGACGAGATACGCCCCGAGTACCTCAAGTTTCTGGATGTTGTGGGGCTGTCTTGGCTGACACGCCTCTGCAACATCGCGTGGCATTTGGGGACAGTACCTCTGGACTGGCAGACCGGGGTGGTGGTCCCTCTTTTCAAGAAGGGGGACCAGAGGGTGTGTTCCAACTACAGAGGGATCACACTCCTCAGCCTCCCCAGGAAAGTCTATGCCAGGGTACTGGAGAGGGAAATGCGGCCGATAGTTGAACCTCGGATTCAAGAGGAACAATGCGGTTTTTGTCCCGGTCGTGGAACACTGGACCAGCTCTATACCCTCTCTAGTGTGCTGGAGGTTTTATGGGAGTTTGCCCAACCAGTCCACATGTGTTTTGTGGATCTGGAGAAGGCATTCGACTGTGTCCCTCGTGGCGCCCTGTGGGGGGTGCTCTGGGAGTATGGGGTCCGGGGCCCTTTGCTAAGGGCTGTCCGGTCCCTGTACGACCAGAGCAGGAGCTTGGTTCGCATTGCCGGCAGTAAGTCAGACCTTTTCCCGGTGCATGTTGGACTCTGGCAGGGCTGCCCGTTGTCACCGGTCCTGTTCATTATCTTTATGAACAGGATTTCTAGGCGCAGCCAGGGGCCGGAAGGAGTCTGGTTTGGGGACCACAGGATCTCGTCTCTGCTTTTTGCAAATGCTGTTGTCCTTTTGGCTCCATCAAGCCAGGACCTCCAGTGTGCACTGGGACGGTTTGCAGCCGAGTGTGAAGCGGCTGGGATGAGGATCAGCACCTCCAAGTCTGAGACCATGGTTCTCAGTCGTGAAAGGGTTGTTTGTCCCCTTCAGGTTGGTGGAGAGTTCCTGCCTCAAGTGGAGGAGTTTAAGTATCTTGGGGTTTTGTTCACGAGTGAGGGAAGGAGGGAACGTGAGATTGACGGATTGGTGCAGCTTCTGCAGTAATGCGGTCGATGTACCAGTCTGTCGTGGTAAAGAAAGAGCTGAGTTTACCAGTCAATCTACGTTCCTACTCTCACCTATGGTCATGAGCTTTGGGTCATGACCGAAAGAACAAGATCCCGGATACAAGCGGCCGAAATGAGCTTTCTCCGCAGGGTGGCGGGGCGATAGGGTGAGGAGCTCTGTCACTCGGGAAGAGCTCAAAGTAGAGCCGCTGCTACTCCACATCGAGAGGAGCCAGCTGAGGCGGCTCAGGTATCTGTTTCGGATGCCTCCTGGACACCTCCCTAGGGAGGTGTTCCGGGCATGTCCCACCGGGAGGAGACCCCGGGGAAGACCTAGGACACGCTGGAGGGACTATGTCTGTCGGTTGGCCTGGGAACGCCTCGGTATCCCCCTGGAAGAGCTGAAGGAAGTGTCTGGGGAGAGGGAAGTCTGGGTGTATCTGCTTAGACTGCTGCCCCCGCGACTTGGCCCAGGATAAGCAGTAGAAGATGGATGGATGGATGTACGGTGCTTTAAGAGGAAACAATGGCTGTTCCCTAGGGTTGAACATAAAGCACAAGTACATTACTTGTGTCTTGTTAGCTTATACTGTATCTATATACAGATATTCATTATTTTCTTTGTGATGTAAGCACTAGACGCAGTAGGATCACATGTATAAAATTTTAAGTTCAAAGACGCTCAAACATTGCCTGCAGCTGACTAGGGCTGTGCAATGCACATGCAATTTCTAAATCGCATATTGCTGCAATTTTATTTAAATTCAGAATTAGAGTTTCTGCTTTTGGTTTAATTTGTAATCTGCCGGTGCATTAGGATAAAATGTTTAATGATTGATCAGTTGCATGACACTAAGAAACCATTTGAGGTAGTTGCGTAATGAAAAAGAAGTAGATTACATACAATTTTTAATTTCAGCTCATTAAATATGAAGAACAATGTATGTTTATTGTTAACACAATGTTATTTGTTTGTTTCATGTCTAACATGTTATAGTCATACTGTATGTGCAAGACATTCAAAAGCCACGAGTTCAAACATGGCCTGGGGAAGACCTCTGCACTAGACAGCAGAGTTCTGGAGAGTTAAGCAAATACACAGGTTTCAAACACTGACGGTGACTTATTCTATAACCAAGCTCAGTGTCCTTCTTGATAGAAAACAAACAAAGCTAGACACGTTTTCACTTTTTCTTCTCCGTGAGGCATATTTAAAAGCTCCAAAGCCAATTCTGAACCTCAAAAATGTAAATAAAACATGACAAGAACGGTGAATATAACTGTCAGTTAAATTTTTTTGCTCAGAATTTACCTACAGTGCCTTGCGAAAGTATTCAGCCCCCTTAAACTTTACAACCTTTTGTCACATTTCAGGCTTCAAACATAAAGATATGAAACTGTAATTTTTTTGTGAAGAATAAACAACAAGTGGGACACAATCATGAAGTGGAACAAAATTTTCTGGATATTTCAAACTTTTTTAACAAATAAAAAACTGAAAACGTGGGCGTGCAAAATTATTCAGCCCCTTTACTTTCAGTGCAGCAAACTCTCTCCAGAAGTTCAGTGAGGATCTCTGATTGATCCAATGTTGACCTAAATGACTAATGATGATAAATGGAATCCACCTGTGTGTAATCAAGTCTCAGTATAAATGCAGCTGCACTGTGATAGTCTCAGAGGTCCGTTTAAAGCGCAGAGAGCATAATGAAGAACAAGGAACACACCAGGCAGGTCCGAGATACTGTTGTGGAGAAGTTTAAAGCCGGATTTGGATACAAAAAGATTTCCCAATCTTTAAACATCCCAAGGAGCACTGTGCAAGCGATAATATTGAAATAAAAGGAGTATCAGACCACTGCAAATCTACCAAGACCTGGTCGTCCCTCTAAACTTTCAGCTCATACAAGGAGAAGACTGATCAGAGATGCAGCCAAGAGGCCCATGATCACTCTGGATGAACTGCAGAGATCTACAGCTGAGGTGGGAGACTCTGTCCATAGGACAACAATCAGTCATATACTGCACAAATCTGGCCTTTATGGAAGAGTGGCAAGCCATTTCTTAAAGATATCCATAAAAAGTGTTGTTTAAAGTTTGCCACAAGCCACCTGGGAGACCCACCAAACATGTGGAAGAAGGTGCTCTGGTCAGATGAAACCAAAATCGAACTTTTTGGCAACAATGCAAAACGTTATGTTTGGCGTAAAAGCAACACAGCTCATCACCCTGAACACACCATCCCCACTGTCAAACATGGTGGTGGCAGCATCATGGTTTGGGCCTGCTTTTCTTCAGCAGGGACAGAGAAGATGGTTCAAATTGATGGGAAGATGGATGGAGCCAAAAACAGGACCATTCTGGAAGAAAACCTGATGGAGTCTGCAAAAGACCTGAGACTGGGACGGAGACTTGTCTTCCAACAAGACAATGATCCAAAACATAAAGCAAAATCTACAATGGAATGGTTCACAAATAAACATATCCAGGTGTTAGAATGGCCAAGTCAAAGTCCAGACCTGAATCCAATCGAGAATCTGTGGAAAGAACTGAAAACTGCTGTTCACAAATGCTCTCCATCCAACCTCACTGAGCTCGGGCTGTTTTGCAAAACTGATAGAGACATACCCCAAGTGACTTACAGCTGTAATCGCAGCAAAAAGTATTAAGTTAAGGGGCTGAATAATTTTGCACGCCCAATTTTTCAGTTTTTTATTTGTTAAAAAAGTTTAAAATATCCAATAAATTTCGTTCCACTTCATGATTGTGTCCCACTTGTTGTTGATTCTTCACAAAAAATTACAATTTCATATCTTCATGTTTGAAGCCTGAAATGTGGCAAAAGGTCGCAAAGTTCAAAGGGGCCGAATACTTTGGCAAGGCACTGTATACTTTACAAACTGGTTTACATTTTGATCCATGCCTTCTGACCTGACAATAAATGTAGCCCGTGTCCTGTTCTTATTATTTAACAAACACTTTTAAAACTGTTCAATAAAACCTCACAAGCTAAACACATCCCCAATTCCAGCCTTGAATCAGAGTCTCTCAGGTGATTGCTAACCCATATTCTATTCCTGGAAAACGTGTCACTAAATGGGTCAAGATTGTAAGTAGAACATCAGAGGGTGGCGTCTTCTGTAGTCAAAAATTCTCTTATCCTTAGCATTGTATACTGCGCTGGGTTTAAACTGACTAGTTTTTTGTGCACTTATGCTTTTTGTACCTTGTGTTGTTAAAATTGCTTCCATTGTTATCCTCACTTGTAAGTCGCTTTGGATAAAAGCGTCTGCTAAATGACTAAATGTAAATGTAAATGTAAATTAGATTAAGAGGACAGTGGCAGGCAGGCGGAGAAGCAAACACTAAAAATGTGGCTGTGTAACAAATAGTTTCTGCATTGTTGTGTGCGTTTTAATAAGACCTAAACTACATTAGAAAAGGGTTGAAGTTAGATGTTTTAGCACTAAATGTGTGGAATGGACAAACAACATTCAATGAGCAGGGTTTTTGGAAAGCGTAAGGCTGGAGCAGAGGTGAAAGAGAAGCCACTGGGGGAAGGTAACAAAGTGTGACCTAGACACGACAGGATCTAGTGAGAGGAGGGAAAGTCTGCTAATGGTTAAAGATCTGGGAGAGAGGTCTGTCACTCATATACTATGAAAACATGTCGTGTGTCTGTGTCTGTGTGTGTCTGTGTCTGTGTCTGTGTGTGTGTGTGTCTGTGCATGTGTGTGTGGTCACCATTTACTTAAAAAGAACACATACATACACATAGCTGAGAGTGTCCTTGATTGCAGTGGTTTCCAAACATTTTGTGTTGCAACCCAAGTGGGTTGCTAAAAATTGTTTGTGGTACTCCATAGGCATTGGTAAAAATGTCAGGTACAAGAAAATGTCAGTATGCGAAGAGTCTTTTTTTTGTTTTATTGTTATCTTTTGTCTTTTTTCTTTCTGTAAAAAAACATTTTCCACAAAGTTGGGTCGGGACTTTTTTAGCCTTTTCAAATATGCGCCTCTTAAAAATAATAAAAAATATTTATGATTCCTTCATATTTTATCAGTTACCAAGATAATTAATAATTAACTAGCTTTTGTAATTGCACAATAGTCTGGCACTCATCATTTTATGTCTTTCATAGGCTTGCCATTTTGCTCATTTTATTAGAGCAGTAAAAGTCTACATTGAAAGGGCCATAGACAAAGACAAAGACAAAATACAAAATTTCATTTGTGTAATTCTATTTTGTTGCATAAGTCAAAAACTGTTTTAAACCAGACACAAACAGAAACAGGTATGCTATACTGTACAGCAGGGACCACCACTCGGCTTTTGAACAACAGAGAGCAGCCAGTGTACTAGAAAAACTTCTGTCATTCTGTGTCAGATTTGTCCCTGGGCCTTGTGTTTGACATGTATTATTAAGTCATTTATTTGATTGGGACAGTGCATGTTAATGAACATACATGAGACACAGCCACATTAATGTAAACATGGCAGATTGTAGCCTCAGGCTAAATTTTCACATATTCATACACCAGTGCTGTGTCACTGGAGGCAAGGAGGGTTAAGTGTCTTAGCCAAGGAAAAACAACAGTATGAACTGTGGGGAGAGCCGGAATCAAACCGCCAACCTTCCGGTTATAGGACGACCGCTCTACCACTGAGCCACTGCACAGTTTTTTACCATTCAAGATGGCTAAAAATACTCAAATGCAATTAATGTCTCTTTTTATTATTAAATATTACTGCGTCATTTATAGAAAGTTATAAAAAGTTTTTCTTTCAGACCATTCCCAGTTCACAATTTGTCTGACACAGTAGAGAGATTTAGATCTCTCTACTGTCTAAGAGAATTAGATTTGCACAATATACTCTATACCTGTACATTTAAAATACCGTATCACAAACAACTTCAGAGTGTGCCATTGTCAGAATAATTCTCCAGCCTTAGATCAAACCGTGTTGTGACCAAGAAATATATAGGTTTGCAGTAAACATTACAAAACATTGTCCTGGTGTGAATAGCATTTTGATCTGTTATTCAGATGGAAAAACAGCTTTACTGGTGATGAAGGGCAGAGCAGAAATCACTAACTTTGCTATAATTCTGGGTTTAGTCTTTTAGTTTTGTTTTGAATTAGCCTTATAAAAATGGTATGGTCATTTTAGAGAATTTTGTACACGTTTTTCTTGCTCTGTGTATTGGTCTATTTCTGCTCCCTCTAATTAAAGTGCGGACCACTCTATAATCTCTCAATGATCCAAGTCGTTGTCCCGGGATAAGAAAGTTACATTGGAGGTTTCTGTCCAGCTGAGGGTTCTGTGTCAGTGAGGCAGGCCCGATTCTACCAATCTCATGTCTAATCATAATTTTGAGAATATATATTTTTGGGATAAACGTTACGCAGCACTCCTTTAAATGTACCAAATATCAAAGTATGTCTATGACAAAACATCACAAAATCTCAATACACTGAAAGCCTTTAGATGCAGCAACATAATATAGTTTTAATAGTCAATACTGGACAACTACTGTCAGTCACCACTTTTCCAGTTGCAACAACTTTCCCTGTCGTGTCTCGGTGTGCATTACTCACATAAATGAGCCCGGAGTAATAGCGGTCCTTCAGGTTGTAGAGCACAGAGGCCTCGTTCAGACAGGTGAGCTCCGCCATGTCTTCCACTTTGCTGAACTTGGGCGGGTTCATTTTCTGGATGTCGTCCTTGTTGATTACCACCTTCTTGCCATTCTCTGCCAGCTCCACTAGCACCTCCTCGCCCCGCTCTTCCCGGATGCTGGCAGCCTCGAAGCCATGGCGCTCCGAGGGGACCCACACCAGCTTCTTGGCGGTCCAGTCGGCCTGAGTGCCGGGGTTGTACACCACAGCCCGGTCGACAAACAAGTACCGCTCTGGATCCTCCTGCCCGCTCCGATGAGACATCTTTACCTGGTGTTTACCAGAGCAACGTGGCCACCTACAAAACACACATTAGTGATGTAGTCACTCCAATATCGTGATATTTTTAAGCAAATAATAGATTTTTCAATTAATAGTGTAAATAGTAAATAGTGAATACTAGGGCTTCACAATCACAAAATTGTCACTATTGCAATACCAGCAATTACAATATCTATTTCACAATAAACTGCATGTATCACAATAACATTATTGTCTTCTGTGGGACAGATATTTACTCTTCAAACTGTTCTGCAACCAAATAGAGGTTTCAAAAATGGTGTTTCATTTCTGGTTTTGACCTCTGAAAGTGACTTCAGAGTCTTGTGTTTCTCTATATATATTTCAATAGAACTTTTACGGTGTCAAAAAGAGCATTTGCATATAACAGATCATATCATTTTTGATTTATTCAACATATCGCATGTTTTCTAGATATTGTGCATTGCTAGTGAGAAATAAAAAAAATTAAGAAAAATGTTGAGAAGCAAAACTCTGATATAACCCAGCTTCTAAGTTAGGGCTCCTATGTAACATCTATTTCCATTAAGATATGTAACAAAACAACAACTGGAGAAGTCTGTTTACCCGACCATAAGATACTAACAAATTTATGCACTTTTTAAATCACTCAACTACTAATGGAAACTATTCTCATCACAATGCTTTGAAGGGCTTTAGTGTATAATTCCTAAAATTATATTTAGCTCACGCTCTATGAGTGAGTCCATTGTCATCATGAAAGAGACCACTGACATCAGGTTTTCCCTTTAATTTGTCACCCCTCTGTGTCTCCCAAATGACTGTTAGGATCATTACCATTTGTCAACATGATGGCATGATTAGAAAATGAGGATCTGGTGGGAGGCACCATTGACTCATAGAAACTAATAGACCCACACATTTCATATCTCAATGAAGAGCACGTGTAATGCTCAAAGTAGAGCAGGACTAAGTGCAAATTCAGAAGTCTGACTTTTCTAGAACCCCATCAGAGAATGTGGCACAGTTATGCGCATACTGCGTAGGCTACAGTGCTTTCAAAACCAGAGCAGTCAAAAAGGACGTCGTTAATGGCATCTCCCCACGTCCCCAGTCCTTCTCAACACTGCATTACAGGGCTATAAATATATAACTATGTGGTGTATGTATACAAGGACATATACTGGATATTTATGGATTTTATAGCGCAGATATCATGACAATGCGGTTGTCTTGTCCACAAAGGAAAACATAGAGGGAGAGCAGCAAGAAAACTTGGTGCTGAAGTCCCACATATACAAGAATAGATAATAAAACTACGCAACTAGCAGGTGCTGGCAGTTAGTACGGGGACGATCATGGTCGCGACATGCAACTAGCACTAGTATATAATAAATAATGACAGCACAGCAAATTGTAAGCCTGCAAAACCGCACTGCTAGCATAATACAAGTTAAAAGTTACTCTAGTGTTCTAACAATAAGCTAACTTGTTTGTAAAACAACTACACTACAAATGTCCGCAGATATTAAAAAGCTGCAGTCCCAAAAACCAGGTTCAACCATAAATGTAACAGCACAACTACAAAAGCTAGCATTAAGTGAAGAATAACTGATACTAAACCAGGCTTTCTCTGAATACCCTGGGCTCGAGACCGCTCTATTCGCTCGCGCTGTTAAATGATTGGCCACGCGGCTCTCATCCCGGTCCTCGCGGTCATAACTTACCTGGTGTCGCGAGGGAAGCAGCGGTCAGAGACTGTTCCAACACTATTCGGTCCCAAACTGCCGCGGGATACGTGTGTTGCTCGCTGCTCCACACAATTGAAATGCAGGCATGTATTCAGGCTTTGGTATGCACCACAGGCACAGTGCCCCTGCCTCTACACTGGGGCCCCTCCTAAAAATGAGCGGACTTGACCGCTGCTCCCGCCTACGAGGTGCCCACAGACAAGCTGACCGGCAAGATCATTACGCCCCTCTGCTGGGACAAAAACATAGTCCACATGGGAAAAAGCTGGGTCGTGTACATTTCAGTCGCGAGGGCTTATACTTAATCAAATACCATCGTTATCAAGCTAGGGTCTTGTCATCGTGCAGTGGAGGCCTTTTTATTTTACCACAATCCCAAAAATATCTATGCTAGCAGAGGCGTTTCTAGAGATTTCAGGAGCTCCCTAAAACACTTTAAAATCGAGTCATGTATGCTAAAATAAACCATGAATACAAGCATTCTGTACAAAATTTAATACAACACTAAATTATTAAGTTCACATTGTTTGAAATAATTCATGGTTGAACAATTTATTTAAAATTATTAAAATGCTTAGTTTAGTGTATACAGTATTGTTCAAAAATAATAGCAGTACAATGTGACTAACCATAATAATCCAGGTTTTTTGTATATTTTTTATTGCTAAGTGGCAAACAAAAAGATGTAGATTACGTGCAGTAGATTCTTAGAAAACAAACAAGACCCAGCATTCATGATATGCACGCTTCTAAAACTGTGCAATTGGGCAATTAGTTGAAAGAGGTGTGTTAAAAAAAAATAGCAGTGTGGCATTCAATAAATTTTTTGAAAAAACAGGTGTGAATCAGGTGGCCCCTATTTAAGGATGAAGCCACCAGCACTTGTTGAACATGCATTTAAAAGCCTGAGGAAAAGGGGTCGTTCAAGACATTGTTCAGAAGAACTTTGATTAAAAAGTTGATCGGAGTAGAGGAAAACCTATAAAGAGGTGCAAAAAAATTATAGGCTGTTCAGCTAAAATGATCTCCAATGCCTTAAAATGGAGAGCAAAACCAGAGAGACGTGGAAGAAAACGGAAGACAACCATCAAAATGGATGATCAAAGACAGTCTGGAGTTACCTGTAAGTACTGTGACAGTTAGAAGACATCTGTGTGAAGCTAATCTATTTTCAAGAATCCCCCACAAAGTACCTCTGTTTGAAAAAAAAAAAGGCATGTGCAAAAGAGGTTACAATTTAACAAAGAACACACCAACTGGCCTAAAGAGAAATGGAGGAACATTCTGTGACTGATGAGAGTAAAATTGTTCTTTTTGGGTCCAAGGGCCACAGACAGTTTGTGAGATGACCCCCAAACTCTGAATTCAAGCCACAGTACAGAGTGAAGACAGTGAAGACAGTGAAGCAAGCTTCATGATATGGGCATGTTTCTCCTACTATGGTGTTGGGCCTATTTATCACATACCTGGGATCCTGGATCAGTTTGCATTTGTCAAAATACTTGGAGAGGTCATGTTGCTTTATGCTGAAGGGGACATGCCCTTGAAATGTTTGTTTCAACAAGAAAATGGCCCCAAACACACGAGTAAACAAGCAAAGTCTTGGTTCCAGGCAAACAAAATTAATGTTATGGAGTGGCCAGCCCAATCCTCGGACCTTAATCCAATCGAGAAGCTGTTTCTGAATCAAAACCAAGAAATGTAAATGAATTGTTAAAAAAATCATGGAGTGGAATAACAGCTGAGAGGTGCCACAAGTTGGTGCCACACAGATGTGAAGCAGTTTTTAAAAAACTGTGGTCATACAACTAAATATTAGTTTAGTGATTCACAGGATTGCTAAATCCTAGAAACAAAAACATTTGTACAAAATAGTTTTGAGTTTGTACAGTCAACGGCAGAAACTGCTATTTTTTGAACATCTAATCAACTAATTGCCCAATTGCACAGCCTTAAGAGCGTGTATATCATGAATGCTGGCTCTTGTTTGTTTCCTGAGAATCTACTGCACCTACTGGTAACTTGTTTGCCATTTAGCAATAAAAAAAATACTAAAAACCTGGATTATTCTGGTAAGGTTGCTATTATTTTTAACAATACTGTATTAGGGCTCCAGGCAGGAAGAAAACCAGTGCCTAACTGTCTGAAAACATCTGAGTGCAAAGTAGTAGTTCATAAATTATTTGTTCATTTTGGAGTCTTTTAGGTTTTTTGAGTTGTTTGTTCGTGTAACAACCCCATAAGCTTGTCTGAGTCGGAAAGAGAATTGATAGTTCATCCTTTGAGTTTTTGGGTTTGAGTCAATCATTTATAACTTTGGTTAAGCTTATGGGGCCGTCACATGATGAAGGAACGTCACTCGGACTCAAACCCGAAGACTTGTCAGATAGAGATGAGGTGATCAAAGACCCAGGTAATTAATGAATTAGTTTTCTGTTTCTTATAGGATTACAGTTTTGTATTGTTTGTAGCAAGATTAACGTATTTGTGTATGTAGTAGATGTGTTAGGGAAGTAACGCGTAACATTTTTTTATTTTGCCAAAACAAACAAAAAATAAATAAAATTTGTTTTGCAAACGAGACTCAAATATTCAAATAAGTAAAATGATCCAAACTTAAGTAAATAAGTCAATATTAATATCTAGCATTGGTTTGTACCTTTAAATGTTGCTTGTTGTGAACTAAACTTCATGGTGGATTATAGCAAGTGTTTTCTTCAATTCTTCATCACTGGACAGAAGAGATCTACCCTCAACACACCTTAAGCCTGTGGCATGAGACTGCAACTGATGATCCTGACTACATGTGAATTATATAACTTCCAAAACAGGAGTGATCATTCTGACATTCTTGCTTTACAAAACTCATGCAACTATATAGCACACAAGCAGTGGTTTTAAAGTGGCATTTTAATACAAAAGGACTTGTGTCATAAATGGGCAGAAGATAGTTCGGGATTAAAAACATGGTAGAATCATGTTGTTGTGTACAGTCTGTTGTGTGGGTGGCTTTAGCGTCCTCCTCTCCAGGCACCTCCACCTCTTTTGTTCTTCCCACCTCCTCCGGGACCACCTTTAACTTTCTTCCTCACGCCGCTTGCTTGCTCTGTGTCGTCTTCGTCTCCATCACCTCCTCTGGGTCTTTTGCGTTTCTCGCCTTGCTCCTTCATTTCCTGAAGGAAAAAAAAAAAAATTTTATTTTTATATATATAAAAAAATTTTGGTACCGATACTTTATTTAAATACCTAACATTAGCGCCGTGTTAACGAGTAGCACACTGTGCAGATGAGCTGTAGCCTACCACAGTAGAGTAAGTGCACATATATAGCGTTGCGGCTAATTTGCATAATTAAAAGCAACAGAAGTTACAAACTGACGGGTTTAGAGTTTAGTGTGTCATTAAAATATGCATTTTAATGTAGTTTTTAATCTGAATGAAATTGGCATTTGTCCCTCACTTACAATATTAGTCACACGTTCCCTTTGGGGAATAAGATTTATCTATTTTAATATTTTAACCATGATTGTTGTCATCCCTGACTGCAGTAAAAAGCTGCATATTACAGAATTATACAGAGAGCTCAACAGCCTGGAAGGAGCAGGAGGTTAGGGTATTGTGATCCTCAAGCCAGGTATCGAACTAAACTCTACATTTTAGTATCTTGACTAAAATTTTGTGTGAAAGGGGTGAATGTAAGCATCATGTAAAGTGCTTTGGTACAGCCAGGTATAAAAACACGCTATGTAAATAAATGCGCACCATTTACTATTTAAGTTATTTGTAAAAAAAATTACATTAATAGACTGGGCTTAGTTTTGGAGTCTGTCTGAACATTCTAATTTATAGTTTTCTATGTAAACCTATCACTATTAAAGTATGGAAAGATTAAATGATTTTTTTTTAAGTTAATTACCTTCTGAGTCTGGGCAGTTTATATGTCAATTGTGGTTTAAAATGGCTAACACTGTTATTTCTCTCAAAACAGACTGAATGACAGTCTCTTGTGCAAACTTTAAAAGAGGTGCTCACACTGTAGAGACATCTTACCAGTCGGGCAAATCTTTGCGCCTCGCTAACTCTCTCTACGAGCATCATCACCTCCTCTTCTTGAGTTGGGAAGGCGGGAAGTTTCTTTCCAATCAGGCTTTCGATTCGCTGGAAGAGCTCAACATCATACCTAAGGTAAAAGGATAATTCACTTAGATGCAAGAAGTCATTAAATGCAAGAAGATAAAGACATATATCTCACTGTGTCACAAAAGTAATGGATTTTCCAGCGCGCCCCGCTCTGGCTGTTCGTCCCACTCTGTGGATGTAGTCCTGCCAATAAAGACATTTCCAAAGTCAGTCCAGATTAATTTCCTTGCAGAAGTTATCAAGTGTGAGAATCAGGTACCTTGGAGTGGGTGGGTATGTCGTAGTTAATGACGCAGTCCACGTGGGGAATGTCCAGACCTCGGGATGCCACGTCTGTTGCCAGCAGCACGGATCGAGACTTTGACTTGAACTTGTTTAATGCTCCCAAGCGTTTATTCTGAGAGAAAAAATGTTGCATAGATAGGATTTGAATTAAAAAGCAAAACAGAAAAAAGAAATTACGTCCAAGAGAATGACCGGTGAGTGCAAGTGTGCTCTGATGTCTACCTGACTCATTTGTCCATGCAGAGGAATTGCGGTGATGCCCAGATTCCTTAACAAGAGCGCCACCCGCTGAGCGTTGTTGCATGTGCTGCAGAAAATCATGAAAGAATTGCCGGCCAAATCGTTGAGGATAGAGACCAAGTAACAGTCCTGTAAGAGAAATACAAGCAGAGTGCGTCATAGAGATTTAACAACTGAACTAACTTTTGAAACGGAATGGATTTGTAGGTGAAGTATAAAGAATTGGTAAAAAAAATTTTTGTCAAGGCACCTGTGCCAACGTGCTGTTTATAGAATACAAAGTACTTTCTATTACAGAAAACTTTAACTGTAATAGCATATATAATCACTTGGCTAATAAAGAAAAACATATTATAGCGGAGTTTTGAAGTTAGTTACCATTTACACAAGCCTGAACAAATTATCTGAGGATGTGTCAGAGAAGCAATAAAAAGTAGTTGCACGCACTCTTATTTTATAGCCATAAAATTTTTGAACTGGACAACTTGTGACATCACAACAGTCTTCCATCTCTATCTTATTGTAACATTTAACAATTTTAAAAAGGAAATTTTTATTTGGCCTCGGCAGTTTGGTAAAACATTGAAAGGTTAGCGGGGTCTGAGAATTAGGGCTGCACAATATATCACAAATTTGTTGTTATCGCAATATTATCAAGCACAGTATTTTTATTGCAAAGAATCACATGTATAGCAGTAATGCTAAAACTCTTCTATTTTATAGACATTTTACAATTTCATCCAAAACTGATGTTCTTTAGACTAGAGATGGGCATTTTTCCACAAATAAATTATTCAAATATTTTAGCTAAAATTCAAGTAATAATCAAATATTTCTTTATTCAAATGGTGTTAATTGATGAAACGTTTATTTGAAAGTCATTTCCTAACAAGCGTATTGGGGTATATATATATATTCAGAAACAAACTTACAGGCTACATACTGCATGCTAAAAATTTAAACATTGTTGCTAATGTAATAACTTGGTTTCCCCTGACAAATTTTGTTCAAAGTAATTCAAAACTTCGCTGTGTTTAGAGGACGCCATGACGTTCACGAACGAATCTATTGAATGGCTCTTTAAGACGAACGATGGGATTCAAGCCGCAGTTAGGCTTCGAGCTGTTCTTTTTTCCCACACAGATCCTTTGCTGCTCTCCGTGTGTTGCCGTGTTGTCTCGTGACTCAGCGGCAGAGCAGGAACAGGATGAGCGAGCACCGCGTGGACTTATTTTACTGCAGCTAACAAAAACACTGCCAGTTGTGATCTGTGTAAAAAAGCCTATTTGATCACTATAGATTTATTTCAATTATGGCAAGCTAATAATAACTAAAATTAATGAATTATAAATTAATCAGTGAAATTTAAAGTGTTTTTAATTTTTCAAACATATAGTCAAGCCCCGAAATTATTTCATACCCTTGCAAATTTCGAGTTAAAGTTACTTTTATTGATTGGAAATGATACAGGCATCTTCCAGAAGTTAGAAAAACGATAGGCCATTGCAAAAGGTTAATGTTTTTGTCTGCTAACCATTTCTTCACCACTTTAGCTGTGTTTTGGGTCGTTCCACTGGTGCCTAAGGCCAGGTTTCTCTGCAAACTGCTTGATGTTGTTGTTGAGAATCTTGATGTAGTGTTCTTTTTTCATTGGGCTGTTTATTATGATTAGGTTCCCTGGTCCATTGGCTGAAAAAACAATGGTGGTTCCCACCACCATGTTTGACAGTGGGGGATGGTGTTCTTAGGGTTAAAGGCTTCTCCTTTTAATTATTTATTTTTTTTTTACACCCCATGTGAAGGATACATCATTGTGGCCAAACAATTCAATTTGTTTCATCTGACCATAAAACAGAAGACCAGAAACAGATGAACAGATTGAATAAATGTAACTGTAACTCAAAATTTGCCAGGGGTATGAATAATTTTGGGCTTGACTGTATAATGCAGATCAAATATTTAAATATTAGAATAATCATCCCTAGTTTAGACCTGCTTAATTCTGGTTTAATCCTAGCATGATCTTTGATACCGACTACCTTTGATACCCATTTAGCTCTTGCTTTGACAAGCGAAAGTTAGTCCAGAGCAGTATTTTTTTTTTGCCCTACATAAAAGAGCATTCAAATATCGCAGGTAACACTGTTATTGCAATATTTAAAATAGTTATTGTATAGTTATTGTATATCGTACATTCCAATATCGTTCAGCCCTACTGAGAATGACCTTTTTGTTTTGACAATAGCACCAACAAAGTTATCAATGAGCTTTTTTGTTTCAAATTGATATTGCACTTTTCACACCGTTTATTACTTTTGCACAAGTCTTATGTATTATAGGCATGGCTTACATTTGGCTTATCTTTTTCCTGTGTCATGTGTGGAGCGTAACTGGAACGCAAGGCTGAGTCAGACATTTCCCAAAAGAAGCATAAAAGGGGCTTCTAAATAAAACAATCCAGTTTTTTTTTTTTGCCTGGATAGAGACTGCCTCTTTTTGTTAACTGCAAGTTCTGAACCACAGTCCACTGGACATTACACACACGAGCATTTTGAGTCCTACCTTGTACTTGGCTGGAATGAAAACGTAGTATTGCTGCAGTTTCTCCACTGTGGAGTATTTGGTCGACACAGCGCACTTTACCGGATCTTTTAGAGCCGCTCTCTGGAGCTTCTGAACCTGTGCACCAATAAAGAAATCCAATTAGATTTCCGCAACACAGCTACCAATCATTTCAAACGTATCCCTGGATTTTAATTAGCTGTAAAAACATTAAATAAAATACCTTTTTTGTCATGGTAGCAGAAAACAAAAAGGTGCGTCTGTCTCTGGGAATAACCTTCAGGATCTTATCAACCTGTACACAACAAAGGCACAAACAGAATCCTCAGTCATGCACTCAATTAAACTTTTTTTGCATCTTAAATTAAGAAGTTCAAAGACACCTCAGTCTCAAAGTCCATGTTGAGGATTCTGTCAGCTTCATCCATGACCAGGAACTTGAGAGCTCGTAAAGAAAAGCCCTTTGTGTTCTCCATGTGATCTATCAGCCGTCCAGGAGTAGCTGCAAACATTTTATTTATTGTAATGTTACATCCACAGAGGGATTTATTCAGCTCAGTATTGCACACATCTAATTTATCTCACCTATAACAATGTGAGGTTTTTTGGCCAACACCAAAGACTGGGACATCATGTCAATTCCTCCAACAATGACAGCTGCAAATAGATGTTTGAAAAAAAAATGAGGCTCAGTTCCCTTTTGCAAATAAGCCCACCGTTAATTGTAACATACCGCACTTGACACCAATGCTCGAACCCAGGGCTTCAAACTGCTCTGAGATCTGAAAAGCCAGCTCTCTTGTTGGAGTGAGGACGAGAGTGTGGAGCCTCTGCGGAGAGTCCAGCAGATTCTGAAGAATGGGCAGAGCAAATGCCCCGGTCTTCCCTGAACCAGTCTCTGCCAGGCCAATAACATCCCTTCCTTCAGGAAAAGGAAAAGCAAAAGTCTAGTATTTGCAGAAATTTGGATGTAAAGACAAGTTATTATCTAATCAATCGTAGTACAGTTTAGTAAAGCATATACAGTTTATAACCACAGAAATAACTAAATGTGGACATCAGCTGAAATTAAGCAGATAAAGTTTGATGTCTGGCTGTTTGAAGATCAGTAGCCAATTCAATTGATTAAAAAAAAACATACATTTTCACATAATAATATACAGTAGGGTTTACTTTTACTAATAACATCATAAAGTGCATAATATAGAACTACATGCAAAAGACCATGCCACATATGAAGTGTGTACCAGACACCATCCTCTGAGTCAAGGGCCGAATATTGTTTGCATATAGTAAAAGTAGAGTCAACATCACAGAACACATTTCAATTTATAAACATTTCAAAATTATACAAGAACCAAGATTAAGTAGGGAAGAGAAAATACAAGAAAACTATTTGACAGACAGCTTAATCTCGTTCAGAGCCACAGTAAACGTGAATACTGGGCTACAGTATACAATTGTGAGCCCCCTCCACATAACACGCAGACAATAAGGTTGCCACTGGCCCAGACAGGGACTTAGCCCATGACAGCCTGTGAAACAAGAGATGTGATCGAGTCACCTCTTCTGTGTACAACATTTTATTCTAGTACAACAAAGGTTTTGGTGGGAATTTGAAAATAAAGTGACTTACCTGTCGAGACTGTGTGTATATATATATATATATATATAAAACTGTAAAATCTCACCTTGTAGAGCCACTGGTATGGCTTCTATCTGGATTTTTGTTGGACTTTTCCATCCCAGCTGATCACACGCCTCACACAGAACCTCGGTGACACCCTGTCACCAGCAAAGAAAAAATAAATATAAATACAACAGAAAGCAAATACTACTTTTAACAAAGCAACAACATATATGCAACTATTTTTCTCAATGTTTTATGATGCCATTCTAAAACTACTTTGTCTTATTTAAATGGTTAAGTTAGCTAAGCACGGCTAGCTAAGGCTGCCATGCTACTGCTTGTTTACATCTGTAAAGTACGTTGCTTTTAATAAAAACTTACCAGGTCTTTAAAGGTTTTTGTGCCCTGCTCGTCCACGTCGGCGTTAAGGTTACTATTTTCATCCTCACTGCTCGAACCTTCCTCCGGTTCAGCTGTGTTTGGACTCACGCTTTTTTCAGCATCTTCCGCCATGCTTTTCACCCGAACGTGTCGATGGTATCCAACTGCGCATGTGCTGCAAACGACGGGAAAACAAATAGCCCGCAATAGACCATGGGAACTGAAGTTTCTGGATATGGCCGTGTCGTTTTAACACCAAGAAAAACAAAAGATTACATAAAGAAAATAATGTAAAAGCTAAAATAAATAAAATTAGAGAATCCTTTGTTAAAAATATATTTAAATGCAAAAAACATTCTTTACAAATGTATTCTTTACACATTCTTTTGTTAATTTTCCCTCTATGGGGAAACACTTTTTTAAAATATATACATATTTTATTGTATTTTCAGCCAGGCATTATACATTATACACTTATACAGTTGTGTTCATAAGTTGACATACCCTGGCAAAATTTGTGATTGTTTGGCCATTTTTCAGAGAATATAACACAAAATAACTATTTTTCACTCATAATTAGTGGTTGGGTGAAGCAATTTATTGTCAAAACAACTGTGTTTATTCTTTTAGAATCATAATGACAACAGAAACTACCCAGATGACCCTGATCAAATACCCTGGTGATTTTGGCCTGAGAACATGCACACAAGTTGACACTGTTTGCTTGTAATCAGTGTGTGTATAAAAAGTCAGTTAGTTTGTGGGCTCCTGAGAGACCCTTGCATATTTCATCCAGTGCTGCCCTGACGTTCCTGTTTTCTGATTCATGAGAAAAGCAAAAGAATTTTCAAAGGATCTGCGGGAAAAGGTAATTGAAATGTATAAAACAGGAAACGGATATAAAAAGATATCCAAGGAATTGTGAATGCCAATCAGCAGTGTTCAAACTCTAATTAAGAAGTGGAAAATGAAAAGTGAAAAGGGCAGGTAGACCAACAAAGATTTCAACCACAACTGCCAGGAAAATTGTTTGGGATGTAAAGAAAACCCCACAGCTGAAATACAGGACTCTCTGAAAAAAGTGGTGTGGCTGTTTTAAAGGGTAACTAAACCCCTGGTCAGAGCCTAACTCAATAAGGAGGCACTTGAAGAAAAATGAACTACATGGTTGAGTCGTCAGAAGAAAGCCATTACTACGCAAAACTTCTGGAACAAAGTCATTTGGAGTTTTGAGACCAAAAATCTAACGTTTTGGCCACAACCATAAACATTACATTTTATCATCAATCACTTTTATCAATGGTGTACCTATGATGAAAGCTACACCATTTCTACTGTTAAACATGGGGGTGGATCACTGAGGTTTTTTAATTTGGGGATGTGTGAGCTACAAAGGCACAGGAAAAGATGAATGCAGCATGTTATCAGAAAATACTGGAGGAACATTTGCACTCATCAGCCCGGAAGCTGCACATGGGACGTACTTGGACGTTCCAACATTATTAAGACACAAGGCTAAGTCGACCTGTCATTGGCTACAGCAGCATAAAGTGAAGGTTCTGGACTGACCTCAGTCTCCTGACCTCAGTATTATTGAGCCACTCTGAGGAGTTCTCAAACGTGCAGTTCATGCAACACAGCCCAAGAATTCACAGGAACTGGAGACTTCATGCCAAGAAGAAAGGGCAGCTTTACCATCTGAGAAACTGTTTTGTGCTCATCCACAACTACCACAAAAGACTTCAAGCTGTCATTGATGTTAAAGGTGGAAATAAACAGTATTAAAACTGGGGAATATAAACTTTTGATCAGGGTCATTTGGGTAAATTCTGTTGTCATTATGATTTAAAAAGAGTAAACACAGTTGTTTGACAATAAATGGCTTCACACAACCACTAACTATGAGTGAAAGAAAAGTTTTTGTGTTATCATTCATATTCTCTGAAAAATGGCCAAAAAATGACTACTTCTGCCAGGGTATAACTTATGAGCACAACTGTACATACACTGTAAAATCCCAAAATGCCTCATTATAATTACCACTGTTATCTAACCTCTGTTATTTACATTCAAACCCAAAAAGGCATAAAATAAAAGTACCAAACAGAATAGAACAGTGTAGTTTCAAATTGGAATTAAAAATAAAATAAAAGATAATTTAATGTCTTTAAGAAGCAGTATCGTTATCTCAGGGCATCATACTCAGTCCTTTGATCCTGTTCAAATAGTATAGTTTTTTTAGTTTGTTTGAATCCAAACAGACATATTCCTGATTGACAGTATACAAAAGATCAAATAGGTACTATCTACACAAAGTCAGGTCTAGACTTTCCAAAAAATATTTACCATCTTTTCCAAACATTTTAAAATGTATTCAATTCCAGTCTAAGTTTCTCTATATAACAGATTGTTTGCATTACATCAACCCATTCCTCTAATTTAGGCACTTGGTCACATTGCCATCTTCTGGTGATCGCCCCTTGACCAGTAACATTATTCTCAATAGTTCATCCTCCCTTCTTTTTAAATGTAATGTTTCAATTCCTCATAGATACATAACTTAAAAGTTAAGTGGGAGCTTTATTATGATAACCTCCTCGATACTCTTTTGAATCCCCATCCAATGATGATTTTGATTTAATGAGGGGCAACCAAAAAAGACATGGAAGTGATCCACCTTAACTGTACCACAGTCTCCAACATTTTGTGTCTCCAAATTTCCTTCGTGTAGGTGTTATCAAATATCTTATTAGATTTTTTTCATCCATACTCCCAATAGGACATTGAGTGAGTGGTTAATTAATTTATTTATTTCTTCCCATTCTTCTCGTAATAATACAGTGTGTGTCTCCCTCTCCCATCTTTCTTTCACATATTCTGTGGTGTCCATTTTCAGGTCCTCCAGAACTTTTGTTTTGAGAGGGCTTTACTAACTATCTTTGATTTATATGCATCAATAATATTTTTTATGGATGCCTGGCAGGTACATGTCATTATCGTAAATACCTGTAAAAGTCTTAATTTCGGAGGACAAATACATCTTTTATTTTCATAAAACTCAAACCTGTATTTTTTATAATTGACCAATGCATCCTTCGTCCAATCTCGCACTGTTTAAAGTTACTACCCAGTCTATTAGGTGCAAAATTTGTGTGTACCCAATCCATTTCAAGAACTTAAGTTACTTCTTTACTATATCCATCCAGATTTTAAGAGACTCTCAGCCATGGATTTATCCTCTTTCCCATATATTTTTGTAATTTGTCACATATTAGGGCTTGCAAGTCCCTCTATATCTTTCTATTTTGCGGAATAATCCGGATCGGACCTTAAGCTGCCCAGTTTGATACGTTTTGATTCATACATCATTGATTTCTGGTTAATAACATAGTTCAGTGTAATTTTACACCTTTTTTATGACTCTAGAATCCATAAACCATAGACTATTCCAAATTTTCAGCACACTGAATATGGTTCCTATAAAATCTGCTAAAGTCTTCTCAAGTGCAGTTCATATTGATCAAATAAATAGAACAGAAATGAGTTAAAAACATTTGAAGCATTTATTGGGCAGCAGAACAAACATTTTCAGAAATGTATATTACCAAAGCCTGACAAACTTTTCACACCTTTGTTTTCAGATTCAACATTTTGGATAAAAAATAATAAACTACTGTCAAAATACATACAAAATGCCTTCCCTAGAAATGAAATAACAGTTAGCCGTTTAGAGGGAAAACACAGTTGGAGGAAAAACTAAGTTGTAGAGCTTTGTGTGTTATAGAGTTGGGACATAAAACAATTAGAGGTGCTCTGTGTAAAATTGAGTAGCATACAGTTGAATAAATGTTAAACGTTGGTCACCATTTAAATAGTGTATAACAGACACTTCATAACACCCTTTGCATTTACATCTTAACTTCTCTTTCCAGCGGGTTTATTTACAACATGTTCCAACAGGGCTACCGTAGGAGCTCACAAGCTAAGGAAAAGAGGTGTAGAATTGCAATCTGACATTTTGCAACCATTTTGCCAAAACTACACACCGCACCTTTAATGTCATCGTATTGCATACACAGTAGAGGAACTGTTTTTATAGGTAATATTCCAGATTATTATGCCTGCTTGGTTTACTAAAGAAATGGATGCACAATAAGGTACTCTGACCACTTTTAGCGTATAGTTTCAGAGGAGCCCCTCCATTTCTCTCATAAAGGCTTCATACACTTGGTCCTTGGTCTTCATGTTGGACTGAGACATGGCACCCATTTGAGCTGGGTTAACCATGTGGGCAGCCATAGCGTGTTGTCTCTGCCCGCGACTGCCTCCCATCATTTCATCTCCCCTCCTTCCACCAATGCCTAGTGCCTTCTCCATATGTCCGGCCGCAGCCCCGGGAGCCCCCATCTTGTCCCTACGCACCCTCAGCGCTGTGGGCACAAATCTGGTGACCTCCGCTTTGGGGTTGATGATCTGTGGTTTGGCCGAGATGGTAGCTGCCACTCCCGCGGCGGTGGTGATGTTGGCGCGTTTTTCGATGGTGGCGCCAGCTGTCCCAGGGGGAGGGGGCATCTGCATAGCGCCCGGTCTCATGGACATGTTCGGAGGAGGCATGGTGTTCTGTGGAGGCTCCTGACCAGACCCTTGAGCTTTCTGTCGCTGGACGATGCTGGGAGGGGCACTGAGCACGTTGGAGTTGAGAGGAGGAGGGAAGAGAGACATAGGTGGTGCCATAGGACGCTGGGGCCCCCCTGCTCTGGGAGGAGGAGGTGGCATACCTGTGAGAAGACACATAAGATGAAGTTAATAAGTAATGTGTAAAAACATATGCTCTCTCCACTCCAGCTTGCTACAGTTTAACTTCAGGTTTAACTGCTAATAACTAATAACCTGACTCCACCAGATACAACTGCTCACATAACATTCTGTTTCACAGAACCATCCATCCAACCTTTTATACACCATACCAAATTTACCAGGGTATGTAAACGTTTGATCAGGGACATTTGGGTAGTTTCTGTTGTCATTATGATTTAAAAAGAGAAAACCCAATTATTTGACAATAAATAGCTTCACCCAACCACTAACTATGAGTTAGCACAACGGTAAAAACAAAAGGCATCTAGACTTAGTTTTCAAGGTAAAGACATTTTGTCTCTTAATTCCCAGAGACTTTTTCAATTCTGAATTGAATTAAGAACCAAAACGTCTTCACCTTGAAAACTAATCCCAGATGCCTTTGCTTTTTACCTTCAATGTCCAAACTGCTTAGAGATAAGTCCCACTAGCACTGGGTATTAATCAAATTAATTTAAGATTTTAAATTTTGAACTCTGTCAAAAATAGCCATATTGTGTAACCAAATTAGAAAATCCTTTCTCTAGCTGCTGCTGTGCTGTACACTGTGTTATGGCAAATGCTGTTTGCTAGTGCCTGAGCAATTCAAAAAATAGCCATAATGACTCAGCAGAAGTGAAAATGCAGAAAATAGATCAGCAGTATACATAGATCTATGCAAATTAGCCAAGTGCTTTAGAGCACTTTTTGTATCTTTTACCAAGACTGTGTACCCTGTAAATTAGACCAGAGATATGGAGACAGAAGGCTAAAAACTAAAAGGCAGTGAACATAGAATATTAATTAAAAACCTAAATTGTCTTAAAATTGAGTGTCCCACTGAGCACATGGTATTTTTAAGATACAAAATGCCCCCTTTTCAGAGTCGAACTAATAATAAAAGATGCAAAACCAGAACAAAAAAGTGTAAGCTTACAGAAAGTTTATAGACTTTAATTTTTTGTTCTTTTCTCATTCAATTAATAGGTGCTACAATAAAACACAATAAGAAGCCCCAAACCCCGTAAAAGAATTACTTTAGAGCCGCTGCTGGTATTAATTTATCTGAGCCTTATTGATTCAAAGTGTCAAATGTACAGATACCTGGTGGGGCTGGCGGTGGCAGTCTGGGAGGTGGTCCGCGAGGTGGGGGGCCCGGTGGAAGGCCAGGAGGGGGTCCGGGAGGAGGGCCGGGGGGTCGACCTGGTGGAGGCCCCGGGGGCAAAAGACGAGGCACTGGACCTCTCATTCCTGTGGGCATCCCAGGAGGCCTCAAGAACGGAGGAGCGCCTGAGGAAAATATTCCAATATTAAGGAAACTGTTGTAGCTCTAGCAGAAGTCTAGCTAATAATAACAAACCTGGTGGCGGTCCAGGAGGCGGTCCAGAGGGAGGTCCAGGAGGTCTCATTGGGGGACCTGGTGGTGGGCCTAATGGTGGAGGGCCAGTCATAGGTGGTCCTTGCAGATGTGGAGGTTGCTGTCCAGTAGGTGGTGGTAGACGCTGGCCAACCATGAGGTGGGGCTGGGTGTCCCCTGGTGGTCCCCTGTCCTCGGTATCCGAACCGTCCGATTCATCAGTGTATTCTTCCACTACCTCTTCTTCCTCATCCTCTTCTGGAATAGACTGACCTAAGAAAAAAAAAAACCATGGTGACATATGGACTTTCTAGAGATCATTTTAAGTAAGTTTATAAAGTAAATAAAGCAAGTAATGTAAAACCTATCTCACACAGCATGATAATTGTGTCAATGTGAGCCCAATTCAACCTTTCCCACAATCTCAAGGGTGTCTAAAGCTGCCCCAACTAAGATCATTTGGACAAATACATTACTGGAGAAGGGTAAGACATCACACTGGAACTGTGGAACTATGTCGAATATATGAGTGACTTTAAAACATTAGCCCAATCAAATGATAACTGATTACCAACACAGAGACAGGAAGTATTTGCCTCTTTCCTTAATGTTCCTAGTTCTTCACAGTATGTCAGTCCGTTCACCTGCAGAGCTTACTCTGAGCTTGATTAAACCCTCTCTGCTGGATTTTGTCCGAGTTTATTTGCTCAAGAGAGAATTGGACTACTGTGTCTCTCTCTGGTCAGGCTAATGCTGTATTCATGCGGTCCTGGTAATAAATGCTTACTGTTTGTTAAAAAAGATAAAATAAGCTAACTATAAACCTGACATGTTGTATTGAACACAAATACACCTAATTTTCCCTGTAATCATTGTTAAGTTAAAAACACACAAACGCTTTACTCAGCAACCGCCCTTTCCAAAATGCACATGAACACATCATATGATACAGAAGACTAGCCTTTTCTTTTAAAAGGTTTTACAAATCGACAGAACAACTGACAAACAGGGGCTTTTGGCAGCGTGATCCAAATAATGGGTCTTTGTCTAAAAATTAGTGAGTATTGCTATTACGACTAGTTTTCTCATCTGTTCACGTGTCTCTGTCCAACTCTGGGGCATGCTCAGTGCACTGTGTCCAACCTTAATTGAAGTAAATACGCAGCAGTAATCCGACAATGAACCACATTATCCAGGTGTGTTAGTCCCATTTCGAGAATTTGAATGACTGACTACCACAGCCGTTCCATCAGTGCGTACTGAGCTGGATAAAAACTCTCTTCACTGGGTCATTCTCCACAGCTTTCATAGAGGCCCGTATCACACCACTACTGAAGAAACCCACTCTCACTCCTACACTATTAAAAATATTACTGCTATGTGGATGACACTCAACTCCACCTGTCATTTCAACCTGACGATCTGACAGTCCCTGCTCTGAGTCTGAGTGACATCTCACTTTGGATGAAGGACCATCACCTGCAGCTGAACCTTGCAAAAACAGAACTGCTTGTGATTCCGGCCAAACCAGGGACCTGCCATAACCTCTCCATTCAACTAGGCCCATCAACCATTACACCGTCCAGCACAGCCAGAAATCTGGAAGTGGTAGATGATCCACTAAACTTCACAAGTCATGTTGCCAGCACCACCCAGTCCTGTAGATTCATCCTCTACAACATTAGGAAAATTAGACCTTTCCTATCAGAGCACTCTACGCAAATTCTAGTCCAGGCTATTGTCTTGTCCAAACTGGATTATTGCAATGCTCTACTGGCTGGACTCCCTGCCTGCACAACCAAACCTCTGCAGCTGATCCAGAATGCAGCGGCAAGAGAGGTCTTTAATGAACCAAAGAGAGCACAACTCCTATCTTCATTAGGTTCTGGCTTCTTGTTGACGCCTGTGTCAAGTTCAAAGCTATGCTCCTGGCCTACAAGACCACCACTGGTTCTGCACCCTCATATCTTCACTCACTAATACAGACCTACGTTCCTACCAGATCCTTGCGCTCTGCAAATGAACAACGTCTTTTGGTACCGTCCCAAAAAGGTAAAAAAAAACACTCTCATGTACCTTCTCTGGCTCTGTTCCACATTGGTGGAATGATCTACCTGCTGCTGTAAGATCAGCAGATTCTGTAGCCATCTTTAAAAAATGCCTGAAAACACATCTCTTCCGTCAACACCTGACTGACAAAAACTGAACTCTACCTTCCTTTAAAAAAATTTTTTTTAATTAAAATATTCCTATTCTTAGCTTTGTATACTGTGCTGAGCTTTAACAGACTAGTTTTGGTGCACTTATGCATTTATCTTCCTTGTGTTTTATTTGCCTTATTTGTAAGTCGCTAAATGAGTAAATGTAAAAAGGCGTTCCCCTACTCTGGCACATGCTGGTCACACTTGGGGAATTTAAACTTTTATTGAAAGAACTGGATAAAACATCCATAAGCACCTGCTCCTGTTTTTAGTTAATTTGCTCTCACTTCTATATGATGTATATTTATTTTGACATTGTAGAATTTTTATGTACATTTATTTTATATAGTTTTTTTTTATAGTAACAGTGTTTTGTATTGATTGTAATGTCTTCAGTTAACTTAATGTAACAGTTCATTCATCTTCTACCGCTTTGTCCCGTTAGGGGTCGTGGGTCACTGGAGCCTATCCCAGCAGCTTTGGTCAGTGGCCAGTTAGTCGCATTTAGAGACAGACAGTGACAGACAATCATTCACTCTCACATTCATTCACTAGGGACACTTTAGATCTGCCAATTAACCTGTACATGCCGGAGTACCCGGAGACAGTAGCACGTGGAGGACATGCAGACTCCTCACAGAAAGACCGGAGTCGGCCCAGAGAATGTTTGAGTCGGCCGGGTTTTGAACTCACAACCTTCTAGCTGTGAGGCAGGAGTGCTAACCACTCTGCTACGTGCACCCTTGTAAATCTTGAAAATCAGACTAACTATAAATAAAAGAATAAATAAATTTCAAAAAAGACAGCTAAAACAAGTGTATATTCAGCGCAGGATACATCTTTTAACAGAGAAACAAAAAAGAAAGCAAAAAAGAAAAACAGAGAAAAGAAAGATAACAGACGCTCTGACGTTGAAGTCCGAACTAAAAGTTTACAGTAAAGTCATTTCAGTTTGGTCTAAGGTAGAAGTAATTGGCAAAAGAAAATTTGGTCCGGTTTCACTTTTTCTATTAAAAAGGAAAGAAGGAAAGGTGCCTAGGCTGCAAAAATAAAATTGGATTGTGCTACTTTACGTAAAGCAAGTGAGTAAATACAGAAAAAAAACAGAACTAGAAAAATTTAAACTTGCACAAACTGGTCAAAATAGTGCCACTAACATTTTCAATTTTTTAGTGCAAAAAACAAAACAGCATACTGACAACAACCATTATTGGAGTTCAGGATGATTTGCGTGTGCAGCCTGAGTGCGACCCTGGAGCTAAACACACTCACCTGCCATCCTTAACATCATGGCCTGTAGAGGGGTGATTGCCTTGGTCTTCTTCACCAGTTTCTTCTTCTTCCTCTTTCCTTCATGGAGAGCCTCTCCGGGGATGTCTGCAAAACGAACACTGCGACCTAAAGAGAAACAACACATAAACAATCAGTCAACTTGTTACTTTTAAAATGTTGGCGCCTTAACTACTAACTAGAACAAAAAAGTGAATAAATCATTGTGGATAGTAAAGAGCTGCCGCAATAACAGTCAAATTAAGGAGACCGTTTCTGCTTTATTCTCAGCTTTCTAAACTTCAGAATCATGCATCAATGCATTTTATTTGCAGAGAAAAAAAAAAAAAAAAGAAATTGACACCGCAAAAAAAAAAAAAAAAAAAAAAAAACAGAAACTGATATGAGCATGTTCTTTTTATGTTTAGCACATATGTCATACTTTCATCTTTGCATATGGCTGTTCATCACAAGAACAAGGTAAGGAATTCAGGGTGTCTCTGTCACTTAATTGATCTGCTTGAGTGTTTATCCCCATCTTTTAGTGACAAGGTTGCTTTCTTGGTTCTAGAAATAAAGTGTCACCATATGATGTTCTTTTTTGGGACCCTTCAAACCTCTTTTGATAAAAGGAAACACCTCTAAAAGTGGAACTCCAGTGGCAACGGGCCCCAATTCGTGACAACAGCAAACTAAACTTGCTGTTCTGCACGACTAACCAGCACGTCTCTCACTTCTGTCTCCGTCCTCGTCATGCCTGTCCATTCTCCGTTCGTCCCCAAGATTGTCCCTCTCATCGTCACTGTCCTCCCCGGAGTCGCTACCGAGGTCGTCCCGGTCGCTGTCACTGCCACTGTCCCGGTCCATTGCAACGTCTTTTTCTAGTCCCGGAATAGATAAGTCTGTTGAAGATAAAAAAAAATTTTTTTAAAAAAAGCACAAACTCAGTTTTCAGAATTTTCACAAAAAAAAACTAAATTAAAAAAACTAATTTAGGAGGCTGTGTGTACCTGTATCTGTGCCAAAAGCGCGTCGAGCAGGTATGCCATACAGTGCCAGGACCTGTGGAGGTGGGGGCCCGGGAGGGGGTCCAGGGGGCTTCTTCCCTGGAGGTAAACGTGGGACACCCGGCACTGGTGCCAACATGGGTCCCGCTGACGACAGAGACCCTTTACTGTGAGGTACACC
Organism: Perccottus glenii; assembly: GCA_024416835.2. NCBI lineage: Eukaryota > Metazoa > Chordata > Actinopteri > Gobiiformes > Odontobutidae > Perccottus > Perccottus glenii. The sequence goes on from CM044553.2 coordinate 27,987,529, forward strand.
AATCATACATAAATGCATTTGCACATTAGGCACAAGTTTACAGAGGCAATGCTGGTCTATAAACTAAACCATTCTGGTAATTAATATGCCACAGAACAACACTTCCTTTTTAACTTTAAAGGGTAACTAAACCCCTGGTCAGAGCCTAACTCCACCCACTCACAAAATTTGAAAAATGCTGGAAAAGTGGGCAGAGCCCAGCAATGACAGAGGGGAAGAACCGAGGGCGGAGCTCAGCGGGGGCGTGAACCTGAGACCCACAGTGACGGATTGATTGACAGCAGCTGTCAGACTCGCAAAGACGTAGACTTGAAGGAAGCTAGTAGCTTTGCTACGGAGCGGTCCTTCTAAGTGGAGGACATTTCTGTGCATACAGGGCTAGAGCCTTATCAGTTTGTGCCACTGGCTCAAACTGCGGTCTCAACAACTCCCAAAGTTAAAGAGCGAAGTCTTGCAGCACAAGAGAGAATGGGGCCAGTGATAAAACGTTAGCATTGTCTAATTTAGGCTAATGCTTAGCAAATGCTAACAAAGTTTCAGAAATTGCAAACCTATGCATTTAGTTTGATTTTGGTAATTAGTGTTAATTACACACAAAACAGAGATTTCAAGTCTCCCTCTACAACTGTTAAAAAACTCTTGTCTTGCAGCTCACTGGTCCTGGGAGAGAATGTGTTATAGATACTCAAGGTATAGCAATGAAATAAGACCAGTGTCAAGTCCAGTTAATTTAATAAGTATTATGCAAAAAAGACACAACTCTAACCAAATATAATATTTACATCCAAAACAAAGTAGTGATAAACATTGTTTCTCATGTTTTCTCAAACTGTCTTTACATAATTCTTATATTCTTTAGAGATTGTTCTTACAGTAAGCATTTTATATTGATATAATATTTTATATATACACACCTAATTTAAATAAAAAATAAATGTTGTTGGGCTTGCTGTACTGTAAATTTCAAAACCCATAGCAATAAAATTATTTCTTTACAATGAGCTCCAAAAACAATGTTTTTAACGATACCCAACTTTGTGTGGACAGAACATAAATGGTTTGTCTAAAATGATATTCCAGAATTCTGCTGTAAATGTATATCCACAAAAGTCAACCCAGAATGTATATTGATGCTTTGAAAGTAGAGGGCCAAGTAGTAGAAGTCTTGTGGTAAAACATGTCTATCATGACACTGTCTAAACCTTTAATGAAAATAAAAACTGTTTTAAATCTGTCTGGACTATTTGACACTATATGAGACTACTGAAAATGTCAAACTTGGTTTTAAAAGGTGGCCTTGTTAAACATGTATTTGTTTAGCCTCATTATATGTACTTCTAAATTCTGAGAGTTAGAACTATTAGAAAAGTCAGAATTCTGAGCTTAAAAGGTACAATTCTGGTCAAATATAATAGTTCTTTAAAAAAGTAGAATTTAAGGGTTAAAGTTAGAATTGAGGAGAGGAAAAGGCTCAAATTCTGAGTGGAAAAATAGAATTTTGAGATAAAACAAGAATTTGTAAAAAAAAAAAATAAAATAAAATAAAATAAAAATAAAAAAAAAGTCAGATTTCTGAAAAGTTAGGATAAAATTCTTTGAGAATTACTTCAGAATTCTGAGAGTAAATGTAATTCTTATATTAGGTTAAAGTTATATTTATGAGAAAAAGAGAACTTAAGTTAGTCTTTTCTACTGAACTTTTTGTATTGTTGTCATGGCCCTTCTTTTAGTAAGAATACCTGCCTTGTTATTCTTAATAAAGAGATAGTGGTTTACCCAAAAGAAGTGGTCTTCTTTAGGATGGATGGAGGCTGAGCCCCTGGGAGTGGGATGTCCTGGACGTGAATATTGGATGGGGCGTGGGGCATGTCCGGTAAAGGAATACTGTCCACCTCCACTGACTCTGCATTCTAAACAAACAAAAAAATATATAAACTATGGAGGCACAATAAAATACAAAACTACAAACAAATACAAAACTACTGAAATTAAACTATTCTACAACACGTGTTGTGACTTGTAACTAGAGGATACTGAGTTTAAGTGTCAATAATAATTGGTCATACTTGGTAATAATGGTATACACAGCAGAAAAGATATTAATCAAACACAGTACATGAACCAACCTTCACAGAGTCAAAAAACAGAGCCAGCTGCCCACGTTTGGTTTCATAATCCAGCTCCAGTTTGCGGAGCTCCTTGTACGTTTCGGGATTTTCTCTCTCATACAGACGCACTATTCGTTCAAACGTCTCGCGCAGCTTCTTCCTCTTGTCTCTCAGAACCTTCTCATTCAGTAAAGGCTGCTGGACTGGGTTAAATTCTGTTGACAAAAATCACAGAAAAAAAGACACCTTTTATTTCTGAGCAAAGAATAAACCATAGTATATTACATTGTTATTCCAGCTTACCCATCTCATCCAGTTTCTCCATGTCTCGGATGATCTGTCTGGGATCTTTCATCTTCAGCACAGCCGCTCTCACCATCATCCTCTGCTTCTTGTTCTAATGACAGCATTTAAAAACAAGACAAGTTTAAAACAACCATAGTATTTAAGTGACTATAACAGTCATGTTTATGTGATAAACTATGGAGCACCTTCTTCAACTCCCGTTTCCTGGCCTCTTTTCCTGTCAGCAAAGAAAAAGCAGAATTGGTTATACAATTGTACGACTGGTAGGACGACATTAGAACCAGAGAAATGGTCTGTACTTACGGGCCTGGTCGGTGGGGTTCATAAATTTTCCACTCTTCGTGGAAGAAGTTGAACGGCGACCCATTGTGTCGGTTTATTTTTTCCTATAACAAGACAAGACAAATAGGCATTAGGTCACCCACAAATAAAATACAAACAAATACATTTTCTAAGCTCATATTATAGTATATGTCTAGCAAAACAAAGTAATAATGTTATTGGCGGTATTAGCAGGACTGTCGCTCACAATTACTACTACTAATACGGTGACAACTTACAAGCTTGAAAGCTAATAAATAAAACTTAAAGAAACGAAACCGGTTTATTTTTTAAGCACTGTTCGATAAATTAAGCCCAATATTAACAGGTTGAGCAGCAGCGCTACTGTGTTAGCAGGCTAGCTTGCACTTAGAGCTAACTAATAAAGCCAGCGCTAGCCCGTTTGGTTAAAGGAGATCAAACTTGACTTTACCTTTAGCTTAAGAAGATCACAAAGCGCAGAGCTCTGCGCAAGAACAACGGACAACCAACAGCACCGTATGCGCTGAGTTTTTATATTTTAAAGAAACATCTAATTCATGTATTTAGGCCTGAGTGCACATAAGGGTAGCGTTAGCCATGCGCCATGTTACTGCCGCAAGCCAGAGCGGAAGTCGTAATTTTGACGTCATTAAAATAAATAAATAAATAAATAAATATAGCCGTTTTGTGTTTCCTAAATTATTATATTATTTGTAAGCTAAAACTTGATAATAATAAATGTTTTTTAAAAAAAATTCTGAGTAAAGGGTTAGGGTTAAGGGTTAGTAAATCCCAAATCTTAACACTTCAAAACCATAACACTGCAGATAATTTTGCAAATATTTGGCTTCAAATAGGTGTAATTTTCCATAGAAACTTGATTTCTTTAAAACAACAAATAAAGGAATGCAATAATGTATGTAGGCCTATCATATTTTTATTACACTGATTGAATGTGAATCTTTTTTTTCTTTTTACTTCAGTCACATTTTTCCTAACATACTTTTGTACACTGCTCATACATTGGGATTGGAGCTAGATTGAACCAGACAAAAGGCCTTTTGTTCATATTTTACATTTGTCTCTCCAGCCAGGGGAGGGGAATGGAGAGTTGGGATTTAGTCGGGATATTGATAAAGAGAAGGAAAGAAGGACAATGAAAGCTGCCGATAGTTTGTTTGACTGAAAATACACAGTAATGTCCAAATATTGGCCATGTTGGGCAAATCAATGTTGCACGGATGCTCTTGTGAGTTATACACCACCTCAGAAGATATTAAGAAGTAAAATCATTTGATGAACAAATAAAGAGAAAAATATGCAGTATTTTAATGAAAAGTGAAATCTTTTCTTGTGGAAGTAAACATGCAGTATCTATGGACTCACCAGTTGAATTTCATGGTAGGGATGCTGTTGCATGTGTAGCTCTCGGGGCAAACACAACTCATGGCCCCAGGGCAGCTGTGGCTACAGATGTAGCTTACCACCACCAGTGTGTGACTGTGGAGTGAATGAATAATGGATGGCCTGTAAGCGCTTAGAGTCCCTTGAGCCCTTGGCAGTAAAGCACAATATAAATCTAATCCATTATTTTTAAAAAAATTAAGCTCACAGCAAAGAACTCTTTAGCAAACCAAACTAAACCTAGATGTGACATTTACTGACGAGTACGACAGAGAGAAGATGAGGCACAGGTCTGTATTTGTCCACAAATATTCCCCTGGAAACCCTCACACACTACAAATACACAACACTCTTTATATTTGACCAATTAAACAGGATCTCTTGGTTTAGTAGTTTGAGTGCTTTCAAAAATAAATATTGTTCATTCATTCATTCATTCATTTTCTACCGCTTTGTCCTGTTAGGGGTCGCGGGTGACTGGAGCCTATCCCAGCAGCTTTGGGCCTGAGGCGGGGTACACCCTGGACAGTGGCCAGTTAGTCGCAGGGCTGACATTTAGAGACAGACAGTGACATACAACCATTCACTCTCACATTCATTCACTAGGGACACTTTAGATTTGCCGATTAACCTATACATGCATGTCTTTGGACGGTGGGAGGAAGCCGGAGTACCCGGAGAGAACCCACAGTAACACGTGGAGGACATGCAGATTCCTCAGGGAAAGACTGGAGTCGGCCGAGAATGTTTGAGTCCCCCGGGTTTGAACTCACGACCTTCTAGCTGTGAGGCAGGAGTGCTAAATAAATAAATAAATAAATAAATAAATAAAATAGGCTAATTTTGCCAGTGTGAACAGGTAAGTCAATATTGTAGAATGGCTCTCCCAGACTGTGGCCTCAGACTATAGCCTAAAGTAGGTATTCAGTTGATGATTGTTTTTTGACACCACAGACATAGCTCCAACTGTTATGAAGCCTTGTCATTTGAATCGGGTTGTGAAGAAATACACACAGGACATTCTTTTTTTGCAGCCCATTTTGAGTCAAGAAGGTCGGTTGAGTGTAACCAGTACATGCCAGCCCTTGCCTTTTGATTATTATCCAAGCGACTAGTTATACAGTAGATTACACAGTTCCTATCTCTGACGCGTCTGAGGCCCATCGTCCTGTACTGGTACTTGTCCAGTGTGAAATTTGACTTGGGGACTCGTCACAGTATGGACAAACCGGGTGAAAATGGACGAGCCGAAGCGGACCAAGCGCCCCCTCCTTCAGCTGAGGAGTCATGCTGCAGCTCCTGCTTCAGAAACATCACACAGGGGATCCCCACCGTTTATACATTAGTCAGCCCAAAAGGCATCACGAAATACTCATAATTGCCTGACAAGGTGTTAAATGCCGTCTTCCATTCGCCCCCCTCTCGAATGCGAACCAGGTGGTATGCATTACGAAGATCCAATTTGGAGAACACTGTTGCCCCCTCCAGCAGTTCAAAGGCAGAGGTCAGAAGGGGCAGCGGGTACCGGTTCTTTACTGTGATATCATTAAGTCGGCGGTAGTCAATGCAAGGTCGGAGAGTCTTGTCCTTCTTCCCCACAAAGAAAAATCCCGCCCTCGCTGGAAATGAGGAAGGTCTTATTATTCCAGCTGCCAAAGCATCGTTAATGTACAGCTCCATGGCCTTTCTTTCAGGAGCGGATAAGGAATATAATCTTCCTCTAGGAGGTGAGGTGCCAGGGAGCAGGTCAATAGCACATCGTATGGCCGATGCGGTGGTAAGGCTGTGGCCTTGGCCTTATTAAAGACCTCCCTATAATCCTGGTATTCCCTGGGAATGTTGGCCGGCAAAGGGGATGCAGGTGTACCAGGTAGCGGGTTGGGTAATCCCGCTGACTGAAGACAAACGGAATGACAAGAGCGACTCCACCCCAAGATTGCCCCAGTGTCCTCAATGTGTGGATTATGGCGTTGCAACCAGGGGTTGCCCAAAATTAATAGAATCTCTGAAGACTGAATTAGGTGAAATCCGAGAGTCTCCTGATGGTTACCAGAGATCAGTAGGGTCACGGGACTGGTCTGGTGAGTCACGGTACCCAGGAGGTGTCCATCCAGAGCATGGGTTCACTGGAATCTGTTGTCCGTTCAGAGGGCTGGGGTCGCTGGACGGCAAGAAGGGGGCGAAAAGGACTCCTTGTAGACCGCTCCCTCCGTCGAGCCTGGACTCTCTGGTCAACCCGGATTGACATGTGGATTAGCTCGTCCAGGTCTGATGGAAGCTCCCGAGAGGCAAGCTCATCCTTCATGTATTCGGCCATCCCGAGAAGGAAGGCCTGGTGTTGTGCATGGGCGTTAAATCCACTCTGACGAGTGAGCATCCGGAATTCAATAGAAAAATCTTCCACTGAGCGGGATCCCGGTTTTAGTTGGAGAAGACCCCTGGCCGCCGCGGCGTCATGATCCTCGGCGTCGAACACCTTCCGGAGTTCGGTAGAGAAGGACCGGAAACTAGAACAGGCCGGGGTCCTTCTCTCCCACTCTACAGTTCCCCAGTGGCATGCGCGCCCAGTCAGGTGATTAATGACAAATGCCACATTGGCACTCTCTGTGGCGAATGTGTGGGGTTGCACAGTGAACAGAATAGAGCAGTTGACCAGAAAGGAATTGCACCCACCTGCCTCTCCAGAATAATGTTCTGGGACCCTGACACAAGGCTCCTGGACCGGTTGAACCGCAGAGTGGTCAGGAGTTGGATTTGATTTGTCCATGGCTCTAAAAGCGTCTTCCTGTTGGGAGACAACTCGCTGGAACCCAGCAGAAATAGCGGCCATTTGGACCTCATGATGTTGGAGAGTTTCTTCGATGGTGGTGAAGCAACTTATTACCTTCTCTGCTTTGGCTGTGTCCATCTTTGGCCAGATCGTTCTGTAAGGGGCGACTGAGGACTCACGCTCAAAGACGGTGAAGGTAAGTGTTCTTTATTAAAGAAACCCGACAGAGACACGGACAGGAAACTGGAGAGCTTAACTGAGGACTGGGGTCGAGCCGGGAACTGGGACCACGCCGGAGAGCTGACCGGGGGCTGGAACTGAGCCGGAAACTGGGACCAAGCTGGAGAGCTGGACCGAGGGCTGGAACTGAGCTGTGAACCGAGACCGACCCGGGGACCTGGGCCGAGGGCTGGAACTGAGCCGAGGACCGAGACTGAGCCGGAAAGCTGGAACAAGGGTTGGTGCTGAGCTGGAACTGGGACCAAGCTGGAGGTAAGTGGTCCACGGATCAGGCAACAAGAAAGGTGAGCAAACTACAAGGACGTTCTGAGGCTGTATGTGTACTCAAGGCATGCTGAACGATCTGGCGTAAAAGAGGTGGACAGGAGAGGTTTAAATACCTCACTGATGGCAATAGGCTGCAGGTGCTTGGAACAGTTGGCAGTGATGAGGTGAAGGGGAGAGGAGAGAAGTGGAGCGGATCCCTGAGAGAAACGGAGTGGATCTGACAAGTGTTTGCAACAAGCATTGTACGCACAACCGACTGTTGATGAATCCAGTGGATTAAAACTGTTGTGATTTGAATGGAACGCCCCTAAATATTCACTGTTCAGCTTGACTCGCCCACGGAGTTTACAGCATCGAGGCTCAAAACAAGGCAAAAATACACCATTCCTTGAGCTGAAAATGATAAGTAAATAGCCTACTACAATATTTTTTTTTTTTTAATGAAACTTGACAAATAAACGTTTTTCACTGACAGCCAAACCACATCTGAAGAACTTACTTGAGTAACCTTTAATCATAATGCTGTCATCATTTTTATTTTAAGGAAATAATAATAATGGTATTATGTTAAACAATAAACAAAATTACATAAAAAAATATTAAATTAAAACGCATTGGAGAAATAAAGCTGGACTGGATCGCATTGCTGGTCGCCAGAATCCAGCATCAGTGGAGGCGGCGGGGGAGAGTTCTCAAAAATATAGACAGGTTTGTAACAGAGCAGCTAAATCTCTAGTTTACAGCGAATGAGCTAGTACAGTGGGACCAGCTACACACAGAGCCGGATGCGCGTCTTTGAACTCCCGTGGCCAGCCTCAACAAACCCTATCTGAGGCCTAGTCCACACGGACACGGGTATTTTTATAACCGGAGTTTTTCCTCCTGCGTTTTAAAAAAAAAATCCCATCCGCAGGAGCATGCCACACCAGCAGGCGGCGATATCACCCTAATCGTAAAGGCATGTTGGCCAATCAGACCAGCGGATAACGGCGCACACTCTGACGTCGCAAGGCAAAAACGCTGGTTTCCGTGTGGACGAACGGCCAAACCGTGTAAAAAAAGTCACCGTTATAAAAATACCCGTGTCCGTGTGGACTAGGCCAGAGAGGGATTTAGCAAAACAGACCGAGATGCGTGGGATATGGACCACTGTCTACTTTTAATGATGTGAATGAGACAAATTAAAAGTTAAACTTTACTTTCTCCGAGTTGTCTAATAACAGCACCTTTGGCCAGTGAGATCATTTCCACAGCCTGCGTTGCGTCTCATGTCCGATAGTGCGCTGCGCAGCGCTGCAGATACGCAACAGTTCAATTTCTCTGCAACGGCGAAGCCAGTTTGTGTCAATCTACGCAGATCAGATCATACCAGACCAGAAACCAAACGAGCCCATCCCGGATTTTTAAAGTACAAATACAAAATATTCACTCATTTTATTTATTTGAATATTTATATGTTTATATACACGATTTAAGCATACATTTTTGCAATAAAATCGTCAAAAACAAAGCTTTTTTGTGCCCAATGTAATGAGGAAAATTGATGTTGATGTGAACAACAAAGTGATCTCAAAATATTGTGTGCTGTCTGTCGTGACAACAGTGCAGTCTGTAGAGGGATCTGCGCCCTCTACTGGCTAAAAGTTACGCAAAGTGGCTCGAATGTTTCTGTACCATGAAGACTTGCATCTCTAATTTGGACTATATAAGAAGCTTTGTATTATATGTGGTGACATTTATAAAACTTTTATCAAAAAGAGAAGATGACTTTTACCAAACTCAATTACAGCTGAATTACAGCACAATACATTCACATTTACAGTTGCTTTGGAAATATCTTTGGGAACCTTGCCTCAACAGCTCATGAATCCACCTAGTGGCCCAAATGAATATAAAAAGCTATTCAGGGAAATCTTTTATGTTTGTTGAAAGAAAAAAAAATATATAGTAAATTGCTTGCTTAATGTACATTTTGTGATAATATTAACAAAATACCTCTTTTTTAAGAGGATCAGCAGCAACAGCAGCCACTGCCATCTCACAGTACAGTTTAGCTGTGATTCTGTTTGTTTACATTTACTTCAAGAATCTTTACAAGGCTACATAGGATGGTAATATACACATAACAAACACATTTGGCAAATTGAATCAATATTTACTCGAGTTTGAACTGTCCTCTGGCCCTTGTGGTTTCTTGTACGCTGCAGGCTGGTCAGTGGACTGCCTTCAAGAGTGGGGTTCCTTTCTGTATGTGGCTCTGCCCAGTATGTTCATGTACTGCACAGAGTGGTGGTTGTATGAGATCGGAGGTTTCTTGGCCGGAGTCATCAAGGAGGTGGAGCTGGAGCTGGCTTCAGTTGTTTTCATGGTAACAAGCTCAAGCTCAAGTTGCGGGTATAAGACTCGGGCTACACATGGATAGATGGATGAGTATTTTTGTAAACAGATAATTTTTATTGTCCATTTATAAAAAAATAAATAAAAATAAAAATAAAAAAATGTCCAAATCTCTCCATCCACATGCATAAAACAGTTTAATGTAAAATTTGAATTTTCATTGAAAATGTACACACAGCTGTGATGTTAGCCTGAATACTGAATTTGTCTGTCTATATGTCTCAGATAACCATAAAAAAATTCACTTTGGTATGCGTTTAAAAGAAATTGACGTTTTTACGTGTAGACTAGAGGCACAAATGCACAGAAAAGTGTGCGTAGTGTAGACTAGTCCTAAATTGATCATGTTTCTATTGGTTTTTGTTTTTACAGATTCCAGTTGGTTTCTCCATAGCGGCCTGTGTTCGAGTAGGAAATGCTCTTGGGGCAGGCAACATCGAGCAAGCCAAACTGTTTGCCTAAGTCTCGCTCACCTTTGCCTGTAACTTATTCAACAAACTTTCTTAGCATAATTTTATCGATTGTAATGAATTGTTTTCTTCAAACATTTTCAACATTTCCCCCCATGTCCAGTTGTTGTCTCTTGTTTCAAAGGAGTTTGTTTGGGAATTTCTAAAGATGTGATTGGCTACATTTTCACCACAGAGAAGTAAAAGTTTATATTCACATCTGCAATATTGGCAGTTTACCTCCCCAATAGTACAAACACATTTCCAAAAAGGTTTTGACAAAAAAAAAATAAAATAAAAAAATTGCTGAAAATGTTGAATTTAAACAGTGTCCTAACTTTCTGGAGAATTTGATTTGTATATAACAGCACAACATCAGAACGAATCACTAATTTGTGGATACCTTTCCTTGTAGGGATATCATTGAAAGGGTTGCCGATGTAATGAAGATATATGGATTGGTTCATGTTGCAGAAGCCTTGTATGTGAGTGACCTTTCTCCATCAGATGTTATACAGATGTTAGATCATTGCCTGTGTCTTTCAGATGTTTGTATTTTCCCGTTTGTAAGGTGTGATGTCAGGCATTATCAGGGGATCAGGGAAGCAAAGGGTCGGAGTCATTTGTGTAGTGTTTTACTACGTCATTAGTTTTCCTATCGGTGTATCCTTGATGTTCCTGATTTTCTAACGGTGCAAATGAATCGCCATTTCCTTTTGTTTGTGCAGGTCTGTGGTTGGGTTTTTTTGATTATTGCTACATTAGAAGTAGTGTTTCTGGCAGTTTATTTTTGGAAGCTCGACTGGCAGAAAGCCATGGAAGAAGTAAGTGATTTTCTGTTGTGTACGGAACACATTGAAATAATTTTATTATTATTATCCTGTCATATTTATTTCCTTGAATAGGCGCTGAAGAGAGCAGGAGTCGAGGAGAGTGCACGTGTCATGGAGGACAAAAAGACAAAGTTTGACATGATAGAAACGCTATTTAAGTTCCTCCCGTGGGATTAACACTGGAATTGAAAGGACTCTGGACACTACAAGAAAATTTTATCCACTCGTAAAGATGTGAGCAACGGACAGTAGAGGGCAGCAACACACGAGTATTGCGTCTACTCAACTACAACACAAGAAGAAGAAAATCCCATTTCCGGTGTAGAAGGCAGAACAAGCGGCCTTCGGGGAAACAAAGGGCGGCTGAGTAAGTCTCCATTCAGAAGATACTTTGCTTCTATCACAGTTATTGTATTTTTTAATAGGTTTTGAATGTACTGAAAGAATATAGCTAAAATAGCTTCTGGTATAATCTGGCCCATCTCGACAAACATACTTTTGTTAATTAGCTCGCGTGCAGCTCCAGTTCGCGCTGTCTGCGGCTGAGGCTAATACCAAGCTAGCGTTAGCGTTACCAGTGCGATCTGTCAAGCAAGTTGGTTTGCAGTAGTTCATAATAATAGTTTCAAGCCAGCTCAAATGTCACTCTTTGAAAACTTACATCCAAATCAAACCTCTCTGGTTTTTTTAGATGAGTTTTCAACAATATGATCCAGAACAGTAATTTCTTTGTGTTGGCAGCTCACGGGCCAGACAGGCTAATGTTAAGCTCTCTACACACAGTAGTTTAAAGTTTGTTTATTAAACTATAACGTTAGCTGCACTTGTCTGTGTATCGCAAAACCTATAAATGTTATCGTTTCTTCTTGTAGGTCATTAATGATGTACTGAGGCTTCACGTCCGCTCGCTCTACAGACACGATGTCAAGTAAGTAAATAGTTATAAACAGCTTTAACTATGAAATGAACTGAATATTAGATAAATGCCAAACAATGCCCTTTTTTCGATGTAACAGATTAGCGCTTGGTTCAATTATCTACATAAATTAGTATAGTCATTTACATGTATTAATTTTTAGTGTAAAAAAAGAACTCTGCACAAATTATAATGCAGTGTTAATTTCTCTCTATTTTGCAGAGCGGCCCTCCTACGCCCCCCCTCCTCCCCCTGCCCCGACAACGGTAAGAACCCGACAGCTATCACATCAGTTAAACCTTGTTTTCACTGTAGTGGTACGGGACAGTTTGGTTTGGGTCACCCCTGAAGAGCCTCATGTTTCCACTCTGCTGGGTCCAGCAGTGGGAGGTCTGCAATAGATACATTGACCACATCAAAGCAATTTGATGGTTTAAGAGGATAATTTGTATATATATATATATATATATATATATATATATATATATACTATTGAATTAAAATAAAACATTAAACTAGTCTTCTATTCCTATTGATTAAGATTTAAAATTTTTGTTTAGTTTGCAGTGACATAAGCTCTAAACAGTCCTGCTTATTACCTCCTCAGTTATGAGCCTCAGTCATCTGTAATGCCCTGACTCTTACTGTGTTGTTGTTAGTGTTGTGATGCTTACATGCTCTGTGTCGTAATTAATGCAGAGGTAGTAATGTCCACCTGACTCATTATATTGATCTCGCCACTGCCCTCTGATTACTTTAGCGTTGTTCTGTTTGTTTACACTCTGTAAAGTCAGTGGGCACTGCTAGTAGACAGACGAGACGCCCGCTATATCAATGTGTTGTTACACTCCTATTAAAGATTATTGATCGACCAGCCAGCAGTGTCTAGGTCCACCTTTGGAAAGTGCACCGCTCACTCGGGACCCAAGGCCAGGGCGGCCCCAAAGTGGTAGGCTACGCTTTTTGAGGAAGCCTTTTTGTAATGGACATGTACCTGTACTGACCCAACCTGTGCCGTACAACTCCAAGGGAAACAAGTCTTTAGTAACTTCTCTCCTTTTTTTTTTTCCTACTCTTTCTCACAGTCCAGTTCTCCATCATTCCTCTCACTCCCACTTTTTCTTGTCACACTACATCAACAGAGATTCACTTTTTCCTATGTTTTTTCCTAGTTGTTTGATTGTGAACTGGTCAAATTGCATCAGCCTTTTATCATGCCTAGTGGTTTCAGACATTTGTTTTCTAAAAAGTGACTCCAACGCGCTTGCTTCAATGTTTAGATGCATTGAACAGCATTAATTCAGTCACAGGGCACAGCAAAGTGTGAAACAGAAGAGGTTTAAAAGTCCAGTAAATTGTTGTCAGAGGTCATTGAGCTTGTTGTAAGGCCCGTCACACGTCGTGCACTCATTCGAACTGCCAGCCTGTTGCCTTCTTTGCCTTTGCATGAGATCATAAAAAAACAAACAAGTGAAAAAAAAAAAAGTTATTTTATTTTGACCTTTTCCACTTAATTTGAGTTTGTCCCTACTTCCTCCTCTTGTTTGTGCGCCATTTCTCATTCGTGTTTTGTCTCATTTGTCTTCCATCAGCAAATGCCTTCCACCCCAGGGTTTGTGGGCTACAACCCTTACAGCCATCTGGCCTACAACAACCTCCGGCTGGGAGGGAGCTCCGGAGGCTCCGGCAGGGTAATGAATCAATGGAGGGGGCTTGGACTGGAAAAAGGGGAGGGGTTTAGGACCAGAGGGAGAGGAATAGTGTGGAGACTGAGGATGGAGTTTATTGGTCACTGTCATTAACTTTTTGCCCCACTTCTGTCTGGGTTTGATTTTGATAAATTTTATTTATTGCAGGGTTTTATTCCTCTCATATTTACCACTAAAATCCATTCCCAAATTTTATAAAAAAAAATTTCTAGGGCCCATGTTATTTTTTATTCATAGACATGGAAGTTGCACTGTACTGTCATTGTTTTTAGGCTGGTGGCATATTGAGGATTACATTTTATATATATTTTAATGAAGAATATTTTAGGTTTACTGAAATAAAACTTTAATTTTATTATTGGGTAAATTTTTGGTTTAGCATTTTATTTGGGGGCATTGTAGGTGGATGGTGAAAATAGCCCATTCATTGAAGATGCAAACTCATGCTTCTGTATAGGTTTCAATTCATTGAGAAGCTAAGTCGGGACCATTTTGGGTTTCCCTTCATGAGTCTTCCAAGCTGGACAAAAGTTTAATAGATGAATGGAGACAAATATCTGTGTCATGCTCTTTTTCATATACTGTTGCTGTCAGGTTAAAATGTAAATTTTGTTGCCAAAACACACCACTGGGCTATGAGCATGAATTAATGTTTTTTTTGTGACATATTAGGGCTGTGATGATTGCTATGACAACCGTGCCGCCACGGTGGCGAGTTGGTGAATTGGCCAGTAAAATAAAAGCTCACCAGCCCAAATCTCACCAATAAAATATTACCACAATAGGCCTAATTTATCTAATTCCTCCCTCTAAACAAATGTTTTACAATCTTTTTAGTGTTTTTTCAAACAGATTTAATAGTTAGGTGGCAAAAAAGATACAAGCCTAGCAGTTTTCTGGAGCGCACTTGAACCTGCCTTGACTGCGTGGCTCACTCAAGCCTCTCATATGGAACCCCTTAAAAAGGACTTAAGGCTCTTGGATCCTCAACTTAAATTTGATAAACCATATGAAGAAAATTTCTAAAACGATACAAAACAACTTAAACTGTTTCAAATTAATCAGACACACCAAACCAGGTAGCTCTGCTGTACATGCATTTGCTTTGGTCCTCTCACATATATCCTACTGTATGACAGGATGGGCACAGGCCACTCCCACGGCCACAAAACGGATTGGCTCATTGTACTTTGAGCTCCTCCCGTGTGACCAAGCTCCTCACCCTATCTCTAAGGGAGCCCCCCGCTCCCTGCGGAGAAAACTAATTTCGGCCGCTTGTATTCAGGGTCTTGTTCTTTTGGTCATGACCCAAAGCTCATGACATAGGTGAGAGTAGAAACATAGATTGACCAGTAAATCAAGAGCTTTGCCTTACAGCTCAGCTTCTTCACCACGACAGACCGTTATATCGACTGCATCACTGTAGAAGCTGCACCGATCCGTTTGTCAATCTCACGCTCCCTCCTTCCCTCACTCGTGAACAAGACACCAAGATACTTGAACTCCTCCACTTGAGGCAGGAGCTCTCAACCAACCTGAAGGGGACAAGCAACCCTTTTACGACTGAGAACCATGGTCTCAGACTTGGAGGTACTGAGGTTCCTCCCAATCACACCCCTCCAGGTGTCTTTGTCGCTGCCCACATAAGCGCTGAAGTCCCCCAGCAGAATGACAGAGTTCCCGGTCGGAGCACTTTCCAGCACCCCTCCCAGAGACTCCAAAAAGGCCGGGTACTCTACACTGCCATTTGGCTCGTAAGCACAAACAACAGTGAAAAGACTTATCCCTGACCCGAAGGCGCGGGGAAGCGACCCTCTCGTTCACCGGGGTGAACTCTAATACATGGCGGCTGAGCTGACCCTAACCCTGCCTCTCACCGCAGGCAACTCCAGAGTAGTGGAGAATCCAGCCTCCAACCACTTTGCACCAGCCCCTTACGGCTCCTCCCACAGGTTGTGGGCCCACGGGAGGTCGGCCCAACGTCGCTCCTTCGGGCTGAGCCTGGCCGGGCCCCGTGGGGAAAGACCCAGCCACCAGGGGCTTGCATGCGAGCCCCAAACCGTGGCGTTGCCCGGTATGGCGCACCCGGGGCCCCACTCTGGAGCCAGGCCCCGGGTGCGCCATACCGGGCATCGTCACGGCCCTTGATATTTTATTATCTATAAGGGGTTTTGAACCGCTCTTTGTCTGGCCCGTCACCTAGGATCTGTTTGCCTTGGGAGACCCTACTAGGGGCATATAGCCCCCGATAACATAGCTCCTAGGATCATTCAGGCACTCAAACCCCTCCACCACGATAAGGTTGCGGTTCAAGGAGGGGGCGGACTTTATCATACTGAATAAATAAATATGATCAGACCTAAGCCTGTAAATGTAGGCTACCTTAGTTCAGAGACGTGGCACGCGGCGAAGGACGAGGACGTGTTCGCCCGGCCTTGCGTCATATGCACTAGGGAGGAAGACTTATAACACTTCGCTGGAGAGTTTAGGACTTGCGGCGAAAATATACGGCACAACAAGATGTCACGTTAATACTGGATAATACTCTTCCGGACAAAGCAGATCTCTCAGCTGATTGGACTTTTGTGACACGATGTTAAACTGTGGCTACACTCAGCTGTCTCTATGTGAGGTAGCCTACAGCTGGACGTTGCTCGTCTTTAAATTCATCATTCATTATCATTTTATTTTCAGGTTCTCAACAGACCCAGTAGCTTTAAAGAGATCTATTGAGTTAATTAAAGCTAATAAACTGTGTCAATGCGCAGTCTGGTAAATATGACAGCCCTCTTTGGATGTAGGATAACTTAAACACTGAACATGAGCAACACATATAGACCAAAAAAATGTTAACACTTTTCCGAGGATAAGATCCACAAACTGTGAGTATTCATCAGAAATATTAAATACTGTGTATATACAAATAATACAAAATTATATATACCCCTTTTTTATTTATTTATTTTTTTTACCCTGGTAGTTGGTCCTTTACTACTGTGGTGGTTAAAAACAAATGCCACTGGACAGTTGTCAAATCAAGTGGTCTTTGTGTTTTCTAGCCGGAATCAGTCACAAATGCACTACAAATCTCAGCATGCTCACCATAGCAAAATGTATTTTTTTTTATTTTTTTATTTGAACTGAACCTTAGCAACAGTGTGCATTGGACAAAATTTATGTAACTCACCCATACAAACACACACACTCGGGTAAGCTGACACATGCGTATAGTATCGTAGCGTGATTCCCGGTCCTGCCCACTCTCTTTTACATTTTTTATTCCTCTCCTGCCCAATCAGGATTAATAGTAATTTTTGTTTCCATTCCCACGGGATACCTGAAAAAATGTCAGCCTCTAGTTCAAAAGCCCAATGCAGGGGATGGTCCAAGTTGTTCAGTATAGCATCTGTCCTGTTGTGTGTCCGTTGCTCCACTACTTTAGAGTCTCTAAACCAATAACTATAGTTGAACCAGCCCTTTCTATTTTTCAAGCGGCCTAAGATCTCTTTTTCAGAAACTGCACCCAACAGACTGCTGCATAAGAAGCCATTACTGCTGATAAAACATTTCCAGCTTTTGACGTTTAAAAGATGTTATCTTTTTTAGAAAATATAGCGGGTTTTGGCCTTTACTATAATGCCCATCTTTATGGACCAGTCCAGCTTGTCGGATTTATATTTATTTCATGTTCCCTTTTAGGTTGACAAATGTTTGACAATGACAGCATGACACTTGAAAAAAAAAATAATAATTTTATATACGGTATATATATATATATATATAATATATATTTGCTGCTCTCCAATCACTTAATTCAACATTTGTATAACTTAAAGCTCTATATTGCTGTTGGTAAATTTCTCTCCATTTACAGTTAACTATACTATTGAATATTAATGCCATCTGTTTGATATTGCTAGGTTTTTGAACTTTTTTTACAGGCTGTCCATGTTTATTTGTTGCATATAAATGTCAACTTTGAATGTTCATATACTTAAAGAATATATGTGATGTTATTGAAAAAATGAGTTTCAAACATTTGATTTTTTTTTACATTTTGCTTCTTTCTCTCTCTTACCCCATGCCCCAATATTGGTGACTCCCCCATCTCCCTCCTTTTTACCCCCATTTCTCCCTTATTTTCTCCCTCTTCTCTCTCTCTCTCTGCGCTGCCCCTCCATAGAACTCCTCAGGGATCACCGTCCCAAAGCCTCCCAAGCCTCCAGACAAGCCTCTGATGCCTTACATGCGGTACAGCCGGAAGGTAAGCAGGAAGGTAAGACACCCCTCCACGGTGTCTGCTTTTACTGCTTGTCCTCCCATCCCCTGAAATCACGCAGGGGTCTGAGGGTGGGAAACAGCCAAGCCATGACGCCTTCACCACCACCTCAACCGCCTCGCACACATGCAACTTTCTACGTCTTGTTAGCTTAGTCTCAGTCTCTTAATAGGCAGTAGTTAGGCAATAGTTATGTGCAATTTTCATCTGTTCTGACTTTTTCTTCTTTATTTGACAAGGCATGGGCTAGTTTGAATTGAGTGAGAAATATTAAATAAGTCATTAAAAAAATTTAAGAGTTTTGAAGAGAAAAAGTGAGAATTCAAAGAAAGAAAATTCAATTTTGTGTTTTAAGTTAGAATTCTGTGTAAAAGTGTTAGATCAAAAGTAAAAATTCTTAGAAAAATAGACTTTGAGACTCAGGTCAGAATTATTAGATTCAATTCGGAAATCTTAGGGTAAAGTTAGAATTCTGTGAATAAGTCCAAGTTTATGAAGTCTATTTCTCAAAGTGAGAGATTTAAGAATAAGTCAGAACTCTTAGTTTGATTTCTGAGATTAACATCAGAATAGTGGTCTGAAAAAATTCTAATGTTTGTTTTTAGGCACCCATAGTTCTGAGATTAAGATTAGAATTCTGACTTATTTGATTTAAGGCTCTGAGTATTCATGCTTGGGAGGGTAAATGACTTTTGAGCTTGTTCCATGTTGCTCCTGGGTTACACTAGTCAGATGGAGCAACCAGTTACACTAAACTATGCATTATCTGTATATATTCTTTAAAAAACGCAGCATACCTGGCACATACTAACTAGCCCATGCCTAAATTGACATAAAACCAATGTCCTTTAATTCTTTTTGGTCTTTATTCATTTATTTTTTCCTAACTATTTTCTTCTTTTACATTTCTCTTTTCTAGCAGTCTTGTTAAAATATTTTCTGCTGATTTATTGGCTGTATAATGACTTTTTTTTTTGTGTGTGTGTGTGGCCTGCTTCTGTTTGTGTACGTCTGTTCGCATCTTGCTTTTGTGGATATTAAAAACCTTCCAAAAACAAAGGTATGGGACCAAGTCAAAGCATCCAACCCCGACCTGAAGCTGTGGGAGATCGGGAAGATCATCGGAGGGATGTGGAGGGACCTGACAGACGAGGAGAAGCAGGACTATTTAAACGAGTATGAAGCTGAGAAGGTAGGTTCAGATTTATCTTCAATTCAAAAACATTGGTCTCTCCTTATTCCTCACTTTTTCAATTTCTAGATAGAGTACAATGACTCTCTGAAGGCCTACCATAACTCTCCGGCCTACCTGGCCTACATCAATGCCAAGAACCGCGCTGAGGCCGCCATGGAGGAGGAGAGCAGGCAGAGGCAGAGCCGCATGGACAAAGGAGAGCCGTACATGAGCATTCAGCCAGCTGAGGACCCTGACGGTGAGTTGTACAACTACATTTGTTTGTAGGCTTCTTCATCTTAAGCAATTTCCCAATGCTCCTACATGCATTTTTTTTTCTTTTGTAGACTATGATGATGGTTTCTCTGTGAAGCACGCAGCAGCTGCTCGCTTTCAGAGGAACCACCGGCTCATCAGCGACATCCTCAGTGAGATTGTGGTGCCTGACGTCCGCTCCGTCGTCACTGTAGGCCGCATGCAGGTCCTCAAGAGGCAGGTCCAGTCTCTCATGGTGCACCAGGTAGGAAGATCCTCCGACTGATAAACAAATGTTCGAATATCAGCATGTTGTACCCTTTAGAGTCTAAAGCAGCGTTCACACCAAACGCGAATTGCGCGAATAAATCGCGCTATTCGCGCGTAGTTGGACGCTTGAACATTTTGAGTTTACTCGCTTCATTCGCGCGTGAAATTCGCTTCATTCGCGCGTGAAATTCACTCAACAACAGACGCGAATTCGCGTCATGGGCTTCTGCCAGGCGGGTTGTCTTCCGGTCTTGTTGAAGAATGGTTGAGATGGGTTTTTATCGAGAAAGTAGCAGTGCTCTATTTACTTTGGAGGACTGAAAAACGGGCGGGGGTCCATCGGATGCTTCAGAGGCGGACCCAGCTCCGTAAGTTTCACAAACTTCTCCAGGAGCTGCGCCTGGATGACGGCCGCTTTCAGCGGTACTTCCCACTGACCCGGCCCCAGTTCGATGACCTGTTGTCCCGGGTCTGTGCGAGGATTTCCCGCAGGACAGCAACTACTGACGCTCTATTCAAGTCTGTCCATCTGTCTCCAGTCAATATTTGGTGTGATTATGAGTAATTAATATGTGGACAACTACAGTCTTCTGAACACAGTTATCAGTCCTACAGTCAATATAGTATTATGTCTATATAATCGTATTTAGAATTGTATTTATAACAGTGTTTTGTATCTCTTATTTGTTTTTATTTCTTTAATAAATGGAGCCAGCCTCCAAAAAGAATCTATGACTCATGGCTTGTTTCTCATTAATACAACACTGGTCCAATCATAAATAACTGTTTTCTTACTGTACTATTGTAGATGTGTTTGCAATAGAATATAATAAAAATGAACAAGTGTTTACCATAAGTAATCTAGTCTTAAATACTGAACATTATAAACTTTCTTCTATTTATTCTAAATAAATCAGTCTGAAATATTGAAATGTTTGTGACAAACACATCAAAACCTTTGGTCATTATATAAAACATTTATTTAAAAAAAATGGAATTATGAAACTATACACAAAACTTAATGCACTATTTCTGAGCAGGAATAAAAGAATCCTAAAATGAAGGAGAGGAGAACAGAACAGAGAGAGTGGTTTTATCCTTGCTGTGACAGCTGCATCATTTTAAAAAATATACACTGGGTTCCAAATGAAGCAGAACTGTGCTGCTTTCATAGATTAATGTATGTATTTGAAATTTGACAAATTGTTTCGTCCAAGACAGTAACTTCTGCAGAGAAGGGACCAGACTCAAGAGAAGATCCTCTGAACCTGGAGCTACAGCATGTGTTCTGAGAGCTTCTGAACTGGGTCTTCTCCTGGGGTCTTCTCTTTGGTTGCTCTGTATTAAATGACACATGAAAAAGGCAGAAAAACATTATCAACTCATTAACAAACCACCAGGGTTGTGTTTGTAACTAAATGATTGTATATGATATGTATTTATTGCCTGTACACACCTGTGGATACAGCAGCAGATGTGGATGGGGCAGGGAAGCTGCAGCAGCAGGTTTTCGTGAGGGGGTGCCCAGGCTCATTGGCATCAAAAGTCAGCTCTGTCATGACAATATATATAATATACATATTATATTATATTATTAAATTATAATACAAGTTAACATTTGAACATTACACCAGTCACAAACAACACATATCCTCTATAAACTCGCGGTGGAAAACTAGTTATAAAGTGCAGAGCAAATTAGCTCAGGCTTTAGCTAGCTAGTTGGCTCAATATATACGACTCTAAAGAATTAAAAGGCGTTTTTTTGCAACTTACCAGAGTTTCCAACCCCCTCACTCACTTTCCTTCGAGCAAGAACTTTTAAGATTCCTGGCTCTGAAAAATGACGAAGATGTTTCGTATTCCACAGGCTGCCCCGATAACTTCGTCCTCCATTGTTGTTTTGGATTTCTGCCTCTACGGTCCGCCTCCGTTAAGCATCGTCACTACTAGAGCAAGCTCCTGATTGGTTAACGCGACGCGAATTTCTGCAAAAGTTCAGATTTTTCAACTTCGAGCGAAACGCTCAATTCGCGCTATTCGCGCCGCCTCATTCGCGCGAATCGCGCCGCAGGACTCCCACACGCGTCTAATCGCGTCTTTGCATTGACTTAACATGTAAATCACTCGCGCTTAACGCTTAATTCGCGTTTGGTGTGAACGTACCTTAATGGTTCTATCTGCGTTCGGAAAATGTTTTGAGGTATTGAAGGTTCAATCATTCAGGGGTCGTGGGTCACTGGAGCCTATCCCAGCAGCTTTGGGCCTGAGGCGGGGTACACCCTGGACAGTGGCCAGTTAGTCGCAGGGCTGACATTTAGTGACAGACAGTGACAGACAACCATTCACTCTCACATTCATTCACTAGGGACACTTTAGAGTTGTCAATTAACCTGTACATGCATGTGTTTGGACGGTGGGAGGAAGCAGGAGTACCCGGAGAGATCCCACAGTAACACGTGGAGGACATGCAGACTCCTCACAGAAAGACCAGAGTCAGTCGAGAATGTTTGAGTCGGCCGGGTTTTGAACTCACAACCTTTTTGCTGTGAGGCAGGAGTGCTAACCACTCTGCCACGTCAACCCTACCCTATACGTCAACCAGCTGTACATGAAGAGCAAGAGTGGCCATATTTTGATCTGACTTAAAGATTTTAGACTTGAATGCTAAAATATTCATTCCAACAGATGACATGCCTCTTATTCAACACAACACACTTGTTTTTACAGTTGGAACATTCTAGCAGTTATATGCACTTTTAGCCCTTATACAGTAGTACTTCTGACTAAATCCTGTGTTCGGAGATAAGATTGTTTTTCTTTAGATTAACTAAGGATTGTGTGTTTGTATATAATGGTACTAGGCTAACTAGGTTTTAGCATAAATGTCCAAACTATTTAACTGTCAAAGTAAATAAAAAATGCTTTTCATGATTTCACACACACAGAAGCAACTGTAATGTGACTGTTGAAATCATTTTAAAAGCTTCTGAAGTAAGAACACCCCTTTGTTAGACACACACACACACAAATAGATTTGTCCAACCAATGAATGGTAATACCAGTCTGTGTTTCAGAGAAAACTTGAGGCAGAACTGTTGCAGATTGAGGATCGTCACCAGGACAAGAAGAGACGCTTTCTGGAGACTACAGACTCATTCAACACTGAACTAAAACGGGTAAAGCAGTGAACTGTTACTGGGATTACTAAACACTTCAATCAACCAGTGAATGGTTGAATAAAGCAGATGTAATGCCTCTGTGTGTTTTTGTACCTAGCTGTGCAGTCTAAAGGTGGAGGTGGACATGGAGAAACTGGCAGCAGAGATGGCCGCTGCAGAGGAGGCGGCTCGGCGTCGGGCAGAAGAGAAAGAGAAGGAGAAGGAGGCGGCGGCAGAGCAGGCCGAGAAGGCTGCTCAGCAACAACAGGAGGCAGCGGAGCAGAGCACCACAGCTACCCCTGCCTCAGGGACCAAGGAGGAGGACAAGGACACGCCAATGGAGACAGGTCTCGGCTCACTACACTATGGCTCTTATATTTCAAAAGGACCAATACAACATAATCATCAGAACCACAAATGGCGGCTGAATGTTGCTCAAATGTTAAAAGCAGTGGTTGCATGGTTATGGATGTCATCTTTATGGCTCATAATTGAACATGTAGATTAGAAATTGATTCATCGGCTTACTAAGTATGGAGTGGGCAGCGTTCTGTGTCGGAGTGTAGGTACCAGATGGACCGGGTGTAGGTATGTCAGCAAACTGGTCTTCACTATAAAAAAGAGAAAATCTTGCTTAGTTTGTTTTTAAATCAAATCTGTATTTTGGCTAGTATCAAGGTATTATTATTTAGTCATCTCTTAATTAGGTCAGAAAACACTGCATCATTTAGCTAGTAAGAAAATGGTAGTAAGTAATTATGGAGAGTTATTTAGTAATTTGTTGAAGTCAAATGAAGTGTTTACATTAGATAAATCTGTAGAATGATAATTTGTTGCTCACAACAAGCAGCTAAAACTTTAACTGATGAACTTCCGGGAAAGAAATACTGTCTGTTTTTATATTTATACGGCCCTACAACTATTTATGCACACGTTAAAATAGTTACATATAAACAGTATATTTTCTAGAATGTAACTAGGGTAGAACACTGTCTGGTGAAAATGGCTCGAGACTGTGCTCAACAACCCCGGGCTTGTCTGGTACCTAAACTGGCGCTCTTCACAGTGACTCATCCCCTACATCTTCTTCTCTCAAACCAACCTTCATGTCCTCCTTCACTACAGCCATAAACCTCCTCTTTGCCCTTCCTCTAATCTCAGCATCTTAACTGATACATTCACTCTCCCTCCTCTGAACATTTACAAACCATCTCAACCTGACCTCGTCAACTTTGTTTCCTCTGATGGACTTCTATCTGAACCTATTCATCCTGGTCACTCCCAAAAAAAAACACCACAATACATCTTGAGCTTTTTCTTACCCCTTATTAACTGCCTTATAAACAAGTCCGCCAGAGCATTTCTTACATTTTTAAATGCTGTTGGGCCATTTTTTGGAGAATTCTAACAAGCTATACATTTTTTATATTATATTTGGCACTATTAACAAGTGCAGTTGAATTAAATATAAAAAATTTATATATATACATATATATTTTCAACACAACACAATAAAACAATGATGCGCATTTGGCGCTACTTTTCTCTAACTCAAACTCAAAACATTTCATGAAATATATACTTACATGTCATAGAAGGGATCTATTCCTGAAGTGGACTTATTCATAACTGTCGGCACTATCCAGGTCAGATGAGGAGTAAAAACCCTGTCTTCATCATTTGGCGCTGTTAACAGACTCGGCCTAGGGGTGCCATTAGCGCCGGGTTTTTGCCATAATTATCCATAATTATCCGTGATGGTGTGGGGAGTTAGTGCAACGTTTGTGGTGAGTGTCTGGAGTATGTGTGATGTGTGTTTTTGTAAAAGAGTGAGATATAGAATGTAGGGATGCACCGAAATGAAATTCTTGGCCGAAGCCGAATAATAATGAAATGCTTGGCCGAAGGCCGAATACCGAACGCGGTTACATTTTTCCATTTATTTTGCCAATTTTTTCAACATTACAATAATTAAATAGTAAAAATTTGCTTTTTACTATTTTGTGTTGCTTTTCAGATAAAAAAATCAAATAACAAAAATACAATTTCAAAATATTTATTTAACTAACAATGAGCAATACATTTGTTATGGTATCTATTAATCTTCCTTAATGTAAGATAATAAAAAAATATTTAGTTCATGTTAGTATGAGTGCATTCACAATTTTAACAAATAGGCCTACCACTTTTGATACTTTTTTAATTCAAAAATTACAAATGTGATACTTAATTTTAATACTGTATTAGTAAATGTTAACATTAAGATTAATAAATGCTGTTAATAAGGGGTTTTCATTGTTAGTTAATGTTAAAAATAGAAACTACTTATAAAGTGTTACCATAATCCAAAATATAAATAAAATCTTAAATTAATTTCCCATACAAGTAGCCTACCTGCGTGCCATCTGCGCCAGGTCGGGAAAGCGGCATGTCAGACAGCGAGACTGTGTTCGGCTCATCTGTAGCACGAGCCCGTTTACTCTCTGCGCTGTTTTCATTTCCTGCGCTGTGCACCACCTGACCGTCTCCATCACCTAGCGGCTTTCCCAAATCCAACTCGGCCTGGATTATTTCTCGTGTGCGCACCTTTTTCCCTACATCCAAGTAATGATCTTTATATCGTGGATCAAGCACAGTCGCGATGCAGTACAGGGGTTCTGAGTCCGCCTGACTAAATCGTGTGCTGACAGCTTCTAAGAGCGCACTTTTAGTTGTTTTCACTCCGTGGTCTGTTTCACTTGAAGTACGTTCTTACAGATGCACCCCGTCTGGACAATTCAGCAGAACAATGTCTGCAAACGGCCGTTTTTGCCTCTTTCTCTGACACTTTAAAGTGCTTCCACACTGCTGACATGTTTGCTGCATAAAGCCCGCGCCTCTCACTCTACGCGGGTTATTTGATTGCGTCATTAAAAACGTCATTGTTCGGCAAAATTTATTTATTTTCGGCCGAATAATTTCGGCTGCCGAACATTCGGTGCATCCCTAATAGAATGTAAAGCTGCAGAAGTCTTCTGCGTAGTAAGTACTGTGAGCCAAAAGAAAGTTTCCCGCGGGAAATTCATTAACGTCCGGCTCCAGGTTCACAACCAATCATATAATAGTTTATGCTCACAACTTGTAGGCGTATATTCCTATGTAGGAAGTGCTGTGAGTGCATATCAGAGCTGTAGAACACCTGGAGAAGCCGTGGTCCATATGTTATGTTATGTCTCAGACGAAACAGCGGTCTGAGACATGTAGAAAGAGTGACATCAAAGTATAACTTCTCCAATTTCATATGCAAAAAAATGTATCTAAAAAATAGGTATGCAAATTGAATCGGGGCCCCTCCAGCTGTTTTTGAAAGGGTTAATGGTGTGAAACAACTAGACCAGAAGTAGCTTGACGAGCTACAGACGACTGACTGACGAGGTCCAGTTTTGTCTCTATAAATCGGTGTGTGGATACATATTGAAAAATATACCTAACTTGTCTTTATCACTTGATCAGATGAACCGTCGCCCGCAGAGCCCGGGACAGACTCCAAACCTGCTCCAGGCCCTCCTTCTGACCCCCCCTCGTCGTCTGCATCTGACAAAGCGTCTCCTCCGCCTGAGCCTCCGGGAGAGAGCAGCACCCCCAGCAGCATTGCTCCAAGTGAGGACAGCAACAGCATGCCCCCTCCTCCTTCAGACAACCCTCCTGCAGCAGCACCACCTCCTCCGCCTCAAGAGTCCAACCCGCCTCCACCCACCCCCGAAGAAGCAGCGCCTCCCCCAGCGCTACTGCCCCCCGGCCCGGCTCAGCAGTACGACATGTAACCGACAGGGTGCCCTAAGGTTTTGGCAAAGACAACGCGCCTGGAAAGGGTTGAGGGAAGGATTCTGCCTTTCAGACAACAATAATGAGGCTATGTCCACACTAAGTCTTTCTGTTTAGAATGTGCTGTAGTGTAAATGGACAACAATGGAGACTTGCGGTGTGGGCATTGGGTGTTTCTGATTCACAAAAATATTCCAGGCTCATTACAATGTAGAAACCCAATTCTGATTAAGTTGACCCTGTGTAAAATGCCACTGGAGGTTTACCAATTTGCAAATTTCAGAAAAATCTAAAATTGCATTCTGTTTTTAATTACATTTTACACAATGTCGTATCTTTTCCAGAATATGGTTTGAATTTGAAATTCTTTCTTCAGTGTGGATGTAGCCTTTCTTTGTAGTGGGTCCAGAAACAGAGAAGGGCACAGCTCAGATAGAAGTCTGCATGTAATCGTTATATAAACATAGTCAGCATGTTGGGGTTTGATGTGATTTTTTTCGATCAGCCACCAAAGAAGCCAAATGTACCCAGTCCAGTGAGTGCACAAAGCCATCCCTTCCTTATTTTTTATTTTATTCTTTTTTTTTTTTTATTGATTTGAATAAGCTCAGGATTTGTTGGATTTGTTGGCGTCAACGAAGCAAATTCAGGTCCAGCTTTGACTCTTCTGGACGATTCTGCAGTCACATTTATGGAAATGACAAGTTAAGGGAGGGGCAACACCATGTGAAACAGTCTTGTAATTGTTAAAATTACGTTTTGTTTTTATAGACAATACTACAAAAGAACTTGAAAGCTGGCTTGGAACTAGACTTAGAAGGGGCAGCTGGACCAGATGAGGCTCTTCACCGATTACTGGGTTAACATTCTCTTGGCTGTTTAATCGGCAAATCCCATGCTGCATGAGAATTCTTTGCGTTCAGCTCAAATACTTCCACTACTCTCAATTAAATCGTCACCTCTCTACTGTGATAAGGGCATTCAAGACGTGCTGCAGCGTCGCCTTTTCGCGGCGACGTGTATGGCCTTTTACTTCCATACAATTCCCACTGTGTTTTGTAGAGTTAGACCTATATTTTTGCAACCTCACTGATTTGAAAAGTCCATTAAAAACATCAGTTGGCGGGGGACCTCAACCCTTTACCCCATCTGAAACCTCATTTGATATTTAACTTCTACTACTGTAACTTTGTGTTTTTTAGAGAGCTACTAGAACCTCTTAGACTAACGTGAACCTGTACTCAAAAATTAAATGCCATTTTAACCTTATCTCCTCTGCATGTCATGCTAACACAAATCCTCAACAGATAATTAACTTGAGTCTTCAGACAAACTGCACCCGATGGATCAAAGGGCTGACAGGTGTGATGTAGATGATGGTAACATGATTAGGTAGATGGTGTATGTGCCCAATAGCATTTACTCTGTAGGACTGAACCATTTTAAAGCTACTCTGATTACTCTGTTAGCATCATGATCATTTCTTTCCTCATCTCAGTGTAACCTCAGTCGCTTATGCATTTAAAGACTGTTTCTTACTTGAATTGGACTGTTTCTTTTTGTACTAACTGAATTTCTCTATCCAAATAAAGAGGGTTTCTGTTACTGTCATCTGTGGCTGTTTATATTGATTCAACACACTTGCTGGTGCGCATAAGAGGTGTTACTGAGACTAAGAAAAGGATTGAAGTGAGTAAAAAATGAACTATGTTGACAGTGAAGCTGAAACGGGCAGTTCACCAGGTGATCCACTATACTTCACACTAATCTTATCTTAAAAGGAAGTAAAACTTAAACTGTCTTAATAGTTGCAAATTCCAGAAGTTTGTAGTGTGTTTCTAAATGTCATTTAATTTAACTTCTTACAATCCTAGTAGCTTTTACATTAATTAAAAAAGCTTTAAGCAAAATATTCTATGTGCATAAGACTGGCACAACAGTCACAGGTGTTCTAGAATAGGGCCTGGTTTGAGATTTGACAAATGGTGGCCAACACGAACTGTGAGCTAGGTCAAAACTAGTTTAAAAAAAAAAGGACAAGGTCATGTTTGTTTGTTTATTGAATATTGTACCAGTATTATAGAGACTTTGTAACGCTCTGTAACAAAGAAAAGCCCATCTCAACTAATACACAAATAAGGGGACATAGGCCTTCAAGTTTAGGGGTTGTGCTAGCAGCTAGTAAACCAACTTGAGGCTAAAACCGCGATTTAACAGGAATCGCTTCAGCCAAAACATCTAAACCCAAAGGTTTATTTATTTATTTATTTTTAATTAGACTCTTGAGCATTTTCTGCCACTATTTCTTGTTCAGTGCTCCACTGAACAAGGTGTGCTCTCCTCCGGACACGCCCCCTGTCGGTCCGCGGCGGGAGGATGCTCTCATTCGCCTGAGACTCCCTCGGCTCTCGGCTGTGAGTTGTTGAACTCCGGGGAGAACAGTGTAGATCATGTCCCTCCGACTCTGGGCGCTCCTGCTGCTGGTCTCGGTGGTGGTTCCATTTCGCCGGGCCGAGTATGCGTCCAAAACCGAGCCGGACTATGAGTTCGGGGACTACCGCGGGAAATGGTGCCTCGACGACCACGGCTTCGTTTACGGCATCGGAGAAGTTTATTACCCGAGCCCGTCCGCGTGCCCCTGCACATGCACGACGGACGGCCCCGTGTGCGTGCGGCCCAGGTGTCCGCGCGTCCACCCTCGCTGCACGCGCATCAGGTACAGGGCTTGCTGTCCGGTGTGTGAGGCCATGGCCCGGGTCTGTGTGTACAGAGGGATGAGCTACCGCCTGTTGGAGGAGTTCTGGGTAAGAAGAACTACAGCTTTTATCAGTTTGTAATTAACTCTGGCACACATCTAACACTTCCGGTGCTCAGCTCATGTTATGTTATTGATTTTAAAAACTTTAAAGGAGACTTTAAAAATGGAAAACGAGCGACGAACACATTTGGAGTAGTTCATTATTATATTTTAACAGTTATACTTTTTTGTACTTTTAAATAGGGTTTACTGTTGTGTAGGCTATATATATATAGCAATAAAAAATATCAAGAAAAATGAATGAATGAATAATTTCCAAAGGTAAGATGGATCATCCTGTCTAATGAAGACATTCAGATGTACTTACAGTCAGGTCCACAAATATTGGGACATTGACACAATTCTAAACTTTTTGTCTCTATACACAATAGATTTGAAATGAAACAAACAAGATGTGCTTTAACTGCAGACCTTTAGCTTTAATTTGAGGGTATTTACATCCAAATCAGGTGAACGGTGTAGGAATTATAACAGTTTGTATATGTGCCTCCCACTTTTTAAGGGACCAAAAGTAATGGGACAATTGGCTGCTCAGCTGTTCCATGGCCAGGTGTGTGTAATTCCCTCATTATTCAATTTACAAGGAGCAGATAAAAGGTTCAGAGTTCATTTCAAGTGTTGCTGTTGCTGTCATCTCTCAATATGAGATCCAAAGACCTGTCACTATCAGTGAAGCAAGCCATCATTAGGCTGAAAAAACAAAACAAACCCATCAGAGAGGTAGCAAAAACTTTAGGTGTGGCCAAAACAACTGTTTGGAACATCCTTAAAAAGAAAGAACGCACCTGTGAGCTCAGTAGGGCTGTACTAGAATAATCGAATATTCGAATATTCGTTCGGTGGGGTGGCATTCGATTTTCAGTTTTGAGATTCGAATATTCTTTTTTTCAACACGTGACTTCCGTCGCGGACTCATTCTCACTCATGCTTGAACCGCCCGTTGGCGAACGTAGTGATTTATTTCACTCCACTGGGTCTGCCGCAACACATTTACGATGCCGAAGAGTGAAACGTGAAGTCGTGAAAGATGATACAAATGCAAACCGACACTATTATTATATATTTAGCCCCACCCACCGAAGCTTCGAATATTCGATATTGATTGCCACCTAAGCTTCGAAGCTCAAAAAATGGCATTCGAAACAGCCCTAGAGCTCAGCAACACCAAAAGACCCGGATGACCACGGAAAACAACTGTTGTGGATGACTGAAGAATTCTTTCCCTGGTGAAGAAAACACCCTTCACAACAGTTGACCAGATCAAGAACACTCTCCAGGAGGTAGGTGTATGTGTGTCAAAGTCAACACTCAAGAGAAGACTTCACCAAAGTGAATACAGAGGGTTCAACACAAGATGTAAACCATTAGTGAGCCTCAAAAACAAGAAGGCCAGATTAGAGTTTGTTAAACAACATCTAAAAAAGCCTTCACAGTTCTGGAACAACATCCTATGGACCGATGAGACCAAGATCAACTTGTACCAGAAAGATGGGAAGAGAAGAGTCTGGAGAAGGAAAGGAACTGCTCATGATCCAAAGCATAGCACCTCATCAGTGAAGCATGTGGTGGTAGTGTCATGGTGTGGGCATGTATGGCTGCCAATGGAACTGGTTCTCTTGTATTTATTGATGATGTGACGCTGACAAAAGCAGCAGGATGAATTCTGAAGTGTTTCAGGCAATATTATCTGCTCATATTCAGCCAAATAGTTCAGAACACATTGGAAGGCGCTTTACAGTGCAGATGGACAATGACCCGAAGCATACTGCGAAAGCAACCAAAGAGGTTTTTAAGGGAAAGAAGTGGAATGTTATGCAATGGCCAAGTCACTCCCTTGACCTGAATCTGATTGAGCGTGCATTTCACTTTCTGAAGACAAGACTGAAGGGACCTGACTGTTAATAGCTTTTCAACGACTTGTAGTTTGCTGCTTTATTAATTATTCTTTGTGAGCTTTTTGCTACACATTAAAATGTCCATGTATTTAAAAAAAAATACACAAACTGTTCATTTACCTAAAAGCACACTGTAATAGGTAATCGGAATCATCTGTAAAAAAAACAAATTGACATTACACTTAATCCAGGCGTTGGTATCAATGATTTAAATAGCTTTGGCCAATGCTTGCATACACTCTACACAACATGTTGCAACGTTCAATCTATGGCTGTTGATAATATATAATTAATACTCAATTGGTCTGACACTGACGCTTAAAATGATAAATGCTGCATTCTTCTAGTGCTTTTCTACCAATCAGCCATTGACATTTGTATACCAGCGCTGTCTTGCCCAAGTACACTTCAACAATATGTGCCGTGGTTGAACAGGCAATCTTCAAGTCATTGGTAAATACGCTCAACCTCCTGAGCAACTGGCACGCCAAACCTGCCCAAATTAGTTTTCTACCATTTAGACCCAAATCTGTCAGAGCTATTCATGGCATGTGAGGATGCTTGTGTGTTCCAGGTGTCCAGGTGTGAGCGCTGTCGCTGTGGGGCCAACAGGGAGGTGTACTGCACCATTTCAGACTGTCCCGCCCCCCACTGTGTCAACCCCACCTATGAACCCAACCATTGCTGCCCCATCTGCACAACTGGTATGACCCACCACCTCTGCCTCTCACTGGTCTTTATCACTTATTAAGGTTTTGGATGTACAGTCATACACATTTAACACATACTTTTAACACCTCCATTTATCTGGACAATTCAATTCAATTATACTTTATTAGGTTTGGTATTGGTATGCTATTGGTATGTTATATCAATCTTTATCACTCAGTGGTAT
This sequence comes from Perccottus glenii, assembly GCA_024416835.2. NCBI lineage: Eukaryota > Metazoa > Chordata > Actinopteri > Gobiiformes > Odontobutidae > Perccottus > Perccottus glenii. The sequence goes on from CM044553.2 coordinate 28,019,782, forward strand.
CCCAAAGATGTAACTCTACAGTAGTTGCACTTAGTCAGGCTGAAAAACATTCCTTTGCCACTGGGCTTATTAGAATGTCTTGATATTGGTGTGACAGGTAATCCTTTTAAGGTGGCTTTTAATTATGCAAACACCTCAGAATTTTGTACATACAGTAGATGTGCATAGATTCAATTGCATGTACCAACCCAACATTATTGTATACGAAGATATTAACCAAAAAGAGAAGACTTGCTGTCTATGGTGGTCTGTAATACCGGGATGTACCACTAGATGAAGTCAAGAGCTACTGCAGCATTCCACCTCAGTCCCTCAGTCATGCTTTGCCACAGAGTTAATTAGAATGTCTTTACATTGGTGTGACGGGGCATATATTTTGCTTTGATCATGTGATGTTTTGCCTTTTTGCATTCTGAAATTGCATCTTTATTTATTTATTTATTTATTTATAGAGGGACAATACATATTAATGGCCATCTACATAGAAATATGTGAGATTATAGCCTATATGTTAAATGCAAGACAGGAAAAGCCACATATATGCTTATGACTGTAGCAACAATCTTGCCCAATAATGTCTTTGAAGGTTCTCAGTCATCCAGGACATCTTGAAAAAAATGTTAAAGTAAAAGCATCTGAACCCAGTTTTCAATGTGAAGACGTTTCGTCTCTAATTCCAAGAGACTTTATCAGTTCTGAGAACAACTGGTACGAGAGCTGATTATATTTCTAGAGGGAGGAGTTTCCCCTGAAACCAAACTTGATGGACCAGGCTGTGACACTGCTACATTCAGGTGCAGAGTTGTTAGTGACACTGCTCCATTCAGGTGCTGTGTTTGTTGTTCTAGAGTGAAACTCTTTTGTTTAAGGTTTCAGAACACTGTTGTAAATACTAGGCAACATGTATCTGAGGCCACCACCTCTGTTCAAAGAGGGCTTTCCATTTGAACAAAAATGGCTTCCTTTACCCCCCTCTCTCAAACCATCTGGCCTCTCTGGCCAAGATTTGGACATTGCTGTCCTCAAATGTCCTTTCTCTTTGAGGTGGAGGTGGACTGCAGACTCAGTTCCTCCAGGATTGGCTCTTCTGTGCTGATACATCCTCTTGTGAAGCTGTTGTTTTGTTTCACCGACATAACTGTCACTGCACTCTTCACTGAACTGAATAAACTACATTACTCTGTTTGTGGGGGTCTTGTCTTTAGGATGGACCAATAATATTAACAGGAGCCTCAGGAGCATCTGTTATACAAAGTTGTACCCCTAGATGGAGCCATAAGTTAGCATAGTTTTTAGGGAAGCACATTTTGGCCATTTTCTGCCTTTTTGGGACAGTTGAACGCCTAAACAATTAATAACAAACAATAATAGATTAATCATTAACCACTTGCATGATGTCACCTGATAACGTTTATTTAGGTTTCAAACATGAATCATTAACAAAATAAGTAGCAAACTATAGTCAGACCTTTTTATTTAATATCAAGTTGTTGCTTAATTTTTTTTTTCATTTAAAGCCTTTGACTCTGCGACTCTGACTCACGAAGATGCAACAGCTACATACAAAGTCAGTTCTACCACACTTTTATCAGCATGTTGCTGCTAGCCTTTATTTGTTTATTTTAGTTTATAGTTTATTTTATTTTATTAGCTGTACTGCAGCCTATATTAAACTATAAAACCATCGCTGTGTTTGGATGAGTATAATAGACGCTTGAGACGCGGCGAAGATAAGATGTGGCCACATTACGAAACAGATGCAGGTTACAACAGAGCAAACATTATTATGGGGCTGAAGTCAAAAAGACATTTTGTAGGAAATGCATACCAATTAAGGGCAACAGCTGTGCATTAAACAAACCTGTGCAGACATATTACATTATGTGCAGTGCTACTCTTCTCATAACAGTATGGTTCAGAAGCTGTACTGTAGACAAAGTGTACAGAATATTGATTTATCAGTTAATGAAGTTTTAATCAGTCAAATTCTCAATAACAATCGATTATCAGTTAACCATGAACACTTTGGGATTTTTGCAGATGTGACTATGGCTCCAACATTACACCACTGAATTTAAAAAAATCTCAACAGGAAACTCTCAGATTTCTTTTGGTCTGCCATCTGTTAGTTGTACCCATAGATTGTAAATTAATGGATATCCCGCGCCCATTGCTCCCCCATTCACCGATATTACCTCAGGGCAATATAAGAGAAATTACATCACAGCTTTTCTGACTACTACTGCAGTTATTGCATAGTAAAACTGTAGTTCTCAGATAGTCCCCCATTTGCACTATTGCACCTGTACCAGTAGATAGAGTTACATGCAAGTGCATCACTGAGTCCCAGTTACCCCCAGTGTGAAAGCTTCGTTTGGCACATCGCCTATTAGAATGTCTTGATATTGGTGTGACACCTGTTATAAAATGTATATCCTAAAAAAATAAAATAAAAATTAAAGCCGCAAGCGGCGATAAAGGCCCTCGCCTCCCTTGAGACCGCGGGGACACATGTACTCGGAGGATTGCATTTCGTACTTTAAAGCGTAAACTTCACGGTAATGTCAAATAACTGGGCCTGTGCTACTGCTTGAATCTTCTTCTGGCTGGAGCCTGCTTCATCACCTCGGGCCTGTGCTACTGCTGGGGCCTGCTACACCACCTTGTAATTTAGAGTTAAAGGTCTCCACAATACCTGGTTTTCCTGGGATATGTCTGAACCTTTACAAATAATAGATTATGCTTGGGCTAAGGCGAGAAAAACAAAGTACTGGCTGGAGATTTGAGATGACTCAGGAATCGCTGCACCACCCTGTTTAAAAAGGCAAAATGTAAATATTACTTGTCTAAGAGTACAAGGTTACAAGTTCCAAAGGATTCTGAGGAGTTTTCTAAGACTCTAGCCTTGGCTCTGGAGGAGCCTCCTCTAAAGGAAGGATCCTGGCAATTGGGAAATAGAATTTATTTCCCAAAGAAATGGCTGCCTCTTCACAGACTCATTACGACCACAGCCACAAATGTATCAAAAAACAAATTGATAACTTTTTTGGCACACGTGTCTAGATGATACTCACCAAATTTGGAGCTGTTTAGATGAAAACCCTTTAGACACAAGGGGTGCGATTTAGATGGTCACGCGTTTCACCCCACATGGCGGACTTCCTGTTGAGTTTAGGGTGTGGCTGTCATAGACTTTTCTGTTTGCCCTGAGGTGTCCTATGGATGTACGAAGTTCTGTATTTCTACATTGGAAAAATTTACTTTCATTTTCCATAGGCCCAATGTATTTTGACTTTTCTAGCACTGAGTCATTTTTTGTATTTTTTTTTTCAGGGACTTCAAATACATAAATTTTTCGCCGGGCTTGAAGTCTGGGATCAATAAAAATGACTTTTTGTGCATGTTCACTGGGTCAAATTGAGGATAATTTTGCAGGGAAAAAAAATTTTTTTACTAGAACAAAAACAATAGGCCCTCCCGGTCATCACCGGCTCGGGCCTAATAAACATTATCTGGGTCCGGCAGTTCATAGAATTATAACCACTAGGAGTAAAGCAGGGGTTGACTGTTGGACTCAACAAGAACAGCAGGAAAAAAAATCCAATTGTAATAGTTTTCATTATTTTTCATACTTTATTATTTATGTCAAAACTGATTAATATTCTCATCCTGGCCTGATGTGCCTGCTGCTGTTGTGATGATGTGTGTTATGAAACGTCACAGCCTGCAGCTTATAGAGCCATCCCTGTTATGTCACACTGGCTTTTGTTTTCCTGTGGTCTTTAAAGTCTCTACTACGACGGGCTTTGTGTGTGTGAGCTAGGAACGGTGCAGGATAAAAATAACTGTTTGATTGTATGTCGCTTTCATCAGTTGAAGTGAAAAGCAGCTCAGCAGACCTCAGTTGGACAGATGGATGGTGGAACTACTGTTACATCATTGTCCTTTTTTGTGCTGCCAATTTCCCCCACGTCAGCTGTTTTATCACAGCAAACCCTGACATCAGATGAACTCCACTTCCTGTTCCCCTCTGCCTTGGGTCGGTAATTGTTTTGAAAGGAACTGCCAAGGAAAGAAAAGCCCTTATGTGAAAGAAGGAATGACTAGGCAAACCTACGCTTCATGTTGGTCAGAATCAGTCATTGTATTGAGTTTAGATATTTATGTACAAAAAAACATGCCACGTTGATAGATGGACTGTAACTGCACATGCTCAGAAGTGACTCCAATTGCAACAAAAATAATATAATAGTGCTACTGACAAAATGAAGCACATCAGTTACAACTATTATGATAGTATGTTTCTTCAAAATAACACTGCTTTCATCTTGAGAATAAATATTTGTTTTTAATTTAATAGACCAGTGGTGTCAAACTCAAGGTGGCGATAGTTAATGAGATAGAGCAGGTGCACTATGGCCTTCAAGCATGTGGTCTTTTTTACCTGCTGTCATGCTGGGCTTAAAGGCAGGACAGATTAGTGACATACAGTGCCTTGTGAAAGTATTCAGTCCCCTTGAACTTTGCGACCTTTTGCCACATTTCAGGCTTCAAACATAAAGATATAAAACTGTAATTTTTTGTGAAGAATCAACAACAAGTGGGACACAATCATAAAGTGGGACGAAATTTATTGGATATTTAAAACTTAAAAAAAAAAAAAAAACGGAAAAATTGGGCGTGCAAAATTATTCAGCCCCCTTAACTTAATACTTTGTAGCGCCTCCTTTTGCTGCGATTACAGCTGTAAGTCACTTGGGGTATGTCTCTATCAGTTTTGCAAAACAGCTCGAGCTCAGTGAGGTTGGATGGAGAGCATTTGTGAACAGCAGTTTTCAGTTCTTTCCACAGATTCTCGATTGGATTCAGGTCTGGACTTTGACTTGGCCATTCTAACACCTGGATATGTTTATTTGTGAACCATTCCATTGTAGATTTTGCTTTATGTTTTGGATCATTGTCTTGTTGGAAGACAAATCTCCGTCCCAGTCTCAGGTCTTTTGCAGACTCCATCAGGTTTTCTTCCAGAATGGTCCTGTATTTGGCGCCATCCATCTTCCCATCAATTTGAACCATCTTCCCTGTCCCTGCTGAAGAAAAGCAGGCCCAAACCATGATGCTGCCACCACCATGTTTGACAGTGAGGATGGTGTGTTCAGGGTGATGAGCTGTGTTGCTTTTACACCAAACATAACATTTTGCATTGTTGCCAAAAAGTTAGATTTTGGTTTCATCTGACCAGAGCACCTTCTTCCACATGTTTGGTGTGTCTCCCAGGTGGCTCGTGGCAAACTTTAAACAACACTTTTTATGGATATCTTTAAGAAATGGCTTTCTTCTTGCCACTCTTCCATAAAGGCCAGATTTGTGCAGTATACGACTGATTGTTGTCCTATGGACAGGTTCTCCCACCTCAGCTGTAGATGTCTGCAGTTCATCCAGAGTGATCATGGGCCTCTTGGCTGCATCTCTGATCAGTCTTCTCCTTGTATGAGCTGAAAGTTTAGAGGGACGGCCAGGTCTTGGTAGATTTGCAGTGGTCTGATACTCCTTCCATTTCAATATTATCGCTTGCATTGTGCTCCTTGGGATGTTTAAAGCTTGGGAAATCTTTTTGTATCCAAATCCGGCTTTAAACTTCTCCACAACAGTATCTCGGACCTGCCTGGTGTGTTCCTTGTTCTTCATGATGCTCTCTGCGCTTTAAACGGACCTCTGAGACTATCACAGTGCAGCTGCATTTAGACGGAGACTTGATTACACACAGGTGGATTCCATTTATCATCATTAGTCATTTAGGTCAACATTGGATCATTCAGAGATCCTCACTGAACTTCTGGAGAGTTTGCTGCACTGAAAGTAAAGGGGCTGAATAATTTTGCACGCCCAATTTTTCAGTTTTATTTGTTAAAAAAGTTTGAAATATCCAATAAATTTCGTTAAATTTCGTTCCACTTTATGATTGTGTCCCACTTGTTGATTCTTCACAAAAACTGTCAAAAACTGATTCTTCACAACAATTCACACTGTTTATTCACCTCTAACCCTCTAATGTGTCTGCTGTCATTTAAGGTCCCAACTGCTTCGCTGGGAACCGGATCATCCCGGCCGGAGAGCGTGTCAACATGGACAAGCAGACAGTATGTTACTGCACTTACCGGGAGGGGACGTGGCACACTTACCCCCACGCCACCTGTGAGGAACTTCCCCCCAGCACCAGCACCAGCACCAGCACCAGCCCCACGCTCAGCCCTGGCCCCAAGCTTGAACCCCCCAGAGACGAGGACTACAGAGGGGGCAGAGGGTTCATTCCCAGACTGGAGCTGATACCGTAGGTTTTAGATTGAAGACTAGATTAAGGCCTGAATCCTGTCTTACTCTAGCCTGGCCAGCAAGACTGCTTTCTTGTTGTATTGCATATACAGAAAAATTGGTCTGGGATTGTCCAATCTGCTCTATATTCTGCTCCGGCTCTTTCTTCCCCAGCCAATTGTAGTGAGGGAGGCGGGATTTGTTTTGCATCATATTTAGCTTGACAATTTTTTCAACCAAAACAGTCAAGATTTCCGCCGCATCTGAGCAATTATTTAATACTGCGCTTGCTTCTGTTATTAAAGACCTGGACATGTCTTAAAAACCACAATAACTTCTCTCCCACTACCCATTCTGCTATTCGCCAAGCCTCTTTCATGGAACTCCTTATAAGGGTCTCAAGTAAGTGGCCACCATACAGTGATATACCTTCGTCTACCAGATGTGTATGTGGAATACACATTTCAAGCAATAATCACTGCTGTGTTATGACAAGTAGACCAAATAGAAACATGGGCTGTGGTGTTACTTAGAATCAGGGTCTATGGCAACTACAGACAATGTGAAGTTGTACTTTGTTGCAGGTTATACCAAGATTAAACTTGAACTATTTATATCAACAACTTTTTTGGCACTTAGCACAAAAACTTTGAGAAAAAAAAATGACTATTTTTAGTGAATTTAAAAAACAAAGTAATCAGTCAGATAATGACTAAAATAATGTTGTATCCTGGCCAGCCATCCCTTTCTTTATTCCTGACAAAGAATTATGAAAAGATCCGTTCCCTATATTTGATTAAAAGTAACAGCACAAACGGACACAGAATAAACTGCCTCTGAACAACTGAAAAGATATACCAGTAGAAATGGAGCATTGCATGAGGCCTTCTCCACAATTGGTCTAATTTTCCATATAGGAACTACTGTGAAAGAAGGGTTCCCAGACCCATTTCCCATTTTTTGTATGAATCATTAAATAGTGTGTTAGTTCAATTAATACACAAAATACAGTGCATACATTTATATTAATTTGCAAATTAACTCTTCAAACTTTAAGGGTATATTGTAACATTTTTATTAAAATATTCCAAAGTGTCGGGAGCAGCAGTAACTTTCTTAAACATTTTGCTATTGGTACCGAGAAACTCCGAGAAAAATTTGCTTCCATCTTGTGTGTGTATAGAAACCTAGTGTACACAACCACAAGAAAAAAGAAAAGCATGTGAACCATCAATAGGGATGATACGGTGTAGATGTGGTTGGTGTATTGGGCATAATTCCATCCAATAACACTTTTTTTGGTCTAGATGAGTGTGCCGGGTCTATGTGAAATGTAGATGATAAATGGAGATGTGTGTGGTGTTGGTGCAGGTGGTGACCCAGTCTCTTTTCCGCACCCCGCTGGTTCAGATCTATGAGGAGGGAAAAACCCGCAGCACAAATGTGAATGAGCAGACGGTGCAAGTATGTAATGTTGAGCACAAGCCAGTTGGCACCAATCCTTTACCTTTATTTACACTGTATACAGCCTGCTCTAGTTGGGTCCGGTTGGCTACAGTGTAGAGTCTGTGGTGCTAAATAAAATTCAGATGGTTAACCCAGTCTGGGAAAGGCCTGATGTACCCTCTTACTCAGGTTCACATTTTTAGTAGTTGTTTGTCCCTTTGTAGTTTGTACAAAACCCTGTCTGACTGGTCACATGAAATAAATCTCTTCACAAATTGCAATCCTGTTTATATCATTTCACTAACCCACTGTTCACGTTTATTAACAATTTCAAAGCCATTTAATGGAGATTGTACAGCTATGAAAAGTAAGTTGCAAGTTTAAAATGTATGTTTTGTTAATTAGAGAATAATCTTAGTCTTTTTACCTTAATTCATACAAAGTTTGTCCTCACTCCTGATGCAAACAGTAAAGTCTGAATCAGACTTAAGGCACATTAGTTTTTTCTCTGACAGATGTTCCTAAATAACTTAAAGTTGGCTTTTTAAACAAAATGTCTTAACATAAATAATAAAGACTGAAAACCAGAGGCACAGCTCGATTTACAACAGCTTTTATTGAAAACAGGTGCAGATGGAGCTCACGCTATGCTGCCAGCATTGGAGGCGATCCTGGGCCAGAGGTCAGCACACTCTTTGGCTACTGGGCCTGTGATGGCTGAGCCTGCACACACAAGACAAGAGGTAGTTTGAGGATAATGATTAAAACTTTCTACAAGTTTCAAATTAAAACCACAGAGTTAACACTAAGCTCTTAAAAGTTGCATTCAGTAGGAGCTAATGTTTTAAAGCTGAGCGTGCTGAAGTTGTTTCATCACTGATTGAGATCAGTCAGCCACAGGTTGCTGCTGTCTCACCCACAGTGATGAGCTCAATCTACCCTTCTACGACAACTCACCCGGCCACTGGACAGACAAAGCAAGTGCTTTTTGAAGGGCCTACAAACTACAGAAGCTAGACAGGAATTTTCACAAATAAAACTCACCTTTCATTTCTCCTTTATTGTTTACTATGACTCCTGCATTGTCTTCAAAGTATAGAAACACGCCATCTTTTCGTCGATAAGACTTCCGCTGCCGTATCACCACCGCAGGATGCACTGCAGAGAAGAGTTCATTTAAGAGCAGGTCACGGGAGACAGAACATGTCTTAACCTAATGATGCGGCTACAAACCCCTGTTATTTTATTATAACCACTCTAGTGATCAAGTACAGTGAAGACTCACCCTTCTTCCTGAGCTCGGGCTTGCCTTTCTTGACTGTGGCCATAACCATGTCACCCACTCCTGCTGAAGGCAGACGGTTCAGACGGCCCTTGATGCCTTTGACTGAAATGATGTACAGGTTCTTGGCCCCTGGACACAGAGCAAAATATTACACCAACACATCACTGAATAACATTCTGCCCTGACTACACGTCCTGGGACAGTTTGTTTCATCACTGATTGAGATCAGTCAGCCACAGGGTCACTGCCGTCTCACCCACAGTGAAGAGCTCACTCTACCCTTCTACGACAACTCACCCAGCCACTGAGCAGACAAAGCAAGTGCTTTTTGAAGGGACATTCAAAAATGAGATGTACAGAACAGGTATTATTTACGCTGATAACTTTAGCATACTCTGATTTTGTGTCGATACTGATGGTGACAGCGAGGCCAGTGTTTGGTTTCAGGATTTTTATAGAAGATTAAAGACATATACAAGCTGTTTGCACACGACTTACAGCTCAAGTTCAAACTTCAGACACTAGATATCGCCGTCATGTGACGCAGTGCACAAAATTTGATTTGAATGATTTTATAGGCTGTGTGACAGAAAATTACCGTCAAACTTTTTTTGGTACCCATTCTGAAAAGCTTCTTGTAACCACAAGAAAAAAACGCATGGATCTTGAATGCTGTAAAGACCACCAATTTTGACTAAAGTATAAGTGATGTATTTACTTTAACACATTTAAAATAGTGTTCTTTACATTCAAGCCAACTATATCCAGTTTGAGCAGTTACATTCATAAAGTTTAGTGCAGTACCTGTGTTGTCTGCGCAGTTGATGACCGCTCCCACTGGGAGACCCAGTGAGATACGGAACTTCGCTCCAGAAGAACCTCCACGTCCTAAAGGAAGAAGAAACACACTGGATTTGAACCAGAACAGTAATGCTTAAAAAAAAATAAAAGCCGATTACAATTTTTATTTTTGATATATTGCTTAAAAAAGGTCCGTTTCTGAACAAGAAAGGAAGAGAAAAGAGTTGAGTGCACTGGACACTTTGTTTAATGTTATATTACCATCAAACGTGAAATAGGTTTGTCTTCAACTTCAAAAAATATATATATATATATATATTTCCATCCTTGGAAAATTTTACATTTTGAGTTGAAATTAGTTGAATGTAGATTTAAAGCAGATTAAAAATAGTAAAACTTTTCTTACACATTACTGTGCATATAGCATCACAGTAATTTTTGTTAGTTTTTGAATTTTAGGACTGGTTCTGCAACTTTCTGGGCTGTTGACAAGTTTGTCAAAAGGGCAGGTAAGCTCACCGTGTAAACTAACATCTACAATTCCGTGATAATTCAGCCAACTCTGACGTTTTCTGCTTTGGTTTGATGCTGCCGGTGTGCTTAAGCCAAGTGTTAGCAGTAGCTAGCCTGAAATATGATAAGCGTAGAGTAATTCTAAGTTAGCAATGTAAAAGTGTTGGTTCATAAATTGGTTTGACACTTTCCATGTAAGGTAGACAACAAACAGCGTTAATAAACAAAACTCTTCTGTAGCTCCTTCTTCTACAGCCTTGTGCTTATATGGCGTTCACAGCGAAACATGGCTTCCGCCGAACAAACCCCAAATTAAAAAGGCTTAAAAACAGCAAGCGCATGCCATTAAAACAAAACTAATCAAACCAAAGCTTTGTCGTGTTCGTTGTTTCACATTTAAGCCTTATTAAAAGTTCTGAATAGGCCTTAAATGTACAGATTACGATGGATTTGACAGTGTGAATCTCATACCTCTCTTGGACATTGCGGCGGTAAGGAAAGAGGAAGGCGAAGAAAGGAATTATGGGATATAAAGTGCGACAGAGGTACATCCGGGTCATGTGGCAGCGCTGTGTTCAAGAATACATGGATGTATTATTAGAATACTGCCCCCTTTGGGTGTTAAGTATCAGGTCCATGGCTGAAGTAGCGGTGATTTGTGGGATGAAAGGACAGCCAGTACTTTAACCTGCTGATTCTACTTATTTATATTGATTAAGCCCTCTTAACGGAACATTTTTGCAAACATCAGTGCACATGCAAACTATTGCATGCATACCAGCATGCATAGCCACAGAAACGTATTTTGAATATCAGAATCAGAATTATTCATCCCCAAGGGGAAATTCTTTTTGTTACAGACATGCAACTGACCAGTGGAAGACAATAGAAGATTTTTTTTCTTATAGTAAATATAACTTAACTAAATATCCCTAACAATCTATTAACATATTTACATGATACATATTCAAATTTTACATATTCACAAGATGTACAGTTTACAAGTGGACTTATTATTGTACAGCAGGCAGAATACTGCAAAGTGACTCTACAGAGGATTTAAAGTTCAGAAAAGTGCCTTAAAGAGTTCAGAAGTTTGATGTCGACTGGCACGAATGATTTTCTGTGTCTCTCGGTGGAGCATTGTGGCAGTAACAGTCTATTGCTGCTAGTAGTTGAAAACTGTGGTGTAGAGGGTGAAGAGGAAAGGAGAGAAGACGGTCCCCTGAGGGGTCCGGTGTTGCTGATGACAGTGTCAGACACACAGCTCTGCAGCCGGACAGCAGGGGGGCATCTACCTGCATCGCTGCCAGCTTCACAGCCAGCAGCCCCGGCCTGATGGTGTTGAACGCACTGGAAAAGTCAAAGAACATGATTCTCACAGTGGTGGCTGGTTTGTCCAGGTGGGCATAGACTCTATGGAGCAGGTAAATGGTAATGGTGTCGTCCACACCGAGTTGGTGCTGATAGGCGAACTGGGGTGGGCAATGTACCATGGATTGCAGCTGCTTCAGGACGAGTCACTCCAGAGTCATCATAACGTGGGAGGTCAGTGCCACGGGTCTGTAGTCCTTAGGCTCGCTGGGATGGCGCGTCTACAGGAGAGGAACAAGATCTGATGCAGAACTCCGCTGAACTGGGGGGCACAAGTTTTCAGGACTCTGGGGCTCACGCCCAGGGGCGTCGGACTGGGGGGGTAAAGGGTACCGAGTACCCAGGGCCCGAGGTGAGGGGGGGCCCTGGGTAAAGGGTACCGAGTACCCAGGGCCCAAGGTGAGAGGGGGGCCTTTAGAAGTCAGTTTTCTAAACATACATATACATGCACTAACATTTGTATAGCATTTATGTACAAATAAAAAAGTTCCTGTGCAAAACTAAACTTGCAGGTAGGCACTGGTTCAGTATTTAAAAAAGTCATTTTCATGCTGTGCAGTGCTCCACCACCCCTCTCGAATCAATGGTACGACCCGCGGGTCACGTGCTTCTGCTGCGGACCTGCAGTGAATCAGTTAATGAGACAGGAGCTGGAGTTAGCCGTGATATGAACGAGGAAGACGGGAAGAGTCATGTCTTTCCTTAAGAAAATCAGGGGCTCAAAAATGAAAAGAAAAGAAGATTAAAGAGAGAAAGGCAAATGAGGGAAAGCAGTTGCTCAGTCAGTTTTTTGAAAAGAAAGGTGAGCTCCAAATGCATCATCGAGCACAGGTAGAATAGCATACATTTATGTTCGTACTCTATTTGAATAATATACCAATACTTTATAGTACCACACCCTACATATCGAGCAAACAATATTTCTGGGTAAATAACGGAGTGAGAAGCAGACGGAGGCGGAGCTGGGAGCTCAACACACCTGTCTCCTCTTCTGCTGCAGTTCTCCTCAGAGTCAGAAGTTTACATGAAAACACTGTATATTTCCCTCCATTGTCAAAATCTAACACCCGCGAAAACACAGATCGTTAGCGCCTATTTTACCGCATTTTTATGCAAATTAGCTCACATACGCTTTTACATTAAGTACAGGATTGTTCTCAGTTTAATGCACATCTTAATGATTGATTATGACTTATTTTAAAACGTAATTAAAAGACTAAATGTCTAGTTTGGTGGTTAGTGTACCCTGTGATTCTATAGTCTGCATTTATTTTAAACAGACAAATAATCAGCAATTAACTTGTACATAGCCTACACTTTAAAGAGTAACTAAACCTTAAACCAACTTTTTTTAGTTAATGGTCTGTAAGAATGGGGCTTTATTAGTGCTGTTCACTGATCTGAGTAAAAGTTTTGACATTTGAGTATAAAGTATATTAATTTTACATTTTATGGTGTAAAACTGTCTAAGTGCTGCCCTCCTCAGGTTGAACGGTGGTTACTGCAGTTGAATTTTTAGATTTAAGATTGTTTCCTTGTGTGACTAATACTGGCTCGACTAACGGCTCTCTACCCACGCCCCTGGCACGACCCCACCACACCCTTGGCATTGACTCACGCCCCTGGTATAAAAACATCTTGTTCCCAACAAGCCTCTCCCATGGAACCTCTAAAATGGTCCTCGTGTAAGGGCACCGCCATACGGTGATTTTACAGTGAAATACAGCAATATACTTCCGTCCACCAGAGGGCAGGCTCCAAAAGTGGAAATATAAGGAGAAACCCAATGGCGACTTTACAAGAGTAAAACTCATGTTTACAGCCTGGTACAAAAGATGGCTCTGGTCTCTAGAGCTAAGTTTTTACTACGTGACAACTCTGTAGTAAAAACTTAGCTCTTCTTCCTGGAACTACCCTGTTTAACCACGTCTCACCAAAAAGCTGAAGATAAGTGTAACACTACACTACAAGTGTTAGAGCCTGTAACACAGGGGTTTAGTGCTACTGCCTCAAAGTCTGGATGGACTGTTATGCAGCTCACTCACCAACCTGTCACACCTGTGCATTACCTACAACATAAGAAACAATGTTTATTACTACTTTGTCTGGATGTAAATATTATATTTGGTTAGAGTTGTGTCTTTTTAGCATAATACTTATTAAATTAACTGGACTTGACACTGGTCTTATTTCATTGCTATACCTTGAGTATCTCTATAACACATTTTCTCCCAGGACCAGTGAGCTGCAAGACAAGAGTTTTTTAACAGTTGTAGAGGGAGACTTGAAATCTCTGTTTTGTGTGTAAGTAACACTAATTACCAAAATCAAACTAAATGCATAGGTTTGCAATTTCTGAAACTTTGTTAGCATTTCCTAAGCATTAGCCTTAGGAAAGCTGCTGGAACATATCTCAGCGGGGGCGTGAACCTGAGACCCGCAGTGACGGATTGATTGACAGCCTCTGTCAGACTCGCTCCTTCAAGTCTACATCTAAGTAGACTTCTAAGTGGAGGACATTTCTGTGCACACAGGGCTAGAGCCCTATCAGTTTGTGCCACTGGCTCAAACTGCGGTCTCAACAACTCCCAAAGTTAAAGAGCGAAGTCTTGCAGCGCAAGAGAGAATGGGGCCAGTGATAAAACGTTAGCATTGTCTAATTTCTAGATTTATTTTACAACTCTAACCAAATATAATATTTACATCCAGACAAAGTAGTGATAAACATTGTTTCTCATGTTGTAGGTAATGCACAGGTGTGACAGGTTGGTGAGTGAGCTGCATAACAGCCCATTCAGACTTTGAGGCAGTAGCACTAAACCCCTGTGTTACAGGCTCTAACACTTGTGTTGTATTGTTACACTTATCTTCAGCTTTTTGGTGAGACGTGGTTAAACAGGGTAGTTCCAGGAAGAAGAGAGCAACGTTTTTTATAAACAAGCAGTGGACACCTCACACCGTTTCCTCATTATTGGAGTAGAGCTAGTCCTGGGACACTCTGGCAGCTCCATCAGTGTCTTTATCACATGACACACTCCTATTAGGCGTTCTGGCCTGGGTGGCTGCAAAAAAGAGTTTAACACATGATTTGTTATCTTGAGTATATGATGAGACCCAAACATCTGGGTCCACAACTCACAAAAACTGCACAATCCCTAAAAGATGCTCTACCTTTGCACATTCAGCCTTTTCATTTCAAACCATCAAACAATGGAATCAGATCCTAGACAGTCTGAAATTCTAAATCTGGTACAAAGCATATCTTTTCTTGTGAGATTATTGTTTTTGTACATGGTGCCTGAGAAATAAAGAATAAACAAAAAATAAACATACAAAAGCTTCACAGTATTCAAACTCACCTTTGCTTCACCTGCAGATCTGCAACGCCTGGTTCAGACTGGCACCCAGTTTCAATGGTCATCTTAGGCAAAACAAAAGATTTGTGTTATTATTTACAATTACATTATTATATTAATTCATTTTAGAGATTTTAAAATGTTTATAAAGGATATTAATAACACAAATATTCTCATTACTATTACTGTATATCCTCCGTGAAAGCACTAGTATTTTAATCCGTGTGTACTGTCACTGGGTCGGTCTGGTAGCTGCAGCCTGTGACACACTGTCTCCTCTGCAGCTCCAGCTCTGCTTAACTCACTAATCTAACGACTTTTTCTGGAGTTATTGGAGACTTTTGGAGACTTTCTGAAGTGAAAGCACACATCGTTCTTACTCTAATCAATGAGCAGGGTGCTGCCGCGGCCCCACCCCATCCCAAAGCACTCATAGTCGGCCCAGTCCTCGCGCAGCAGCCCCTCCCAGCTGCAGTCAGAGCAGGAGTTGTTCACCCCTCCACGTCCAGACTGCAAATGAATCGCGCATGTGTGGAAACTTATGGCGCTTTTCCACTACACAGTACCAGCTCGACTCGACTCGCTCGACTCGCCTCGGCTCGCTTTTCGCTCCGTTTTCCATTGCAGATAGTACCTCCACAATAGTACCTAGTCGTCATCATAGCGACGCCGCAAGAACCTATCGAGACGTAATCTTCTACGCGACACACACCCGCTACTCACACACATAAACAATGGAGGAAATCGAGTCTATGTTTTTTTTATCCTCGGGATGTGGCTGTTTCTCACAGCAAGACAGCAAACGTTGTTTCAGGAGAGGCTGAGGGCAGCAAAAAGAAACAATGCTGATAACAACAGGAGAGTTTGGGAATTACTACAGAGTTCAGACTACGAGACGAATCTGTTTTTTCAAAGCCGACGCAAGAGACTAAGTTATGCTAACGTTTACATATGTGTAAATACTATAAGTTACTACTTACAAAGTATTTGAACAACATTATAGCTACCAGTATTACGTACTAAAATGTGTATGGTTTATGTGTTTCAGATCTGTAGAACAGCAGATCTACAACAGGAAAATATGTCGAGCACGGGTTGTGGTTGAAAACGCTTTTGGTAGACTAAGGGGAAGGTGGCGTTGTCTCATGAAAAGAAATGACTGTGATGTTACAATGGTGAAATCTATGATTCTTACTTGCTGTGCTTGCATAACCTTTGTGAGAGTCATGGAGAGGACTATGACAATGACTGGGATGCACCTGCAGCAGCAGAGGCACAGGATGTAGAGGAGGAAGGCAGTGATGTACGAGAGGGTCTGATGCGTTACTTTAATTGCTAAAAAAATAAATACATTATCGTTAAAAAATGTTGTCTCTGCTGCTTTAAGGTTATCACAGTATAAAATCTGAAAATACATGGTCAAACCCTTGTACAAAAGCAAACCATCAAAAAAGACACTTATTTGTAATAAGTTTCAAAAAAGTTTTATTTAACCACACACATACAAATAGAACAAACTCTAATATAAATTCACAAACAACTATATACATGTTACATGTAGTGCAAACAATTTTAAAAAATGCTGTATTTAATTATTACATAATATACATTTTCAGTCCAGGGGTGGTGGAACAGCGTCCCGCCGGTTCAGTGCCTGTACAAGCTGGCCCAGGATTCCCAGAAAGGCCTGGTTGAAGGACGACATTGCAGCAATCTCCTCCCTCCTCAAAGCCGCTTCTAGTTCTCTTGCATGTGCTGCATCGTCGAGTACCATCTGTAAATGCCGCTCTCGCTGTGTCCGGTTCAACTCCATCTGCTCCACATCAGATGTCTGCATCTCCTCAGGACAGTCAGATGCTCCTGCTCCTCTGTCGTTTCCTCCGTCCTGGACAAAAATAATTACAATGAATGAATTACAATAAAGATAAACGATTTCACGTTTAATTCAAACGTTGTGTGCATTTGAAATTACCATGTGTACTGTATACTGTATGTATACTGTACACATGGTACGCACACATTGTGTATGTCTCGAAAGTTATAAAAATACTGAACAGGTTTATTAATGAATCTTGATTCCCATAACTGGGAATGCTTCCTGTTGCTATGCAAGTACATTGACGTTATATTAATAATAATATATGATATACTAATGGGTTATAAACACGATTAATATTAATTTAATTATATTAATAAGTGTATATAGATTCACAGACAACAGGCTAGAAGGTTTTACTTTTTCTCCTATTATACTAACCGGTTGCCGGTGTGACGCTGGTGCCAATGGTTCTGGTGCTGTTGTTGATGCCGACGCTGCAGCCGATGCCAACGTGGCATCAGTGGGAGCCACAGAACCATTCTCGCCATTTAAAAGGAATCTTGAATAGAAAGATCATACAAAAGTCAACACACTACGAAATAGCAATGGCAGGCAGCTAGCAACTAGTTAGAGCTAAAAGTTAGCGGCAATTGCTATCTGCGACACAAGTTTACAGTCTTCATTGTTATTAGTGAGCTTCAGCTTTCCAAACGCCAGCCTAAAGAAAACAAAACTCTCAAGCAGAGTGCACCTACAGGGTTAATGTAATGTAAACTTAAAACACTTACCGTCCTCCATCAGCGACTCGGAGACTTCTTTGTATACTCTTTCGTTCCTCTTAAATGTGTTTCCAAATTACTACTGTCATTTCACCACGGAAATTATCATCTGTTTCACGCAAAAGGCGACGCAACCATAATAATCTGCATGTTGTATCACTGTCAAAAACTGCCCCTTCTACTTTCCCAATAGGCTTGTGGAACTGCCAGTCTGCTGTGAACAAAGCTGATTTCATTACAGCTTTTGTTCAACATTCTGGTCTTTCAGTTGTAGCACTTACAGAAACATGGATCAAACCAGAGGACTCTGCCACTCCCGCCGCCCTCTCCCATAATCACACTTTCTCCCACAGTCCTCGCTTCACTGGAAGGGGCGGAGGGACCGGACTACTTATTCCTACTGACTGGAAGTTCAAACAGCTATCACCCTTGTGTGACAACAGCTCCTTCGAGTTCCATGCTGTTACCATCACCCACCCTGTTAAAAGTCATTTTGTAGTTATCTATCGGCCCCAGGTCAGCTTGGACATTTCTTGGAGGAGTTGGATGCACTTCTTTCATCCTTCCCTGACGATGGTACCCCTCTGGTGGTATTAGGAGACTTCAACATCCACCTTGAAAAGCCACAGGCTGCTAACTTCATTAACCTAACTGCATCATTTGACCTCAAGCAGGTTTCCACATCGGCAACCCACAAGTCTGGTAACCAACTAGATCTTATCTACATAAGATACTGCTCCACTCGCCACACTCAGGTCACGCCACTGCACACTTCCGATCATTTCTTCATTACTCGACCTTGACCTAACTTCTCCAGACACTGCAATTGTTTTACCGCTGGTCACTTTCCGACGCAACCTGCGTACACTCAGTCCCTCCCGTTTTTCCTCTGCTGTCTCTTCTGCGCTCCCCTCTTCTGAGGAGCTCTCTCTTTTAAACACTAACACCGCCACCGACACTCTGTGCTCCACGCTTACATCCTGCTTGGACAACTTATGCCCCCTTACATCTAGACCAGCCCGTACATCCTCGTCTGCCCCCTGGTTATCCGATGTTCTACGCGAGCACCGCGCCAGCCTCCGGTCAGCTGAGAGAAAATGGCGCAAGTCTAAAGATCCTGCTAACCTCTCTATCTACCAGTCTCTCCTCTCTACTTTCTCCGCTGATGTCACCTCTGCAAAAACTGTCTACTACCATTCTAGGTTAATCAACTCACCTGACTCGCGCACTCTCTTTAGAACCTTTTCCGCCCTCCTTTGTCCGCCTGCTCCCCCACCTTCATCGGATCTAACAGCTGATGATTTCGCGTCTTTCTTTGTAAAGAAAACGACCGCCATCAGCAGTCAGTTCTCTGCGCCACCACCTGTCGAGCTCATTCAGACCCCTGATATGTGTTTGCTCACTTCCTTCTCTCCTCTAACTGAAGCAGATGTTTCCAAGGTCATTAGTTCTAACCACCCTACTACCTGCCCGCTGGATCCTATCCCCACACATCTCCTTCAGGCCATCTCTCCATCTGTCGTGCCTGCTCTCACCCACATCATCAACTCGTCTCTTTCCACTGGGTCCTTCCCACAGCTTTCAAAGAGGCCCGCATCACACCACTACTGAAGAAACCCACTCTTAACCCTACTCTGCTTGAAAACTACAGACCGGTTTCCCTCCTTCCCTTCATTGCCAAAGCTCTGGAGCGAGTTGTGTTTACTCAGCTCTCATCCTTTCTCACACGGAACAACCTCCTGGACCAGAACCAGTCTGGGTTCAAGAGCGGTCATTCCACGAAACTGCCCTGCTCTCAGTCATCGAAGCTCTGAGACTGGCAAAGGCAACATCCAAGTCATCTGTACTCATCTTACTGGATCTGTCTGCTGCTTTTGACACTGTTTATCATCACATCCTCCTGTCCTCTCTCAGGGCGATGGGTGTCTCTGGAATGGCGTTGCAATGGTTCAAGTCTTACCTCTCGGATAGGTCATTCAGAGTATCCTGGAGAAATGAGGTCTCTGAGTCCCAACATCTCAATACAGGGGTGCCACAGGGCTCAGTGCTCGGACCGCTACTCTTTTCCATATACATGACATCCCTTGGCTCTGTCATCCAGAAGCATGGCTTTTCCTATCACTGCTATGCAGATGACACTCAACTCCACCTGTCATTTCATCCTGACGATCCGACGGTCTCTGCTCGCGTCTCGGCATGTCTGAGCGACATCTCACTTTGGATGAAGGACCATCACCTGCAGCTGAACCTTGCAAAAACAGAACTGCTTGTGATTCCGGCCCATCCAAAGACCCACCACAACCTCTCCATTCAACTAGGCCCATCAACCATTACACCGTCCAGCACTGCCAGAAATCTGGGAGTGGTAATTGATGATCAGCTAAACTTCACAAGTCATGTCGCCAGCACCACCCGGTCCTGTAGATTCATCCTCTACAACATTAGAAAAATTAGACCTTTCCTATCAGAGCACTCCACGCAAATTCTAGTCCAGGCTCTTGTCTTGTCCAAACTGGACTATTGCAATGCCCTACTGGCTGGACTCCCGCCTGCACAACCAAACCTCTGCAGCTGATCCAGAATGCAGCGGCAAGAGTGGTCTTTAATGAACCGAAGAGAGCGCACGTATCTCCTCTATTCATTAGGTTACACTGGCTCCCGGTTGACGCCCGCAGCAAGTTCAAAGCTATGCTCTTGGCCTACAAGACCACCTCTGGTTCTGCACCCCATATCTCCACTCACTAATACAGACCTACGTTCCTACCAGATCCCTGCGCTCTGCAAATGAACAACGTCTGGTGGTACCGTCCCAAAAGGTACAAAATCACTCTCACGCATCCTTCTCTGGATCTGTTCCACATTGGTGGAATGATCTACCTGCTGCTACAAGATCAGCAGATTCTGTAGCCATCTTTAAAAAACACCTGAAAACACATCTCTTCCGTCAACACCTGACTGACAAACACTGAGTCCTACTTCCTTTCTATCGATTCCTTTATAAAAAAAAAAAAAAAAAAAAAATTTCTCTTACCCTTAGCATTGTATACTGCGCTGAGTTTAAACTGACTAGTTTTTTGTGCACTTATGCTTTTTGTACCTTGTGTTGTTAAAATTGCTTCCATTGTTATCCTCACTTGTAAGTCGCTTTGGATAAAAGCGTCTGCTAAATGACTAAATGTAAATGTAAATGTAAATGTTCCTCGTTGCCCCATCAAGCTCTCGCTGGATCTTCTCTTCGGCAACCAAACAAAGAAAAGTCTGCACCTCCTCGTTTGACCACGGAGCATTTTTCCGAGTTGCCATAATACTAAAGTCTGGGACTGGGTAAATTATCACGCAATCTCTGGCCAAACTATTTAAAAATGGCGGGGTTATTCAGGATACTCCGTCTGGCTCTTGCAACGATGACGCGGTGAACAGTGACGATTCTCTCTGGCCAATCAGAAGTCTGTCGTGTGTTCACGTCACAATTTAGTATAGCCACAGCCCGCTTAGAACCTCGCCGGAGGTGATACGAAAAAAAGGACCTGGAAGCAGGTACAGGTACAACTTTTACGCAGTGGAAAACCAAAAAAGGCGAGCCCAGTCGAGGCGAGTCGTGCTGGAACTGTGTAGTGGAAAAGCGCCATTAGCAAGCCGCCGCTGGTGGATCCCGCCCAGGCTTACATTCAGCACTCGAAAATGTAAAATGTTCTTTGTCGAAAAAATATATGGTTAAAAATGTTAATGTTTTTCAGTCACTTGTTGTAGGCTCCTAAGTGGACCATAAGGTTAAAAACTAAACTTAAGAAAAAAAAAAAAAAGAAAACAATATTGTAAAAAAATAAAAATAAAAAAGAAATTACGGTTAAAAATGTTAATACTTTACAGTGGCATTAGGGCTGTGTTGAAAAAATCGATTCACCAATTCTGAATCGATTTTCATATTAATTTCTAAAGATCGATTCGTAACTCAGAGGATCGATTTAATAATAGGCCTAAATTTTCCCCGTGAATTTTAATTTGCCGCGTAATTCACGCATGCGCGCGAGGTGGAAGGACATTAAAACATCGAACATGGCTGCTTTGAAAACTCCAGAAACGCTAACCCTGTCTGTACCAGACAGTAAAACATGGTGTAATGTGTAAGCTTAAGACCGCAGAGAGGGTGGGCATTACGAGTGACACCTGGACATCCGTAGCTACGGAATCTTACATGAGTGTGACAGCACACTACATAGACGAGCTCTGGAACCTCGTGTCTTACGTTCTGCAGACAACCGAAGTTCAAACGGACCATCGCTTTGTCAGTCTAGCTGAAATGTTAACCAAAGCTATGGAGGAGTGGGGGCTGCTGAGTAAAGACCCAGCCATAGTCACTGACAACGCGGCGAATATGATCCGTGCGGTTGAGATTACGGTACTAACCCACGTCGGCTGCTTCGCGCACATAATCAACCTGGCCTCGCAAGCCGGTCTCAAACTGCCGAATGTTGCACGCCTTCTTGGGAGAGTAAGGCACATCGCAAAGTTCTTTCATCGCACTACTGCTGATATACCTCTGCGTCCTCTGTCGTCTACACCAGTACAAGTTTGTGAAAGCAGTTGTATCAACACTCTGGAAGGGGGATTGTTCTTTACAACCATCAATACTCCATTAATTTGCAGTTGAATGTCTATAATAATAGTATCAATATGTTGCATAACTACAGTCCTCTAATTCAGGTAACAGCTGGAAAAAAAATGCTTTCTTCAAAAACACTTATCTAAGGCTATGTCCACACGAAGCCAGTGCATCCCCTGTCCGATCTTGAGACGGCGTCGTCTCAAGAAAATATCTGCGTACACACGGCCGGCTGAAAACGATGTAGTATATATGCCCGACCAGTATGGGGCGCTGTAATTCTGCCACAGATATACACTATACACGGAGAAGAAGACTTTGAGCATGCGCATAACCTTGCGCGCTGCAGAAGAAGACGAAGACCTAAATATTTATTTTCTAATAAAAACAAGTTCTCAAATTGTTGCAGTCATATATTTAGAGTGTAGTAATTGGTGCCCTCATGTTTGTTGTTTGCTCTTCAATATACGGACTGAGTTCTGAGTGCTTTGGACATGCGGAAATTCTCTCTCCATTCATTTTCTCCTGGTTGCTCTCCTGGTTCTCTTTGCGGTGGATCTAAGAGCATGTGGCGTATGGTGTTGTCCATTATCGCTTGTTGCTCACCACAACTGCATAGAAGCAATAGATTTTGCTGTAATAAAGCTAGTAGGCTTAGTAGCTTCTGCAGCACGAACTCAATCATGTAGTCCGCCATTATTGTTGTTGCTGTTACGTGTGACGAGGCCGACACGTGATGCGATGACATCATCGTTTTCACAAAATATACGGATTGGCTGTACACACGACACCGCAAGGGTGTCGCAAAGGTGTTGTCGAAAGATTTATCCACTTTAGAACCCTGTTTCAAAAAATAGCGGATTCAGTCTCCCAAAACACCGGATCCGTGTGGACGAAAGGCCAATACGATACAAAATGTATATGGATACAGTGATTTTTGTCTCCGTGTGGACAGCCCCTCAATCTCGAAGATCGGATCGGATCGAATCGAATCGAATAATGATAATCGATTCGAGATCTTGAGAATCGGAATCGAATCGATTCTTGAAATTTGAATCGAAACACAGCCCTAAGTGGCATGTTGTAGGCTCCTAAGTGGACCATAAGTATAAAAAAAAAAAAAAAAAAAAAATTTTTTTTTTAAAACAAACTCCGCCGGAGTGTCTCTTTTTCAAAGATTCAAGATTCAAAGTGTTTATTGTCATGTGTACAGACAGAAAGCATGTTTCCCTGTACAATGAAATTCTTACTTTGCCGTCCACAGTAAAATGTCACACAAGTAAGTAAAAATAAAAAAAATAAAAATAAGACAAATATACAAGTAATAATAATGCAAATATACAAAAAATACAAGAGGGTTAAAGGAGTAAAGTAGTAAAGTGAGGTAGTGCAGTTGTGATGGTGTAAAGTGACGGTGTAAAGTAAAGTGACGGTGTAAAGTAAAGTGAGGTAGTGCAGTAGGTAAACAATTGTTCATGTAATGTTGTGATTGTGAATGTAGACTCCTATCTGCTGTTTAGGAGTCTTATGGCAGAGGGAAAGAATGAGTTCTTCATTCTGGAAGTCCTGCATTTCACACTTCTGTACCTCCGTCCTGAGGGTAGAAGTGTGAACAGACCATGTTGGGGGTGGGAGGGGTTTTTAAGGATGGAAGCAGCTCTTCTGTGGACTCTGCGGTGGTAGATGCTCTGCAGTGAGGGCAGTGGAGTCCTGGTGAACTTCTGCGCAGTCTTCACCACTCTCTGCAGGCGTTTGCGGTCCATGGCAGAAGTGCTGCCGTACCACACAGTGATGCAGCTGGTTAGGACACTCTCAATGGTGCAGCTGTAGAAGTTGCTGAGGATCTTGGGCGACATGCCAAACTTCCTCAGCCTCCTCAGAAAATACAGCCGCTGTTGAGCCTTCTTGACCAGCTGCGTGATGTGAGGTGTCCAAGTGAGGTCCTCATTGATGTGGACACCCAAGTATTTGAAGTTGCTCACCCTCTCCACTTCAAGCTCCCGGATGAATAGTGGCTGAGGCGTTCTCCTCTCCCTCCTCATGTCCACTATCATCTCCTTTGTCTTGTCCGTGTTGAGGGTGAGGTTGTTGTCTTCACACCATGACACCAGACTGGCCACCTCCCTCCTGTAAGCTGCCTCGTCACCGCCAGCAATGCGTCCTATCACTGCGGTGTCGTCAGCAAACTTCAGGATGATGTTGTCCTTGTGAGAGGCGACACAGTCGTAGGTGTACAGGGTGTAGAGGATGGGGCTGAGTACACAGCCCTGTGGAGTACCAATGTTTGTGATGGTGCTGGCTGAAGTCCTATTACCAATCCTGACAGACTGAGGCCTTCCAGTCAGGAAATCTAGGAGCCAGTCACAGAGGGTGGGGTGCAAACCAAGTGTGGACAGTTTGTGGGTGAGTTTGTGTGGGATGACCGTGTTGAAGGCGGAGCTGTAATCTATAAAAAGTATCCGTAGGTATGAGTCCTTGTTCTCCAGGTGTGAGAGGGAGTAGTGGACGGCAGTAGCGATTGCATCCGAGGTCGACCTGTTGGGCCGGTAGGCATACTGCAGGGGGTCAATGGTGTCCGGTATGCTGCTCTGCTTTTAGGTCACTTTTGCCGGTCCCAAGCCCGGATAAAGGAGGAGGGTTGAAATTGTGAAGTAATAAACAAAAACAAGAGTCGACAGAAAGTTTCATTTTAAATTTAAAGAATTTAGTTTGACCGTTTTGATTTCCATTGTTCTCGTGTGCTTATCACTTAATTGAGATGAGAAATGAGAAGAGCTTTATTGGGACAGTCGGCTATATCATAATAAAATACAGTAAAAGAGACCATGTGAGCACAAATTTGTCAAGAAAGCACGTTAGGCAGGGAGAACGCAAGAATGTATGCAATTTAGTATGATGACGCTATGACGTAATGACGTCACGAATATGCTAATTTACGCATGACGTCATCTAGCGACATTTAGCGGCTTTTTGGCCAGGCTTTAGCTACTTTCCTTTGAAAAGAGTTGGCAACACTGCAACAGCAGCAGCCCTCATTAGCGTTAGCCCGGTATCAGGAGCAACTGAAGCTAACGTTTAGCATACTTTACCAAACTAGCAACATGACAAAATTGATTAATTAACTTTAGCTTTACTGGGAAGAAACATAAATTGTGATTAAAAATATATGTTCACTCACCTGAAGACGACGCTGTGGTGGTGGGAATCCATGCAGGAGCAGCGTTAGGGGCTGTGTTGCTTTTCAGCGGGAGCTGTTTTGAGAAGCACATTTCCACCTCCATTGCATTGGAGAAGCAATCCCGCTTAAAATGCCCGCTGCAAACTCCAGCTCTCAGCAGGAACTCACAGTGTTCCAGGCCAAGTGCACACTGGCGTCTAATTTCCAATTTAACTGGAAAGCAATGCAGTCCAGCAGTGCTGTTGCAACCAGCAACACTACAAGTACATGCTAATATAGCTGGCCTGATGTTTTCAACACCCGCCACTATGGGAACAAGATGTTTTTATACCAGGGGCGTGAGCCAATGCCAAGGGTGTGGTGGGGTCGTGCCAGGGGCGTGGGTAGAGAGCGGTTAGTCAAGCCAGTATACGTCACACAAGGAAACAATCTCAAATCAAAAAATTCAACTATAGTAACCACCGTTCGACCTTAAGAGGGCAGCACTTGGATGGTTTTACACCATAAAATGTAAAATTAATATACTTTATACTCAAATGTCAAAACCTTTACTCAGATCAGTGAACAGCACTAACAAAGGCCCCATTCTTACAGATCATTAACTAAAAAAAGTTGGTTTAGGGTTTAGTTACTCTTTAAAAAAGGTATTGTGACAATAAAGGATATTTTAGCAACCATTTGAAGGCATATATTTCAGTTTCAGACCCTTCAGCAGCAGGCCCCTCATCATGGCCAGGTGAAAACAGTGACAGTGAGACAAGGTGAGCGTTTAGCAGAATTGCCTGTTTTAACACTTAGTAATTAGTAATTAAGTGTTAAGAGGAAATAAGCAAAATGGGTACATTGTTATTGTAAACATTTAAACTTTAAAAGGGATAGTTCACCCAAAAATGAAAATTCTGTCATCATTTACTCTCCTTCAAGTTGTTCCAAACCTGTATGACTTTCTTTTTTCTGCTGAACACAAAATAAGCTATTTTAAAGAAGGTTGGTAGTTAAACAGTTGCTGGTCCCCATTGACTTCCAAAGTATTTTTTTTTTCCTACTATGGACCTTTTGTCATCTCAGTAAGTAGTAGTACTTTTGACAATAAAATAAAAATATATTAATCAGAGTGTGTCTTATTTTGATTACATTTTAAGTGTTATTATGATAAAAAAGCAATACCCCACCCATCGGTATCACTATGGTATTTGGTACGGGGCCCAGCAAGATGGTTTGTACCCAGGGCCCAAAATTTGGTGCTACGCCGCTGCTTACGCCATCAGGGCCTGCAGCTTTTCCTGCTCCGAGTCTCTGCAATTGTTTCCTCACCTGTTCAGCAGTGAAAGCCAGTGTGGAGGTGCCGATGATCAGTGTGAAAGTGTCAGGAGGGGGAGGGGAGACGGTGATTATGTGAGGAGGTGTCCGGAGGGGGAGGGGTGCCGGTGATCTCCAGGAGAGTGCTGTCAAGACGAGTTTGGGGACAAGGTGTGAGCGGGGCCATCTTGCACATTAGTGGGGGGAGGTGCTGGCTGCCGCTCTGCTGTTGAGACAGAAGTGTGATCAGAGACCGCAGTGTCATAACGGTTGAAGAACCTGTTAAACACATTGGCCTTGTCCACACTGCCCTCAATGCCTCCACCACTGGTTGGCTTGTATCCAGTGATGGTCTTCATGCCACTCCAGACTTTCAGCTGTTGTTCAGCTGGAGCAATATATATATATATATATATATATATATATATATATATATATATAGGGCTGGGACTCGATTAAAAAAAAAAATCAATAAATATTTGACCTGAGAACAGTGAGAAGTAATTTTTCACATGGATTTTTAGTATACCATTGAATAATGACTGAATACATAAGCTTAATCAACAAAATATTGTTTATTTATTTCAGTCCAGCAGACCAGTGCAATGTTTGCCATTAACTGTAGCAGTGTAGTTACCCTGGTCCTTGTAACTTTACTCGGAGTCGGGCTAACGTTCACGCTAACTCCTATGTGTTTTGCGTTGAGGTGATATTTGAGGCTCGATGTGCTGCGGTGATACGCAAATTCCTTGTTGCATAGCTTGAACACAACCATGCTCTTGTCGACGCTTCCATCCTTTCGTTTTTTAAAACAAAATTTCCCATCCACGGGGCCAAGCAAAGCGGTCTCGTCAGCTTCTTCGTTCATGTTGATGTTGGTTTGTTGTCGGAAGTCAAGAACGCTAGTTGGTGCTCCAGTATAATCGGTCCGTCGAAACTCATTCATTGAAAAACGTTCCGCGGCGCAAAAAGTGTGGTTAAAATTGTTATTTATTTTTTGCGTAATTAATCCTAATTAACGCGTCAAAGTCCCGTAATTAATTAATCTTAATTAACGCGTTAAAGACTTTAAGCATCAATTTCAATATTTAACTCACAAATTTTATCTAGCATTTTGCCAATATTATCCAAGTAAATGCAGTTAGAACTTGGAGGCCTGTAACAGCATCCAACTAGAATGGGTTTAGTGTGTGGGACATTGACCTGAAGCCATATGACTTCTATTTCATCACACATTAGGTCTGATCTTATTTTTACTGGGATATTAGAACTTTCTGACATAGAAAGCCACCCCTCCACCGTATTTTGATCTATCTTTTCTGTATAAGCCATAACCCTGAATGCTTAGAGTTTCACTTTCAAATTCGTCATCTAAATGCGTTTCTGATAGTGCACAAATGCAAATTTTGTTTGAGTGCAATAAATTATCAATTTCATATACCTTATTTCTTAAACTGCATACATTCAAATGAACAATTTTTAGGCTTCTCTTAGGAAGTAAAGCAGAAATAGACAGACTTTTTTGTGTAAAAAAAAAAATCCTTCCTTTGTTGAAATGTGTTACTAAGAGAAATGCAGAATTCAAACTAATAGTTTTTCCAGTGTTTCAACATTTAACAAACACTTTGCAGTTAGAAGTCTATGTAGCATGGATCTTACCTTACTTTTTCATTTGCCTTGCTTTCCATGCTATTTCTGAAGCAATTTTCTGTTTTCTATTAGTGAAACTTAAAATGATTGTATAGTTGGTTTTCTGGCTTCTTGATGGTATGGTATGGCATGCTTCTATACATTGTCTATCTATAGAAATGTTCTTATTCTGTAAAAATGCCATTACCTGAGCTTCAGTTAATTCATCGTATTCATTATTGTCTGTTTCATGAGTATCTCTTTTTAACCCACTGGTTGTTTTTGAAGTAATGCAGCATGGAATTTAAAGGAGAAATTATGGTGTAGACAGACTTGTGACGGTTTTCCTCGAGAGAAGCTCCAGTCCATATTAACAAATAGGTAACAACATAGCAAATATTTCTATAACTAAATATCTAATGCATTATGAAACATCAAATAAAGATTCAACATCCTCCCCCCAAGAAGACAGTTTAAACTAAGTATCAACCTCCAAGGGATATAAAAGTTGAACTGGTTTTCTTAAAATTGTTACTGTTGGAGTGCGCACAGCGCAAGATCTGACTAGTCCATCTCTTCCTGGGAACACTTCTGCAATTATTCCTGTTTTCCACATCAAACGTGTCATCTTGTTATCTCCAACGAAAACTTCATCTCCTTTCTTCAGTGGTGTTGATTTTGTCGCTTAAGGGGTGTGAGCTGATCTGAGGTCTAGTAAGTACATACGCCTCCATCTGGTCCAAAACTCATTGACAAGTCGGTGGCGATTATTCCATCTTCGAGTCAACTCATCTTTGTTTGTGTTTCTCATCTGACCTTCAGTGAATAAAGACTTTGGTGGCAAGGAGGCGAGTCTTCCGATTAGGAAGTGAGCTGGTGTCAGAAGTTGCAAGTCATTGTATACACAGGTGAGTGGTCTGGAGTTGATAGTGGCCTCTATTTCTGACAATAGAGAAGTCAGCTCCTCAAATCTCAGTGATGATCTCCTCATTCCTTTTTTGAGACATTCTTTAACAGAACAAACTAGTCTTTCCCAAAAACCACCCCACCAAGCAAGCTCTTTAAGCTATAAACTTCCACTTGATCCCCTTTTCAGAAAAGTGTTCCAACAACTCTGGTTCTTTCATAGCCTTCCAAAGTATCTTTAGAGGGAGGGGTCAGGAGGCTAACGGATAATCTCCTGCACTCCCTGAGACACCTAAATGGTTCTGGGCGCCCTCTTGAACAGAGAAAGGGTCCTCAGCCACTGAATGAAAAAAGCACTCCTGCCTCACCAGCCAAGGATCCTCTTCTGACTCTACCACCATCAACACCTCCACCACTGAAATGGACTCCACCAATAGGACCATGGACCCCCCCAGTAACATCAACACCTTCTGTGGACCTCACCATCCCTGTCCCATCTCCGGATTCACCAATGGGATTTCCAGATCACCTGGAAATTTTAGTTAAATCTGGAATTAAGATGATACCCCTTACACCTAACTTGGCCAGGTCACGGGTTCTATCATCATCACTAAAAACATCACCCCCAATACCACCCAGGAGTACCACTGCTTCACCTCGGCCACTACCTAGAGTCCAATGCACCCCTGTCAGACCCTCTCCACCCCCTCCCAAACCAGCTCCTCCCAAACCAGCTCCTCCCAGACCACCTCCTCCCAGACCAGCTCCAAAAGCCTTGACTAGCATCAAGGCTACTATCAGTGATTAGGACACTGAGGGCCTCTGCTGTTCCAGGACTTTTCGTCATAATAAACCACTTATCAACCTGAGGCCCTGGGAGAGAACACTCCCTCCTAGCTCCATAGCTACAGTCAGTTCAAATCCCCTGCAAACAGATTAAGTCAGATCCTGCTCAAACGGACTTAAAACTTGCACTGTTCAATGTCAGGTCTTTGGGAAACAAATCTTTTTTAATTAATGATTTTATAACTTCAAATAAGCTTGATTTTATGTTTTTAACAGAAACATGGTTAGACAGCAGTACTGGAAATGCGGTCCTTTTTGAATCCACCCCATCGAATTTCACATTTTTATCCAAAATACGGGAAAACAAAAAGGGTGGTGGTGTATGTGCCTTTCTTAGGGATAATATTCTTATCCAGAAGCTATCACTTGGTGAGTTTTCATCATTTGAGTATGTGTCATTCAAAATGGAGTTGAGGTTTTCTCCATCTGTATTATATGTAGTTCTTTACAAACCACCCCAACAGTGTCATGATTTTATTAATGAGTTTACTGAAATGCTTTCGGTTATTTGCACAGAATTTGAACAAATAGTCATATCTGGTGATTTTAATGTGCATGTGGATAATGTTTGTGACAGAAATGCCAAAGAACTTTCTACTATTCTTGATACTTTTGGTCTTTGTCAGCATGTTAATGAGCCGACCCATAACAGAGGTCACACTCTGGACCTGGTCATTACTAAAGGTGTTCATATTTCAGATGTCACTGTGATTGATGTTGCTCTATCTGATCATTCATGTGTCTTTTTTCATCTGTCCATAATTCCAAAAGTTGCTATTGGACCTACTGTTGTAAAAAAGAGATACATTAACGATAACACCAGGACACAGTTTATGGAGGCAATCAGGTTTGAAAATGCCTCATCAGGTCAAGTTGATGATTTGTTGAATTGTTATACTTCAGGTGTTTTAAATGTTATGGACACCATTGCTCCTGTTAAGGTTAAAGTGATCAGGACGAGGCAGAAGGCTTCATGGAGCAATGCTCACTCTGTCAGGGCACAGAAAAGGGAATGCCGAAAAGCCGAAAGAAAATGGCGTAAATTGAAACTCTTAATTCATTATGAGGTATACAAAGAAAATTTGCATGTTTTCAATCAAACTTTGCAAAAAGAAAGAGAAATATTCTTCTCAGAGATCATCAACAACAGCAGTAACAACCTGCGTGTCCTGTTTGCTACAGTGAACAGATTAACAAACCCTCCAGCTCCATTTCCACCAGAATTAGTTTCCACCACTAAATGCAATGAGTTTGCATTGTTTTTCAACGACAAGGTTCAAGGCATTAAACATGCGATACAGTCCAAAGGGCATACAACAACACTGCAGCCACCTAGGAGACACTTGGTTGGTTTAACACATTTTACACAAATTAATGACAGAACAATTGAAAAAACTGTCTCCAGCCTGAGTTCATCCACCTGCTGCCTCGATGTTTTACCCACTAGATTTCTAAAATCAGTACTAAGCAGTTTGTTACCACAACTCACTGATATAGTCAATAATTCCTTACAGTCTGGAACATTTCCAAGGGCCTTAAAAACTGCTGTCATTAAGCCTCTCCTAAAGAAGAGCAGTCATGATGCTACAGTGCTCAACAACTATCGGCCCATATCAAACCTGCCATTTTAGGGAAAGTCATCGAAAAGTTGTATATCAGCAACTTAATGACTTTCTATTAAACAACTGTTTTGATCCTTTTCAGTCAGGATTCAGGCCCCATCACAGCACTGAGACTGCACTTATCAAAGTCACAAATGACATCCATTATGAACACTGGCGCAGGCAAAGTCTCTGTCTTAGTTCTGTTGGACTTGAGTGCTGCTTTTGATACAGTGGACCATGAAATCCTGACACAAAGATTAGAGGAATGGATAGGTATCACTGGAACTGCCCTTAAATGGTTTCAGTCCTATCTTGAAGACAGGAAGTACTTTGTTTCGGTTGGTAACTGTGTGTCAGACCAAATGGCCCTGACATGTGGGGTTCCACAGGGGTCTATCTTGGGACCTCTATTATTCAATCTCTACATGCTTCCTTTAGGTAAGTTAATACGCAGCTGTGACGTATCCTACCATAATTATGCAGATGACACTCAGATTTACATTTCACTCACAGCAGGTGAAAATGGACCAATCCATTCACTGTGTCACTGCATCGAACAGATTGACATGTGGATGCAAAATAATTTTCTCCAACTGAACAGAAACAAGACTGAACTAATCATCTTTGGGCCACAGAAACAAAGAGAAAGTGTCAGCAGTCACCTCGAGTCTCTTTCTCTAAAATCTAAAACCCAGGTTAGAAATCTAGGGGTCATCATGGACTCAGACTTAAATTTCCGCAGTCACATTAAGTCAATTACATCATCTGCATTTTATCACCTTAAAAACATTTCCAGAGTCAAAGGGATGATGTCTCAACCAGACTTAGAGAAACTTATCCATGCTTTTGTCTCCAGCAGGTTAGATTACTGTAACGGCCTGCTCACTGGTCTCTCAAAACGAGTGTTAAGACAGCTGCAGCTTATTCAGAACGCGGCTGCTCGGGTTCTAACCAAAACCAGGAAGTACAACCACATCACGCCAGTTTTAAAATCTCTGCACTGGCTTCCTGTTGCTCAGAGAATAGACTTTAAAACAGCACTTCTAGTTTACAAGTCTCTAAATGGTTTAGCACCAGAATATATCTCTGACATGCTAGTTACTTATGAACCTCCACGGACTCTGAGAACATCTGGGACAGGCCTTCTGCTCGTGCCCAGAGTTAGAACTAAACAGGGTGAAGCAGCGTTTAAGTTTCGTGCAGCAAAAACCTGGAACAGCCTTCCAGATGAAGTAAAACAAGCCTCAACTTTAACAATGTTCAAGGGGAGGTTAAAAACCTTCCTCTTTAGCTCCGCCTACACTACAACCTAAAGTGTTAGTTTTTTCTTTTATCTGCACTCTTCTTTTTAAAATGTTTTTAATTAGGCCCGAGCCGGTGATGGCCGGGAGGGCCTATTGTTTTTGCTCGGATTATTTTTTATTTTTTTTTTTTTTTTATTTTTCTTCTTCTCCCCATATGATCCTAAATTTGACCCAGTGAACATGCACGAAAAGTCATTATATTGGTCCCAGACTTCAAGCTCGGCGAAAAATTTATGTATTTGAAGTCGCCGAAAAAAAAAATACGAAAAATGACTCAGTGGCGACCCCTACAAAATCAAAATACATTGGGCCAATGGAAAGTGAAAGTAACTTTTTTCCAACGTAGAAAAATGAAACTTGGTACATCCATAGGACACCTCAGGGCAAACAGAAAAGTCAATGACAGCCACACCCTAAACTCAACAGGAAGTCCGCCATGTGGGGTGAAACGCATTGCCACTAAAATCGCACTTTGCGCAAAAAGATGCAAATCATTGTGTTTTAATCTAAATGGCCCCAAATTTGGTGAGTATCATCTAGACACGTGTGCCAACCAAAGTTGTGACTTTGTTGTTGATATCTTATCGGGTATGGGTGTGGCAAGCCTGTAACGAGGTGGCCATTTTTGTGAAAATAAAACGTCTCTTAACTCTCAAACGCCTTCTCGGATCGAGTTGGACCCAAAAGGCGTTTGTGCACATTCATGACCTGAACAAAAAATATGTAAATAAAAGGGTTATCTTTAGAAATGGCTCTCCAGCGCCCCTACAAACTTATAATGGGACCCAAGAATTTAGTTTGTCATAGAGACATAAAATTTGGTACACACATCTCTTATGTCATGACGAGCATAAAAGCCAATGACAACCACCCCCTATCTATTAATATGTTGCCATAGCAACGTCCCAAAAAATGGAAAAAGTCAATGGGAAGTGAAATTTTTAGTTTGTTGTAGGCAAATGAAACTTGGTACACACATCCAGTATGGGCTTATGAACAAAAAAGCCAATGGGGACCACACCCTATCACACACGGGAAGGCGGCCATTTTGAATTGAAAATGTGAACCGACTTAAAATACACCTCTTTTTTAAAAGTACACA
Source organism: Perccottus glenii (assembly GCA_024416835.2). NCBI lineage: Eukaryota > Metazoa > Chordata > Actinopteri > Gobiiformes > Odontobutidae > Perccottus > Perccottus glenii. Next base: position 28,053,938 of record CM044553.2, read on the forward strand.
GAAAAAAGCTGCTTCATTCCACAGACACCAAACTTGGGCAAAAGGAGCTAAACACATGTATGTAAAATAGACAAGCGTTTTTCTAGACTTTTTTCCTCGAGTTATATTTTTTTTTATTATAATTCGGTATATATTTTTTTATCATATTTTTTCTGCAAAATGATCCTAAATTTGACCCAGTAAACATGCAACTAAAAGTCATTTTTATTGGTCCCAGCCTTCAAGCCCGGCGAAAAATTTATGTATTTGAAGTCCCCGAAAAAAAAATACGAAAAATGACTCAGTGGCGGCCCCTAGAAAAGTCAAAATACATTGGGCCTATGGAAAGTGAAAGTAACTTTTTTCCAACGTAGAAAAATGAAACTTGGTACATCCATAGGACACCTTAGGGCAAATATAAAAGTCTTTGACAGCCACACCCTAAACTACACAGGAAGTCCGCCATGTGGGGTGAAACGCGCGGCCACTAAAATCGCACCCCTTGCGCAGAAAGATGCAAATCATTGTGTTTTAATTTAAATGGCCCCAAATTTGGTGAGTATCATCTAGACACGTGTGCCAACCAAAGTTGTAACTTTGTCGTTGATATCTTATCGGGTATGGGTGTGGCAAGCCTGTAACGAGGTGGCCATTTTTGTGAAAATAAAACGTCTCTTAACTCTCAAACGCCTTCTCGGATCGAGTTGGACCCAAAAAGGCGTTTGTGCACATTCATGACCTGAACACAAAAATATGTAAATAAAAGGGTTATCTTTAGAAATGGCTCTCCAGCGCCCCCTACAAACTTATAATGGGACCCAAGAATTTAGTTTGTCATAGAGACATAAAATTTGGTACACACATCTCTTATGTCATGACGAGCATAAAAGCCAATGACAACCACCCCCTATCTATAAATATGTTGCCATAGCAACGTCCCAAAAAATGGAAAAAGTCAATGGGAAGTGAAAATTTTAGTTTGTCGTAGGCAAATGAAACTTGGTACACACATCCAGCATGGGCTTATGAACAAAAAGCCAATGGGGACCACCCTATCACACACGGGAAGGCGGCCATTTTGAATTGAAAATGTGAACCGACTTAAAATACACCTCTTTTTTAAAAGAACTCAGAAAATAGCTGCTTCATTCCACAGACACCAAACTTGGGCAAAATGAGCTAAACACATGTATGTAAAATAGACAGGTGTTTTTCTTGACGTTTTTGCTCGAGTTATATATTTTTTTATTATAATTTGGTATATTTTTTTTTTAGTATAATTTTTCTGCAAAATGATCCTCAATTTGACTCAGTAAATGTGCAACTAAAAGTCATTTTTATTGGTCCCAGACTTCAAGCCCGGCGAAAACTTTATGTATTTGAAGTCGCCGAAAAAAAAAATACGAAAAATGACTCAGTGGCGACCCCTACAAGAGTCAAAATACATTGGGCCTATGGAAAGTGAAAGTAACTTTTTTCCAACGTAGAAAAATGAAACTTGGTACATCCATAGGACACCTCAGGGCAAACTGAAAAGTTTATTACAGCCATATCGTAAACTCAACAGGAAATCTACTATGTTGGGTGGAATGCGTGACCACCTAAATCTCACCACTTGTGCTAAAGACTTTTAATCTAAACAGCTCCAAATCTGGTGAGTATTATCTAGACATGTGTGCCAAAAAAAATTATCAATTTGTTTTTTGATACATTTGTGGCTGTGGTCGTAATGAGTCTGTGAAGAGGCAGCCATTTCTTTGGGAAATAAATGCCATTTCCTAATTGCCAGGATCCTTCATTTAGAGGAGGCCCCTCCAGAGCCAAGGCTAGAGTCTTAGAAAACTCCTCAGAATCCTTTGGAACTTGTAACCTTGTTCTTTAAGTCAAGTTATATTTGCATTTTGCCTTTTTAAACAGGGGGGTGCAGCGATTCCTGAGTCATCTCAAATCTCCAGCCAGTACTTTGTTTTTCTCGCCTTAGCCCAAGCATAATCTATTATTTCCAAAGGTTCAGACAGCTCCCAGGAAAACCAGAGATTGTGGAGACCTTTAACTCTAAAGTTAGGTTACAAGGTGGTGTAGCAGGCCCAAGCAGTAGCACAGGCCCGGTTATTTGACATTACCATGAAGTTTACGCTTTAAAGCACGAAATGAAATCCTCCGAGTGCATGTGTCCCCGCGGTCTCAAGGGAGGCGAGGGCCTTTATCGCCGCTTGCGGCTTTAATTTTTTCTTATGTTTCTTAATATAAATCTTGTAAATTGTCTTTTATTCCTGTAAAGCACTTTGAGTTATCCAGTGTATGAATTGTGCTATATAAATAAAATTGCCTTGCCTTGCCTTGCCTAGATCTTGATCTGCTCGTTTGAAAGTTTGGGCATTGTCTGAGTAGATGCCTTTGCAGAGTCTTCGTGAAATAAATCTTTTGAATGCCAAAAGAAAACTTTCTGTCGACATGCTAGAAACTAGTTCAAGGTGTATAGCACGTGTCACTGCACACGTAAAAAGTGCAACGTAAGCTTTCTCATCTTTGTTCTCTGCCTTTACGTACAGTGGGCCTGCAAAGTCCACCCCAGTGATTTCAAATGGGGTGCCTCTGTAACTCTATCTTTCGGTAGCGGTGCAGCTGTTTGCTGTGCTGCTTTCACTTTGAATCTTTTACAAAGAATACAGTTTGAAACACATTTTTTGACTAACTGTCTTGCCCGTGGAATCCAGTATTTCTCTTGCAGATGAACAAGAGTATCTCTCACACCTGAATGCATGATGTTTTCATTGCTGTGTTTTATCAGAAGTTGTGAAAATCTGTGACTGGATGGTAACAACTCTTGGTTGGTGCTGCTCTTTAAAACTCATGTCTGACTGATGCAGTCTTCTGCCCACAAAGATTAAATCATTCTCGTCCAGAAATGGATTAAAATCTTTAATTTTTTGAGTCCTTGTACACATTTTTACAATGCTTCAGTTCATTTATTTTTCTTTCAAAGCTGTCAAGTTGTGCCTTGTTTATCCATACCTTTTCTGCATTTGACAGTCCTCTTTTCTTGTCCTTTGAGCGACAGTTGTGGAGAAATCTTTGTGTCCATGCAGTGACTCTTAGCACAGTTTGTAGCTTGCTGTACCTTTCGAGTGATAGCAAAGGTTCAGATTGCAACCTTTTACTGTTACTGAGATTTACTGTGACATGACTTGCCTCACCTGTGGCCTCTGCAGTTGCTGTGGTTTCGGTCTGTTCTCTGTTATCACACAATACTGCATGGTGTCTACTTCCACAATTGACACATGTCACATTTTTGGTCCTACAGTCTCGTTAGTGTAAGGCTTGTAATGTTGGTTTTGGTTAGCCTGTGTATCTTTATTTACTCTGGGTCTTGTCAACTGTGCTGCACGTTCTCTGCTTTCAACTTCTTGCTGCAGAAGGGTAATAAGCTCATGAACATCCCATTGTTGTCCAATCTCGATTTTACGTGCAAACGTAAGAGCGAGTTCATCAGGAACCATTTGTAGCAGTATGGGGCACAATAAACCTCCATAGCTGTCTGACACCACACCTAGTGATTCTAAACTTCTTATTTGCACTTCAACATCGTCAAAGAGTTGTCTCAAAGCAACAACATCTGATGACCTTTTGACTGGGGTTAGATTTAGTAACCTTGACATGTGTGCACTCACAACAAGGTCTTTTCTGCCAAATCTTTGCGTAAGCATGTCTACTGCGGTGTCATAGTTTGAGTCAGTTACCTTCAGCCCTGCAACAGCCCCTGCAGCTGATCCTGTTAGATATGACTACAGGTGAACTTTTCAGTTTGGCTCAAATCTGGATTTTGGTGATTGGCATTCTTATATTGGTCCCAAAACTCTTGCCACATGCACACTTCTACATTGTATTTGGTTATCAAGAACTTTGGCAGTTTCACAGAGGGTCTATTGTATGTTGATCGTGTACTCGCGTCGCTCAGTCGAGGTGACAACTGCGCCCCTGTGGCAGAATTTTGTTGCGATTGTTGAGTCCTTTCTATGGCCCGTGTTGCACGTGTTCTCCATAGATTTGCATTATCTTGGTAGTCCAACGTCCGCGCCAGATCCGCATCGAGTTCGTTCATTGATATTTTGGCCTCTAAATCAGGTTCAATCTCTTTAAGACCATCTTCTTTCTGCGACAGAACAAGGACAAGAGTTCAATCAAACGCTCGCAGTTTACGTCACTCTTACTTGTTTCATCTTGAATGTTTTGCAGCAGCTTTGTAACAGACGCCCATAAGACAGTCCGTTTCTGTTTTAATCGCTGAATTCGTTCCGACATTTTTCCTTTCTTCTGTTTACTTGAATCTGGAATCGCTGTTGCAGCTATCGGCTGGATCCCAACACGTTTCTTCTTTCATTCGCCCCAAGGTCCCGGGTTTCGGCACCAAAAAATGTGGATTCTAACTGCAACTTCGAATATATCAAATAAATAGAAAAAAATGTCCGGCCAGTATTTCCTTTCAATCCTTTACTTAACACATTGTTGATTTATAAATCGTGTTTTTTACAGCATGCGTTCTTCTCACAGAGGATTATTAGCTGTCTGTCTGTCTTCTTTGTTTTTTGTGAACAAGTTATTATAGAACGTAAAACAACATCTGTTGGTGTAAATATCTGGTGCTACAGCTGAAAGAAATCAACTTGTCCTCTTATATTAACAAATAGGTAACAACATAGCAAATATAGCTATAACTAAATACCTAATGCATTATGAAACATCAAATAAAGATTCAACACTGAACGCCTTCTTCTTCTTGTTGAGTGTGATTTTAATGTCCTTCGTAATCCATGGCTTGTTGTTCGGGTAAAAGCTCACGACCCTGGCTGGGATAATGTTGTCCTCACAGAAGTTGATGTAGCTGGTGATGCACTCAGTAAGCATCACCAACTACATCAACTTCTTTGACGTATAGTATTAATAATCAATAATTATTAATGTAGCTGATATTTGTCTGGCACTGAGCACTGAGCTGCAGTGAGTGAATAGTTTGAAAAAATTTGGCTGTTGTAATTCAGCTTAATCCTGTGAAACAGTTCTAATGGTTTTTCTTAACCTGCACAAAATCTCTAACATTTACAAGATTTAGATATTAGACTTAACACGATACACCGTGCCTATGTGTCTTCTCCAGGGGAGACGGAAACAAAGTATGCATCCATCCCAACAGCCACTCACGTTTTCACTGTTTACTACATTTCATTCTTTTACTCATTTGAGGATGAACAATTTGAAGGTGTAACTTTAAGTCTAAAGCAGCTTACGTAAAGATGTTTAGAACCCATGGGCACACTGAGATCAGCGGACTCACTCCTTGAGGCGTGCCAGATTTCAGCACTGAAGTCTGGGCAGAACAGCAGCACAAACTACAGCCAACTGTCAGTCACAACTCAGGACAGAAGTGCTTTTGCAAAGCATTTAGCCTACCAGTAAATAAAACCCAGAACTACGTAAAGCACATTAACACCACAGCAGAAGCACTCACCACAGCATCCTGTCGTGCCAAGGTCACTGTCTCAATCACTGCCTGAAAATACTGTAAAATTCCAGCTGCAGTCCCTTGATTGATCTTTAGCAATTTGGTGTCTTCTTATAAGTTAGTCTTCTTATAAAATCCTCCAAAACTGTCATCTCTTTTAAATCCAATGCTAGCATCATATTGAATTTGTACCAAACAAACTTCCTGCTAAGGCTAGCCTACTACATTTACAGGCATCTACTTTTAAATGTTTATCCCCTCAAGCTTTTTGCCCAGAAACAACTTACAAATTCTCTGATTGGCTGATTATTTCCAGAGCCTGCTGCCTTCACTGAACATGAAATGGAAACGGCACAGATGTAGCTCGCTCTTTGTTTACGGTTATAGGGTTACAGTTACAATTCTACTTTTTATTTTTATAATTATTATATTTTTGGGGGGTGTACACCTCCTCTAACAGCCCCCACTGCAGTGATATAAAATCTCATGTTTTGTTTACTTCTTTAAGCAAACTCACTTCTGTACCTTTGATATACGTGTCTTTGCTTGCAAGAATAAAACCTGGCCTTTCGCTTTTTATAATATAATCTGTCTCCATGTGTCTCTGGTTAATATAAGGATATAGAATTATTATAACAGATTCCTGCTCTCCCCACAGTTCATACTATTGCTGTGTCCTTGTGCAAGACACTTAACCCACCTTGCCTCGTATGAATGTGTAAGAATGTTTAGTGAATGTACTTGGTTTTGGTCGGAGAGGCCGTAGGCGCGGAATGGCTGCCATGTCTCTGTCAGTCTGCCCCAGATCAAGGCAAACCAAAGAAATGTTCAAAATTTCACCAGAGTAGTCACGTAACAATAACTTGGCTCTAGAGACCAGAGCCATCTTTTGTACCAGGCTGTAAACAGGTTTTTTACTCTTGTAAAGTGGCCATTTGATTTCTCCTTATAATTCCGCCTTTGGAGCCTGCCCTCTGGTGGACGGAGGTATATCGCTGTATGGTGGGCCCTTACTCAAGGCCCTTTTAAGAGGTTCCATGAGAGAGGCTTGGTAGCTCAGCTTTCCCGTATCTTAATTAATATTTATTGGGCAAGGATCTGAACTAATTCTTTAAATGAGACACAGGCTGTCCTTAACTCTGGTTCAGCACAATGCAGGTAGTGTCAGTTTCTACTTGCATTCTTTCTATATTTCACTTGGTTTAAATAACATTTTTAAGGCTTTAAATGACTGTCTCACTTACCCAAATGATAAAGTGGGACACTTCATTTGGGTAAGTGAGACAGTTTTTAATAATAAATAAATAATTAAAAAAAAAATTAAAACAAATTAGTATTTTTTTTCCCAACACATATCCCAAACATAATTTGATAACAAAAAAAAAAGCATTTACCAATAAATTACAAAATTATACCGTTAAGATCATTTTTACCCATGATCATGTTCTTTATTTTCTGTCCACTGTTTGTGAATTGCTCCATCTTTTTTGGTGACATCTCTACCAAAAGGTTCTTTAATTTCAGATATACAACAAGCATACCCAACTTTTAGTTCGAGTTTGGAGAACTGGATTTCGTTAGAACGTGAAATAAACCCTTTGAAGCTTTGATGTCCCAGATTACCCAAATTCTATTATTATTATTATTATTATTATTATTATTGTTATTATTACTGTTGTCTTTAACCTGGACAAGCAACCAGCTCAGTGCTCTTTGTAGTGAATACAAATATATCTTAATATTGTCCATCAACATAATATCAATATCATCAACATACAACATAATACTACACTTCACATTCCTTTTGAAGTTGTGTTTTTTTTTTTTATAGTTTTTGTTCTATACTTTTAATAATAGGCCTTTATTTCAAATTGTTTTCTCCATTATTTGAGTACCACTAGGGGGAGCTGAAGTACCACATGTCAAACTGTACCACAGTTTGAGAACTTAGACTATACATATTATTCTTTCAATAATTCAGTCCACGTTTTGAAAATTGTGTTGGAAGCAGAACTTTAAAAGCTTATAGTCAGTGAAGAATTCACTCTCTGCTCTCAACAAGACTTTCAGATGCTAACCCTAACCCATAACATTGAGGTGTGCTCTCTGTCTTCACTTGTCATTGCATATAGCGACCACAATAGTGGCCAATTGTATGGCCATTCTGTAACTTGTGAATCCCCATTTACTACAGTGATTGGAAAAATGTTTTGGGACACCCGTAAAATTTTATACAATCATTAAATATTTGTGGAAAAATCTTTTTTGTGTTTCAAAATGTGAGGCTGAATTAGACATATTTTTTTTATTAAAAAACAGTCTTGGACAAACAAAAGTTATTTGGATTGTCATACATATTTCATTTTGCTTGTTCAACATATTTCAGTCAGTGTCCTACTTCACATCTACAGTCTGTTCTACTTCACATCTACAGTCTGTTCTGTCATGGCTACTTGTTAGATCACCTGAGCAACCAGCCACTACCAGGCTGCACACCTGCTGGCCATATTTAAGCAACCAACACAACAACCTCAGTTGCCAGATTGTTATACGGCTTCCAGATGAACACATCAAGCGGTACTTGGACCGGCTAACATGCTCAACCGAGCCAAGTACCTGCTAAATACTGACTGAAGTCTATCCCAGCAGCTCCAGGTCTGAGGTAGGGTATATCCTGGACATTGGCCAGTTTGTCACTAGGTTAACACTTAAAGACACTGACGGACAAGCATTCACTCTCACATTCATCCACTAGGGACATGTAAGATTTACCAATTCATGCATGTCTTTGGATGGGGGGAGGGAGCTGAACCTGAAAAGAACCCCTCACATAAAGGCCCTGTGCCAGCCTGCCCTGGGATCCGACCAACAACCTTCTTGCTGTAAATCATAAAGATATGAAACTGTAATTTTTTGTGAAGAATCAACAACAAGTGGGACACAATCATGAAGTGGAACAAAATTTATTGGATATTTTAAACTTTTTTAACAAATAAAAAACTGAAAAATTGGGCTTACAAAATTATTCAGCCCCCTTAACTTAATACTTTGTAGCGCCACCTTTTGCTGCGATTACAGCTGTAAGTCGCTTGGGGTATGTCTCTATCAGTTTTGCAAAACAGCTCGAGCTCAGTGAGGTTGGATGGAGAGCATTTGTGAACAGCAGTTTTCAGTTCTTTCCACAGATTCTCGATTGGATTCAGGTCTGGACTTTGACTTGGCCATTCTAACACCTGGATATGTTTATTTGTGAACCATTCCATTGTAGATTTTGCTTTATGTTTTGGATCATTGTCTTGTTGGAAGACAAATCTCCGTCTCAGTCTCAGGTCTTTTACAGATTCCATCAGGTTTTCTTCCAGAATGGTCCTGTATTTGGCTCCATCCATCTTCCCATCAATTTGAACCATCTTCCCTGTCCCTGCTGAAGAAAAGCAGGCCCAAACCATGATGCTGCCACCACCATGTTTGACAGTGGGGATGGTGTGTTCAGGGTGATGAGCTGTGTTGCTTTTACGCCAAACATAACGTTTTGCATTGTTGCCAAAAAGTTCGATTTTGGTTTCATCTGACCAGAGCACCTTCTTCCACATGTTTGGTGTGTCTCCCAGGTGGCTTGTGGCAAACTTTAAACAACACTTTTTATGGATATCTTTAAGAAATGGCTTTCTTCTTGCGGTGTCCCACCTCAGCTGTAGATGTCTGCAGTTCATCCAGAGTGATCATGGGCCTCTTGGCTGCATCTCTGATCAGTCTTCTCCTTGTATGAGCTGAAAGTTTAGAGGGACGGCCAGGTCTTGGTAGATTTGCTGTGGTCTGATACTCCTTCCATTTCAATATTATCACTTGCACTTTGCTCCATGGGATGTTTAAAGCTTGGGAAATCTTTTTGTATCCAAATCCGGCTTTAAACTTCTCCACAACAGTATCTCGGACCTGCCTGGTGTGTTCCTTGTTCTTCATGATGCTCTCTGCGCTTTAAACGGACCTCTGAGACTATCACAGTGCAGGTGCATTTATACATAGACTTGATTACACACAGGTGGATTCCATTTATCATCATTAGTCATTTAGGTCAACATTGGATCATTCAGAGATCCTCACTGAACTTCTGGAGAGAGTTTGCTGCACTGAAAGTAAAGGGGCTGAATAATTTTGCACGCCCAAGTTTTCAGTTTTTTATTTGTTAAAAAAGTTTGAAATATCCAATAAATTTTGTTCCACTTCATGATTGTGTCCCACTTGTTGATTCTTCACAAAAAATTACAGTTTCATATCTTTCTGTTTGAAGCCCGAAATGTGGCAAAAGGTCGCAAAGTTCAAGGGGGCAATACTTTCGCAAGGCACTGTAATCAGAGGATCACTTACACTAAGAATGTTATATCCAAATGTCTTGTGTTGTGTTTTACATGGTTGTCATAAAAGATGCACATATAGGCAATAAAGACTATAATATTAACCATTTTGGAAGTTGTAGGTGCCCTATCATCCGTACACCATGGGAGTCTATAGGGTCTTATTTATGGACTCTTCTTTTTTTTAGTGTCAGGGAAGAGAGGCCAGTACTACATTCAGTTATTATACATCTATCTTTTGGACTGTACATGAACTGTAATGTCATCCCCATTCCTATACGTATGTACTGACCATAAGCCCTATCAAAGAGAGCTGGGTGGACGCAAACCTCTGACCTACTGGGTGATGTGTACCAGAGAGACCAGAGTTTTTGCCTAAACAACCACCCGAGCTGCAGTCCGCTAGGCCTGCCAATATCTATCAGCTGCCTCATGTGTCCCATGAGCCAACCAGGCACAATAGGACTTCTTCTTCAGCTTGACGGCATCCCTTAATTCCTCAATGTCCACAACCGAGTTCGAGGATTGCCACCACGGTGGAGGTGGAGAACATGGTCCACTTGGACTTAATGTCTCCAGCCTCCCTCATGCTGGTGGCAAGCCTCTATCAAGGAACCTCTTAAAAGGTCCTCGAGTAAAGGCGCCATCATACAGCAACATACAACAACCGCCGTCCACCAGAGGGCAGGCTCCAAAAGTGGAAATATAAGGAGAAACCCAATAGCGACTTTACAAGTGTAAAAATCATGTTTACAACCTGGTACAAAAGATGGCACCGGTCTCTAGAGCTAAGTTTTTACTACATGGCCAATCTGGGAGGGTGAATTTCTATTGTTTTACTATGCAGTAAAAGCCGAAAATAATACATTTAAATTGCACCAGAATACAGGAAATTACATCTACTTTATTAAGAGGTTCCTGGGGAGGACCCCCAGACACCCCATTTTACAAACTTTCAGACTTCTGTCTGATAATGTCTGCAAACCTTTGTTAAATATCTTTCATTTGGTGATGTGTGACCAATTATTACTAATAAAAAAAAAAAAAAAAAATATATCAAATTATTATTTTATTTTGTTGGCTTTGTGGAGGGGCTAAAGAATCCATCAGTCCTACCACCTGCCCGCTTGATCCCATCCCCACACATCTCCTTCAGGCCATCTCTTCATCTGTCGTGCCTGCTCTGACCCATCAACTGGGTAGACCGGCCGTCCTTTGACCGGCTGGTGGGCGGTTCGAAACATCCCAAAACATGAAAACATCCCGCTCTCCCCCTGGTAAATAGCTTAATGTATGTAAAAGCGCTTTGAGTGCCTACTACATTAGGTGGAAAAGCGTTATATTAAAATAATATATATATATATATATATATGTATTGTGATTCCGGCCAACCCAAAGACCCACCACAACCTCTCCATTCAACTAGACCCATCAACCTTTAAACCGTCCAGCACTGCCAGAAATCTGGGAGTGGTAATTAATGATCAACAAAACCTCACAAGGCTTGTTGCCAGCACCACCCAGGCCTGTAGATTTATTCTCTACAAAATTAGGAAAATCTTCTATCCGAGCACTCTACGCAAATCCTAGTCCTGGCTCTTGGTATGTCCAAACTGGATTATTGCAATGCTCTACTGGCTGGACTCCCTGCCTGCACAACCAAACCTCTGCAGATGATCCAGAATGCAGCGGCAAGAGTGGTCTTTGATGAACCAAAGAGACCGTATATAACTCCTCTCTTCATTAGGTTACACTGGCTCCCGGTAGATGTCGGCTGGCCTACAAGACCACCACTGGGACCGCACCCTCATATCTTCAGATCAGAGCACTTTCCAGTCAGAGCACCCCTCCCAGAGACTCCAAGAAGGCCGGGTACTCTGCACTGCCATTTGGCCCGTAATCACAAACAACAGTGAGAGACCTATTCACAACCTGAAGGTGCAGGAGAGCAACTCTCTCGATCACCAGGTTGAACTCCAACGCATGGCGGCTGAGCTGGGGGGCTATGAGGAAGCCAACACCAGCCCGCCGCCTCTCACTGCAGGCAACTCCAGAGTAGTGGAAAGCCCAAGCTGTGCGTGGAGGAGAGTCCCACTATCTCTAGTTGGTATCGCTCAACCTCCCACCCAAACTCAGGCTCCTTCACCTCTCAGCAAGTTGACATTCCATGTCCATAGTGCCAGATTGTTCCTGAGAATTGGGTCGCCAAGGCCCCTGCTTTCAACTGCCACCCAATCCAAATTGCACCGGCCCCTTACGGGTCCTCCTGCAGGTGTTGGGCCCACATGAGGTTGGCCCCACATCTCTCCTTTGGGCTCACATGTGACCCCCAAACCCAGGCCTGGATTCAGGAAGGGGCACGGTTGCGCCATACCGGGGCACTTTACAGTCCTTGGCCTAGTGCTCATCATAAGAGGCAAAAAGCCCCCAACAACATAGCTCCTAGGATCATTCGGGCACTCAAACCCCTCCACCACGATAATGTGGCGGTTCAAGGAGGGGACACGCTTCATTTAATTCCAGCAGAGTCCTCAAGTATACTTGACCCTGTGTTCATTCCTCTGAACATAATGCCGCACCATGAGAACCAGATCATCTGTGTTACATTTATATCTTACAGTGTGCAATTTATTTAGCACATCATGCCAAAAGAATTTACTGTCGGCTTTATATCCTCTGGTTTTTAGAAAGATTTGTGCCCTGAGGAAAAAGCGAGAGCTGCAGAGATGATGCCAAATCATAACACAGAGTATTATTGCTTTTAGCCTTTAATGGGATTTGCAGAAGTACACCACACTTATTGCTGCGGCTGTGTTTTTCTATTACAAGGCCATCTTGCTGATGAGGCAGAAACAGAATGTAGATGAAAAGAAAGTCTGTCGTTTCTACATCTGCTCAATTTTTACTGGACTAACAACAACTACACTGATTGACTCTATACTCTGTCCGGACATTGTCTCATGAAAAAATATTGCTTATAAATAATATTCTTTGGGATGACAGGGGTTTGATTCTCAGTATGGTCATTTGCCTCATTGTCACTCCCCTCATTTTCACCCTGTTTCCTGTCTATCTACTGGTATATCAAATAAAGGCAAAAAAAAAAGGCAAAAAAAGGGTTCGGTCTACATGTCATGCAGTACCGATACCGCAAATTCTACCAACGTCTTTTGTGGCCATTAATAAATCATTCTGATATGTGGTCTTAGAGGGAAACTGCTTTGCTGTGAACAGATAAAGCTCTTAAGAAAACACATTGACAAGACATTTATTTTTGTATAGCCCAATATCACAACAACAGCTGCCTCAAAGGGCTTAACAGACTGCACTAGACAACATCCCCTGTCCTTAGACCCTCCATCAGGGTAAGAAAAATTCTCCAAGACCTCCAAGACCTTGGAAGATCTTGACTCGGCCTCGACCTTCCAGGGGCTTGGTCGGTCTTGTCCTTCCATAGTCTTAGGTCTTGAGTCGGCCTCAACCTTCCATAGCTTTAGATCTTGACTCGGTCTTGACCTTCTATGGTCTTGAACATGACTCAGTCTCGGTCAATGCGGTCCTTACTACAACTCTACAATTTACCCTCAGTCTGGCATAAATGTGAGGTTTTCTTTGGCACAGGACCCAGAAGGACAGGACAGATATTATCTAAAGCACTAAAGGAATTGTAATTTAGATCTGGCGACATTGGCAGAAATAACTGCCTGGTCATTCTTTGTACAAGACAGCACATATTGAGGGTCATTTGATTTGTATGATTCACATTTCCACTGGATTTAACATTATTCTGAAGCCTCAGATGTATTCTGTGTGCAGTTTCTGATAGTCCAGACTGTGTAGGAGTGGAAGGACATAACAAAGTCTCACTTGAAGAGCCACAGAGCCCGTTCAATGAAATAAAAACCAATAATGTGTTTAATCACAGCACGTATTTCTTAGTAGACTAGCTCAAGGCTCATTTTCAGTCACAACACTAAGTGTCCATGAATACATCTGTCGGTTTGTATTCATGCTCTGCTCTGAGAAAAGGTGCCAGACAGCAAGCTCATTTACTTTTTATCTCTTTAACAAAAGCTGAAAAATGGCAGATGCGATAAAGATTTTTCTAGCGGAAATAAACAAGTAGAGTGCTGCCGTCTTGTCTTATAGGCGAGTGGCTGGAGACAGATAACATGGAGTCAGTCCAGTCTCTTCAATGTTAAAATAGGGATGAGAAGTGAGTGGTAGTTGCAGGTAAGCGTAGTGGTCAGGTGGCTCCACAGCGCACCGCTTCCTCCAGCGCCTTTGACAGGAGAGGAAAGGCAGGGTAGAGAAAGGACGTCGGATGGGAATTATTGAATAACGTCCAACAGATCTGTGTCATCACATCACAAGGGAAAAGGGGCAGAAAGCCACAGGCGTTAACTTCACTGTGTTTTAATAGTACCTCAGGGCCTATTAAAACATCTTGGTGTTGATTTGAAAGGGCAGATGCTTATTGACAGACCAAGTTATTATTGAAAAATGTCCGACCGAGGCATCAGAAATCATCTCTCTCAAAGCTCTACATAACATGACATAAACAATATATACATTTTTTTTATTACAAACTTATTACGTAAGTGTAACAGTGTGTGTGTGTGAACCTGCTCTTGTTGTCCCATCTAGGGCTCATGGGAGACAGTGACACATGTGTTCCTTACTTTGTAATCTTGTTATAGTTGCTGTTATGGTAGAAAACCCCACTTCACAAAGATGAGATGTTGGAAATAGAAGCAGGAATTTTGTGGCAATCTGTGGATATTCCATCTTGACTTTAATCTACACCAGTATAGGAAGTAATCATTTTCCAAGGGGACACAATGACGCTTTACGTATAATACATACAACAGAACAATAAACAAAACAACATATTGCAAAGGAGGTTATTACAGGTTGTAACATTTCTTGAAGATTTTTAACAGTTTCTTAAATGTTTCCAGGGAGTCAGAGGTTCAAATCAAAGGCTCTATCCCCCAAGGTACAGTGATTGGATTTGGTGATGACCATATGTGAGAGTAGGAACGTCAGTGTTGGGAAAGTTCACTTTCTACAAGAACTAGTTCAAAGTTCAGTTCACAAATTTTAAAATGAACTAGTTCAGTTCATAGTTCAAACTTCAAAATTTTGAACTAAGTTCACAGTTCCAAAAATGAACTAGTTCATAGTTCTTTTTTTCCATATGTTGCTGCGAGCTATTATTTTTCAAAATTATTGCCACAGCCCATATACAGTAGAATCACAGACAGCAATTATTTTATCAGTTTTAACAATGAAGCTATGCGTCAGATTTCATTTTCATATCCAATTTTCAATCCTTATCCAACCAGGGTTTACATTAGCATTGAGGGGACATTGTTGCTTTAATACTTTGTTGCTGTCCATTCACTCCACACTAGTAGCAGCTGCAGCTTTCAACCCTACAGTACATTCTCAAGAACATGAGGACAAACGTGCTGCTTGAATGGTCTTTTTTAATGAGGAATTATTCAAAGAAAAACAGGACAGTAATCATTAAGGTGCAAACGTTTTTAAATTTTAATAATTTTCCATTGTCCACATGCTAAAACAGAATATTGGAATCCTGGAAAAATAGACCAGGTAGGTTCAACAAACAAGTTACATGAATGAATTTAAATGATCATACGCCTTACTACATGCTGCTGTCGCAGCATAGAAATCTGGCACCCTATTGAACGAAGTTAACCTGAGAGAGCGTGCCGTTCACAGACACCAGAATGAACGAGTTCACAGTAACGTTCATCAGGCAGTAATTCAGCACGTTCAGTTCACGTTCGCCCAAAATATGAACGAGTTCATGAACTATCGTTCAATGAACGCGTTCAGGCACAACACTGAGGAACGTAGATTGACCGGTAAATCGAGAGCTTCGCCTTACAGCTCAGCTCCTTCTTCACCAGCAGCAGAAGCTAAACCTCACCAACTTCTGTGTCTGCTTTGGGGTTCTGCCTGCGGCTTCCCTAACACTGGCTGCGTCTAGAAATCCAGTCCATAAAGATAATAAACAGGACCGGTGACAAAGGGCAGCCCTGCCGGAATCCAACATTCACCAGGAACAGGTCTGACTTACTGCCGGCAATGCAAACCAAGCTCATGCTCCGGTCGTACAGGGTCTGGAGCAAAGGGTCCCGAACCCCATACTCCCAGAGCACCCCTCACAGGGCGCCACAAGGGACACAGTCGAATGCCTTCTCCAGATCCACAAAACACATGTGGACTGGTTGGGCAAACCCTCAAATGCTCTTTTTCTGGCCCGTCACCTAGGACCTGTTTGTCTTGGGAGACCCTACCAGGGGCATATAGCCCCCAACAACATAGCTCCTAGGATCATTCGGGCACTCAAACAACTCTACCACAATAAGGTGGCGGTTATTTATTTATTAAGATCATTGGATTGTTCCATAATGGCCTCTAAGTACACAGAGTATATTTATATAGGAGAATCTCATTAGATTTCCAGCAAGCTATTAAAGTGGTGTAAATGGTTGTTGCACTAATAAAATGTTTTTGACTCTTTGATGATATTTAATTGAATAGCAGGTTGCTGAGTTCAAACAGTGGCATTAAGCTACAGTTTACATCAAGCCATAGTGGAATAAAATAATTTATCCAGTGGTAAGTTTATAATTGTTGGGAAAGGAAATACTGTTGGAAATGTATGCTCCCAAGCCTCATTTGTTTTTAGGCATTTGTAGCGTGGCAAGTTTAATTCTGGTGTTTTTTTTCTTTACGGTAGAATTTATTAACTGTACTACTGAGAGAGGAGAACCAAGGTGGTGGTTACAAGCAACATTGAAAAATAATTCATTTTTGGTAAAATCTTCATCTTTATTGTAGAGATACGACCTAATAAAGATAATGGAGGTTTTTTCTATCTCTGTAGGGTCTGCAGGGTATCTTCAATTTCATGTTGTAATGGTGTGAGGTTAAATTTAATTAAGTTAATCTTGGGGAGATGTTAATACCAAGGTTCCTTACAGCTACAGCTTCCCGGTTTGCATTTGTACATTGCATTTTTTGGCACAAAAGTAATAAGTCTTTCTTTAAGATTTCAACATCTCCTTCCTTTATTTACCTGACTAAAGAGGGTGGTTGGAGACTATTGCAGACATTTGTGACTGTCGTGCTGGATAAAGTAAGATATTCACATCACACTTCCTCTTTTACCATCAGCCCCTCGTGGGAGTTTAAATTGCATCACTCAAACAAGTTTAGAGAAAGGGGAATTTGATTTGTTTTTACTTTGGGACTAACTTTAATTTCCAATAAAATATACTGGGAAATTGAGTTTTCATAATGAGAGGTAGAGGCATCTTTGAGTTTGCACTAAAAAACTTTTCTGGCCACAGTGTTTTAAAACTTGTTGCACCTCACAATTCTTTGGCTGCTCTCTATAATATTTATTTAATAAAGTATAGATTGAGAAAATGTCTCTAACTATTATCACCTTACAGTAATATCTGATTGATTTAAAACCAGAGAGAACCAAAATTCTAAAATCTTTGGCATCTGTGTGTCTATATAATATGGTCTATGGAGCTTGGTATTAATCTTTTTAAAGAAAAACTCACTGTAGATTTATCATACTTTGTGATTTCAATGTCAGTTTTTGTGCAGAACCTAATAGTGAGTGGTACTATAATCAGAGAATGTCTATTTTTTTTTTATCATAAAGCACCAGACCATTTTATTTACCCTTTATTTAAATAGATAATCTATTTTGCAGGGAAGATGCTTAGTACCCCTTTCTAATGCTTAGAATCCCTGATGTTGGAAAAAAAATGAACCAAAACATTATTGTCCAACTAAATAAAATGAGAAGAGTGCCGACGTATAGCACTGAGAAGCTGAAATGTAAGGGCAACATACCTTATTAGCATTTGGGCTAACAGCACGTTTTGTCTGCAGTATAAGATGCAGCTGTGAACACTTGGCGGACCAGGGCATTTAGCTGACAAACCAAACTAAATGGATCACTTTCTGTTCTGGTCTGAATTAATGAAGCGGACTACAAGTGTGAACATACTTTTACTTAGACCACAAAGTACAAAGAGTTTTCTCTCCAAGGATATTTAAACCATGCAGATACAGTATTAAGAAAGTTTAAGAAGATTTGGTCATTTAAAAGAACATTTCACATTTTAGAGTTGTTGTTTTTTTGTTTTGTTTTAGCCCCCCCTAAGGGGAGGGGTGTTTTTTTTTGTCAAAATTGTATTGGGCGTTCAGGAAGTTTTGAATAGATATACATGGTTTACTTAAATTTACACATAAAATTGAAATATTAAAAGGTGCATTACGGAAGTTTTACTGGTTCAAATAAAAATTTTTTTAACCCATACATGCATTAGCAAAAGCCTGATGTTCAGAATGAGTTGGTTTCTCCCGGGTTTCCTCTGTAAGCCTGTACAGCAGGCCTATTCAATTGGCGGCCCGCGGGACGCATGTGGCTTCGCGGGCGCCCCCTAGTGGCCCCACCACTATCAGGCAAAAGCAAAGAAAAAAAGGTTTATTAACACCCCCTGGTGTAAGTCTGCTAAATTTCCTTCACTGGTACGGCACGTGAATGCAACACTGCGTTGCCTAATAACGCTCAACCCAGAATGCTTTGCAACACGTGATACTTGTTTACCCGGTTTACACGCAAAAACAATCTCACTCTCAAGTCTTAAGCGTAAAATTGACAATGTAAATCGTCGATTTAACCATGTCAGGACAGAGAAATATTTGTTTATTTTACCCCAAAGCCCGAACCCCAAACCAATGTGCTTGAATTGCAACGAATGCGTTGCGGTATTAAAAGAATACAACGTTCGGCGGCACCACACGGAGAAGCACCACACTTTTTGGGCAAATTTTCCTGAAGGAACGTAAGAAAGAGCAGCAAAAGTTCAGAGTCTGCTCTCATCTTACAGCCGCAGTTGCACTACAATAGTAAGGTCATGCACAGCACAAGAAGCACTTTTGCTTATGTGTCAAAGGCCAAAAGGTTATGTTCTTGATTGAAAGTTAGATTATTATTACTGGTTCTTGTGCAATAGTTATTTTTTTGTTTCTTTTAGTTACGAACCTGGTTATATGACTAAGAGGTGAACCAAATTTAAAATCTAGCAGAAATACATGTTTTTGTCACGTCAGCCCGCTCTCCCCACAGTTCATACTGTCGTTGTGTCCTTGGGCTAGACACTACACCCACCTTGCCTCCAGTGGTGTTCAAACTGTAACACTGGTGAATGGAACATTAATGTAAGTCGCTTTGAATGAAAGCGTCAACTATAAATGTAACACTGGTGAATGTAAGACGCTTTGGATAAAAGCGCCTGCTAAATGACTAAATGTAAATGTAAATGAATAGGCCTGCTGTACAGTCAATTAAATGAGAAGTGTTTGGGAACAAAACTTTAACGCTGGTTCAGCAGACGTGACGTAATGTGCATGCACGTTTACCTGGTTCTCACGTCCTGATATGCCGCCATAACTAAACTAAGCAACGCTAGCGGCGAAAATGAATCCTGCAAACACAAGTAACAGGCCTCCAAAGACCTCGAAACACCGACACAGACTCCGCGTAAGACCAAGAAAGAAAAGGTTTTATCAAGTGCCACCAAAAAAGCTAAATTAGAGTCCAACCGGTGTCGGAATAAGACAAGAGTCAAATCAGAGAGCTCTGAGATCTGCTTTGGGAATAAAAACAAACTCTGAGCTGGCATTTCTTTCAATTAAAAGGTAAGACATAATTACAGACCATGTATAATATATTGTGTTTTGTTTTCAGTTTTCTAAAGCTAAATAACATTAGCATGCTTGTAACACGGGGATGCTAACAGAAACTTACTAAAGTTACTGTCTTGAATGGATTAAATACCTTCAGTGTTTTATGAGCCTGACTTCCAAGACTGAGTCTGAAACATTTGCTGTCTTGGCCTTTGAATAATAAAAAAAAATGTCTTTACAAAGCCGAATTTGGGCGTTAGACTTCATCAGGAACTCTTTTCCTCCAGACTTACGTTGGCTCGTTTGCTCAATAACCTTCACCAGAGATTACATGAGCCATGACAATTTTATAAATTTATCATTGTTTGCCTCATTATATTCACCTCATGTCAGATTACTGTGGTCTGTTTATTGGAATTTAAAAAATCCCATCTACTGGTCCCTCAATTTTGAATAAAGTTAACATTTGTCACGTTGACTCTATTTTAGGCTCTGTGGTCAAGGTGTACTGCCACACGTCGGCGGGGAACAAGAGGGAACCCTCTGGATGTGGGAAGCTCTGACTGAAATCATACCAGCCGGTTCAGCAGCACACGAGACCCTATCACAGACTGTACTCAACAGACTCCGGCTGTTTCTTGCAATAAATAAATTATAGCTTCAAGATAAGCAAATCTAGTAACTCCAAACCACTTTAAACAAAAAACATTGGACTTTATATGATATATCAAGTATTTCTTTCAATAGCTTCTAGCTCATGTCACCTAGTCACTTCAGTCCTCTTTATATAGTCATATATAGTCATAGTACTAGCCTAGAAGTACCACACACACCTCTTTTTTTACACTTGCATCAAATGAACCGAGGCTCTAAAACTTGCTCCTGTTTGCTAAAAACTCAAGATGTCTCATCACATCCAGTGGAAAAGGCTTGAGTCAGACAGCTCTGAAGAGGAGAGGAGCTGTCCTTCAGAAAGTTAGTCCAGATGTTCAGAGGGGCCTCAGTTCAGAGTTGGTAAAGAAGAGGGTGGGATGCCAATTATGCTGCAGTATCTGAGTTGTTCTAACTCATCAGAAAGGCATTTTGTCGGCCCACTCCACACTGGGCAGACATACTCCAAAACAGGTAGAATAAAAGTCAGAGAGATTTGTCTGAGAACATCAAGTGGGACTCCAGCTCGTCTGGCCACACTGACCTAATGTATCCTGGGGCGAGCTTTGGAGAGCCCATACCTGACATCTGCATCCCATGACAGATCTTTATCCTTTTCCATAAACAATAAAAAGAAAGCTCAGAAATACATCATCCTGTATAACGTAATTCAAACAAAACGACATAAAACCAAAACATCCAAAGTAAATATGATTAAAAAACAAATGACTAGAATAATTTGCGTCACATTTTATTAATCCATAGATATATTAAAATTCTCTAAACAGCAAATGCACTAGTTTTGAAAAGTGAGAGCTAAGTTTTCAATAGATGACATTTGGATGAATTTGAGATATACAGTGTCAGTGAATGCCAACACACAAAGAACGCCGATCTGTTGGCAGTGTTCATGTAGTTAAAAAAATTTAAAAACTGACACATTGACTCAGAGTTGGACACGTGAGTTGGAGAACTAGATCTGATCTCTCTGATTCATTCACAAACATAAAATGTCACGTGCCAATTGCCACCATTTATTGTCTATGGATTAATATTTAGTAAAACAATGTATACAAATTTTATTATGAATGGAAATGTTTTTTTTATTCTGTTCCACTGCAAAAGATTAGGTCATATACAACACTCCTGATGTTAATTACTCTTCATTTGACCATATGGAAAAGATTTCTCTTTTTCTTTTTTATTTATATAGCGCTTTTTTACTTAAGCGCTTTCAGTAAGAACACTGAAAAAAGAAAAAGTGAATTACATACTTAAAAAAAAAACAGGAACTACACTTTAATACATGGCCATAGCCAAGTGTGAGGTTGCTCTGGTCAGGACCTCAGTAAATCCATCCATCTTCTTGCTTCCAATCTCTGTGTTGCGGCGGCAGGGGCTCAGTGGTAGAGCGGTCGTCCTTCACCCGGAAGGTAGGCGGTTCTATTCCCGCTCTCCCCACAGTTCGTACTGTCGTTGTGTCCTTGGTCAAGACACTTAACCCACCTTGCCTCCAGTGGTGTTCCAGCTGTAACACTGGTGAATGGAACCTTAATGTAAGTCGCTTTGGATAAAAGCGTCTGCTAAATAACTTAATGTAATGTAAATGTGTTGCGGGGCAGCAGCAGGAATTGCCCAGACTCCCTTCTCCATCGCTTCATCAGGAATACTGAGGTGTTCCTAAATCAGCGGAGAGATTTAGTCCCTCCAGCGTTTCCTGGGTCTGGGGCCTCCTCCCATTTTGACCTGCCCAGAACACCTTTCAGCCTCAGTTGGCTCTTCTTGGTGTGGAGGAGCAGCAGCTCTACTCCGAGCTTTTTCCAGTTGACCGAATGTCCTCTACATTTGGCTCCAGACAGTATTTATAAGCTTATTTTAGCTCAGTCTGTAATAGTGCATAATTAATGTGTCATTGGTAAATTGTCACTCACAAACCAAACAGGGAACCTTGCATAGCCTGAGTGACCTCCAAACAATTAAAAGAGTTAAAGAAGCAAAGGCATAAAGTGTGGGTTCACTAGTTAGCCAACAGCTGGTTATGTCTAATCAAACTTTCAGATTCAAGGTCCTTAAGAAATGTTTTCTTTTTCTAACAAGTTTATTACCAAACATCTATTTATAAAATCTTTTTAGTGTTAACGGTATTCTGCAGTTGGTTCCAATAAGATTATTTTTACCTAGCCTTGGATACTATTTGTTTAAAGGATTTTATTTTAGTTCTGTGAATTGCAATAGAGTGAACCTTAGTAGTTTTGAGCAAACTTTGTTCCATTTGTAGGTGTAATATGAGAATAGATTTAGTGTGAATGCTGCCATATGAACTCTTGTGCACACCAAACATGTTGACTTCCTACTGTACTAATAGACCTCAGACATCTTAATGAGCCCAAACAGGAATAGCCCCAGAAATTGGCGACATGAATAACTTTTGGTTTCTTTTGTTTTAGCTTTCCCAAGCGGAAAAGAGTAGAGGCTAAACGTGGGGCTGAGGAGGTAGCCTACATTTGGAACAACAGCACCATCTGTGTTTCTGGAGAAAGGCATTATTTATAAATATTCTGGGTTGCAGTTTAAAATGCATGCTGTTAATGCTCGTTTGGACCGGGTCCATTCTTTTGCACACCTTAACACATTAAACACATAAAATTGATACTTCAAGGAGTAATTATTATAATTAAGTAATTAAAATAGGGCGGCAGTAGCTCAGTGGGTAGAGTGGTCGTCCTTCAACCGGAAAGGTAGGCGGTTCGATTCCCGCTCTCCCCACAGTTCATACTGTCGTTGTGTCTTTGGGCAAGACACTTAACCCACCTTGCCTCCAGTGACTGTAACACTGGTAATTACATTAGGACAATGTAAGTCGCTTTGGATAAAAGTGTCAGCTAAATGAATAAATGTAAATGTAAATGTAATTCATTTTTATAAAGCCTGGTCACAGCCCAGCTCTAAGATATTAAGTCTTTACCTCAATGCCTATCTAAATAATCTTTCTATTCTATAAAGTCAAATAAGTCAGTTTCCTGTCAATTTAAGCTGAATTTTAGGCAGAACAAATGGACACAATATAAACAAATGGACACAAATGAATAGACACAGAGCCAATCAGAATACATACATATTTGATAAACCAACATCAAATCAGAGAAGCAACACATTACTGGTCAGACTGTGCATTTTGGAAATTGGGTTCAATGGGAGTGGTTTCAGACCCACTTTGCCACCAAAGTGAATGGGTCTGACTGGAAAAGCTATTTTCCTTTATGCTTTGTTAAAAATGAGGCACAAGTCAATATCCTTAAGAGCCGACAGGTGGAGTTGTTTTTCCCTTTTCACAGAACTACTGAACCTGGAAATGCACTCACATGATTAACATTCATAATTAAAGATACAGGAAGTACGTTTAATTGCAAAACAAGGCAACCCCCAGTTTGTGAAAAAAATTTGATTAAATCCTGGACGTTGCTGATATTTTCAGTTCACTGCACATTTCCAGTAAATGCTCACATAAAGGGATCTGGGATACACAGACAAGACCCTGAGCGTAATCAACCTCGGCACACAGCACTCATTCAGCCAGATTGTGTTTTTGAAGTTCCCTTCCGACTGACACAGATGAGAAGTGGTTCAGTTTCACAGCAACACTTATTTGAAGATGCTCAATAGATGAGGTACGATTTGTTCCATGTGTGCTCTGTGAACGCCCAGATACTGCTTTTCAGACACTTTTCAGACGCAGCAGGAGGTTATAATTAAACCTCTGTGAAACATGTTGTGGACACTGCACATAAAGAGGGATTTTGTTTTTTTGTTTGTTCTTTTCTTTCATCTTTCTTCAGTTAAAGGAGAGCACATATTCTGTTTTAGTGAAGCAGGCATTAAGTTACATTACAAAATTCTGCTACTAGATTTAAATCAATGGTCCTTTTGTAACTCTGTGCGACCCGCACAGAGTTACAAAATTTAAGACGATCAACAATCAGAGTTAATTTCTTCGGGACGTGACGTCAGGCAAACCCAAATTTACAAAAGCGTGGAGCCCTTTTTAATCAAAAATTCCAGTAGTATAATGTGTCTCAATTATAACCCCTTTGTCTGTGTCTCTTTTAAACAGAAAAGAGAACAGCACAAAAAGATCACTGTAAGCTTTGTCTGTCGTGAGTAATAAAAACAGACTTGCAACTAACGAGTTTTAGGCCTAATCCCAACTCTCTAACTTACTCCATTCCCCTTAGCCCTATACCTCTTGGCCTCCTTATGATGGGTTAAAGGGTAGGGCTAAGACTATAGACTCATTGGATGTATTTTGGCTCTATAATAATTTAATATGAGGTTTATAATTATATCATGTAACATAGCCCTATATATACACAAGTCTTTATAATATAGGCTAAATATAATCTCATATAGTTTATAGTGTATATATTAGGGCTGTCAAACAATTAAAATATTTAATTAGACTAATCAGATATTTTTTTTGTTATTATAAATATTATACATATTTTGCAGTTTTTATTTCAGAAATGTACTGTTTTAGACAAATACACACTATCCAGAAAAGCTTTTATTCTGAATAAAATTGTTAAACTCAAGCCAAAACAAATGGTCATTATGAATTAAAAGTGACACTTTGTACTGTCAAACTTTTAAACAGAAAGATAAAATAAAAAGCTGTAAAGGAGCTCTGTATTAGCGGTGTGTGTTTAACCAGGAGGTGATCATTTAGACTACACATGCTCTGGTGGTAACTCGGTTTACATTTACAGTAAAGGCAAATAATTTTGGTTTTGTCAAGAGAGCTATCTTGGGTGGCTTAGAAAATAAACTAGCCATCCTAACTTACTGCTGCGCTCTGTTTTCTCAAGGTACGGAGGACAAAAAAAATCATATTTTTAACTAGCGTTAAAATAAATTGTGGCATTAAAAGTCATTTCCTGTCTTCTCTGTCCCTGTCACAGACACAAGACACTGAAGGATGTTACTACGTCCACAAAAACCAAAGGACTGTTCGTTTACGTTTATATCGATTTTTAACTGTTCCCTCTTATCTATTATAGTGTATTGTACACGGTTCTGGTCCTGATTCTGTCTTGACCTGGCCTCAAAGGTGAGTGTCTTAGTCTTGTCTTGGTCTTGATCAATGTGGTCTTTACTACAACACTACTGTTATTGCAGTATTAAGTCTTAAGTAGAGTGCACTCTGAGCAGGTCGACCTGTCAGTGACTCTGACGATGACAACAGCTTCGCTCACAATGCAAAGCCACAAATGGGGGAAACAAAAAAATCCAACTAAAAGGAGAGGCTACCACAATTATTCCTGGGAAAAGGATAATAACACAGCTCAGAAAGGTGTCCTGCATTGCCCCTCTCTGTCCCACATAAACAGACTTGTTTGGTTTGTTATTATATATCTGGTCTCCCTTATTTGGGGATTTAATGTAAAGATCCAGAAAAAAAGCTTTATCACAAAGTGTGCAAAACTGCTTTAACTGAATGGCTTGGGTTTGATATGTCTCTAAAAACACTGACACTGAACTAGTGCAGTTGCAGTGATATACTTTCCCTCCGAGCTAAGGAGCTGTAACTCTGAGTAAAAAAAAAAAAAAAAAGACCAGAGAATATGACACACGGTGCTTTTGATGATCCGCAGAAAGAGCCAATAAGCTGAGAAAATGACACTGGGAGCGTTTGATGTGAAGAGCTAGCAGAATATTCATGTGCAGCCGCCTGTTGTTACTACTACTAGTAAAGTTAGGTTGCTAGGATACGACGAGAAACAGAGCAAGGGGAGGGCTCTGCAGAACGAGATGCTACTGACGCTGAATTTCTTATGAGAGTTCTTGGAAAGAGACATAAGAAAGAGAGAAATATGAAAATGGAAAAAGAGCAGGGGGAGGTGTTAGATGGCCAACAAGGTGACCTGACAGAGGGATGGGAGAGGGGTGTGTGTGAAAACTCCGGGGACTGAGATGAGGAGCATGAAGCAGATACACAATGTGAGAAAGTATGACATTAACAATACTTATATCTCATGAAACTAGAGGACATCAATTCAAATATGTAGATGTATGTATAGAATTATTCCCTAGTGTTGCTCTATTTTCCTTATTTTGTCATTAGAAATTAAAATCTGATCGTTTTGCCTAAAGAAGATATAAATAAAAGTGTAGCCTGCAATATTACTTTGTAGCACTAGATGGTAGAGGTGGGCCTTGTTGACAAAAAGATGAGGATAGTTTTCCATAAAAATGTCACTTTTTTGGTTTTGTCACACAATGAGAATCAACATGAAGGATCATTATATCTACGTTCCTAATATATCTTTCATAAACGCAAGATTTAATATTAATGCAGTAGTGCCAGATCACACAATAGTACTGTTTCAATGTACACTGCTCTTATCGCAAATTCACATTTTAAATAGTTTTGTCAGTGACAGGCAAAGACATTAGAAACAAGAAAATATGGTGGCACAATGTAAAAGTATCATCCCCTTTTGCCCTGTTAGCAATATTTTGCTTTGCTAAACACTCAAAAAAGAAACTGCAAACACAAAAGCCACAGGAAAGGTTTGGGCCGCATTTACATTTATTGGTAAAGTTACGAACAGACTCGTAATGATGAACAAGAGAACTTCTAAAATGATAAATGGTGTGCATTTGTATAGCGCTTTTTTGTACCTGGCTGTACCAAAGCACTTTACATTGTACTTCCATTCACACACACACTTGGCCCTGGGGCAGACAGAGAGGGGGGCTACGATGCAAGGTACTCACGCCTTCTCATACCACCACCAAACTCACCTCCACAGTCACAAACATTCATACTCCAGAGCTGTGGTACTTCTAAAAATAGTAAGGGTCATTGTTTACTCCTGACAAACATGGTTCTGTAGTTTATTTAGTTCTGTAGCAGAGCTGCTGCTAACGTGTGGCTCTGTGTTATCACTGTTTTAGAGGTTACGAATGACTAGTATTCATGATGTTGTGACATAAAACAAGCTTATTACCTACATCCCCTATCAGGGCCGGATTGGGACTCATTTTCAGCCCTGGAGTTTCATGCCTTAGACCGGCCCACTTTAGTTCCCGACTGACTATATTAAAATAATAAAATGAAAACCTAAAAATATAAGTCTGCAATAGGCACATTGTTTTCTACAATATTTTTGTCTTGTTTCCAGTCCAATGGGGTAAGAAAAATAATTGTTTTAGTTTTAGCTTTTAAGCAACAACAAAAAATCACTTAATTTTTAGTTGTTTTTTTTTTCTCCAGAAAACAAGACAATTTCTCAGGCCATTTCACTTGTAAATGTATCTTGAATTAAGAATATTTAGATATTTGAACTGGAAACAAGTAAGAAAATGATTTTCATTGAGCAGGGCTCTTCATTACAATTATTTCTTCTGAATGACAATCCTACCTGCCCATTCTGGTGTGTTGGGCTCATGACTGGTGCTTGGGGACGTTTCTGGGCCTCGCTCTTCACTGTTGGCAGCAAACGGTACTAGAGGCGGCTGCTGCTGAAGAGCTACAAGAAAACTTTGATACATGAACGGTGGTTTACATACGACGTTGTTTTGCACGGTCGCTAGCATCTTGCACTGCTCCTAACTACCTTAACGTTAGCTTACTTACCCGCCTCGTCGTCTCCGTTTGTTTTGTTGAGAAAATATGTGCTCAGCTTTGAACATTTGGCCGCGTCAGTTTCCAAAGCTTTTTTTATTTATTTATTCTGGCCTTTTCAGCGCCGCCTTTGCGCTTTCTGTTATCCATTTTTATATGTGACTTTTTTTTATTATTTTGAGCAACTTGCAAAGGGCCGTGTCAGGGCGGGGCCAGGAGTCAAAACGTCATCATTGTCTTGCAGGCTGCACTCTGCGAGAAAATATTAAATAAAAGAGTGGAACTGCGGTAAAATAATAAATAAAAAGAGTGCGGCTGCGGTAAAGTAATAATAATAATAAATAAAAAAAATATATTTCAACCCAGTCCCATGACAACAACGGCCCTCGCGGCCAAACAAACGTACCGGCCCACCGGGAATTTTCCCGGTGCTCCCGATTAGCCAATCCGGGCCTGCCCCCATAGGCCGTAGAAACACTAAAACACTTTATACCTTTGCAAACTAGTGTCTCTATATGTCAGAGCAATATAAGGTGTGTAATAACATATTTGAGTAGATGCTTGTTGTTCATTAGCAATGTTAGCGCTATCAATGTGTTTCATACGGGGTGCACCGGCGTCTACTCTCACTTGCTCTAGGTTGCTCTCGTTTGAATTTTTTGCGCCCCATCTGGTGGCAGGACCAAACGCCAGCACCGCTCTGCTATTTAAACCGTGGTTTAGTCTAAGTCAGTAGGAGAAGCAACTTAGCAGCAGAGGCCTACAGAACTGTGTAAGTGTATGTGATTCTTATTTGTTTGAGCTTAGTGCCAAGTGCTTAGTGTTATTGCTGTGAAACCGCGCTGTGTTTACCACGACTCTGTCACGTGGTGCACCGGCGTCTACTCTCACTTGCTCTAGGGTTGGTTTTGTTTGAATTGTTTGCGACCATCTGGAGGCTTGTCCTGCTAAATTCTATTACTTGAATCAGACGGGTATTTATGTGTGAGTAACCAGTAACCTGAGTAAGCCCTCATCGCATGAAGACCGAAGAGAGTAAAAACCATCGACTCTACCTGCAACTGAGCATTGCACTTTTTTTGTACTAATTGTTGGCTACTTTTAATTTCTTCTTGCATATTTCCTTTTCTCCTCTTCTTTTATGTGTTTTCAAATCCCTACTGTCGCTTCAACACGGAAATGATCATCTGTTTTGCGCAAAAGGCGATGCAACCATAATAATCGGCATGTTCTATAACTGTCCATAACTGCCCCTTCTACTCTCCCAATAGGCTTGTGGAACTGCCAGTCTGCTGTGAACAAAGCTGATTTCATTACAGCTTTTGTTCAACATTCTGGTCTTTCAGTTGTAGCACTTACAGAAACATGGATCAAACCAGAGGACTCTACCACTCCCGCCGCCCTCTCCCATAATCACACTTTCTCCCACAGTCCTCATGTCACTGGAAGGGGCGGAGGGACTGGACTACTTATCCCTACCGACTGGAAGTTTAAACAGCTATCACCCTTGTGTGACGACAGCTCCTTCGAGTTTCATGCTGTTATCATCACCCACCCTGTTAAAAGTCATTTTGTAGTTATCTATCGGCCCCCAGGTCAGCTTGGACATTTCTTGGAGGAGTTGGATGCGCTTCTTTCATCCTTCCCTGAGGATGGTACTCCTCTGGTGGTATTAGGAGCGTTCAACATCCACCTTGAAAAGCCACAGGCTGCTAAATTCAATAACCTGACTGCATCATTTGACCTCAAGCGGGTCTCCACATCGGCAACCCACAAGTCTGGTAACCAACTAGATCTTATCTACATAAGATACTGCTCCACTCGGCACACTCAGGTCACACCACTGCATACGTCTGAGAATTTTTTCGTAACTCTCTAACTTCTCCAGACACTGCAAATGTTTTATCTCTGGTCACTTTCTGATGCAACCTGCGTACACTCACTCCCTCCCGCATTTCCTCTGCCGTCTCTTCTGTGCTCCTCCTCTCTAAAGAGCTCTCTCTTTTAAACACAAACAACGCCACCGACACTCTGTGCTCCACGCTTACATCCTGCTTGGACAACTTATGCCCTCTTACATCTAGACCAGCCCGTACATCCTCGTCTGCCCCCTGGTTATCCGATGTTCTACACGAGCATCGCGCCAGCCTCTGGTCAGCTGAGAGAAAATGTTGCAAGTCAAAAGATCCTACTAACCTCTGTATCTATCAGTTTCTCCTCTGCAAAAACTGACTACTACCATTCTAAGTTAATCAACTCACCTGACTCCTGCACTCTCTTTAAAACCTTCTCTGGCCTCCTTTGTCCGCCTGCTCCCCCACCAACATCAGATTTAACAGCTGATGATTTTGCGTCTTTCTTTTTAAAGAAAACGACCGCCATCAGCAGTCAGTTCTCTGTGAACTCCTGTCAAACTCATCCACACCCCTGATATGTGTTTGCTTACTTCCTTCTCTCCTCTAACTGAAGCAGATGTTTCCAAGGTCCTTGGTTCTAACCACCCTACTACCTGCCCGCTGGATCCCATCCCCACACATCTCCTTCAGGCCATCTCTCCATCTGTCATGCCTGCTCTCACCCACATCATCAACTCATCTCTCTCCACTGGGTCATTCCCCACAGCTTTCAAAGAGGCCCGCATCACACCACTACTGAAGAAACCCACTCTCAACCCTACACTGTTAAAAAACTACAGTCCGGTTTCCCTCCTTCCCTTTTTTGCCAAAGCTCTGGAGCGAGTTGTGTTTAACCAGTCAACCAGCCCTCATCCTTTCTCACACGGAACAACCTCCTGGACCGCAACCAGTCTGGGTTCAAGAGCGGTCATTCCACCGAAACTGCACTACAAAGGCAACATCCAATCTGTCTGCTGCATTTGACACTGTTAATCATCACATCCTCCTGTCTTCTCTCAGGGCGATGGGTGTCTCTGGATGGTGTTGCCATGGTTCAAGTCTTACCTCTCAGATAGGTCATTCAGAATATCCTGGAGAAATGAGGTCTCTGAGTCCCAACTTCTCAATACAGGGGTGCCACAGGACTCAGTGCTTGGACCGCTACTCTTTTCCATATACATGACATGCCTTGGCTCTCATTCAGAAGCATGGCTTTTCCTATCACTGCTATGCAGATGACACTCAACTCCACCTGTCATTTCAACCTGACGATCTGACGGTCCCTGCTCGCATCACGGCATGCCTGAGTGACATCTCACTTTGAATGAAGGACCATCACCTGCAGCTGAACCTTGCAAAAACAGAACTCCTTGTGATTCCGGCCAATCCAAAGACCCACCTCAACCTCTCCATTCAACTAGGCCCATCAACCATTATACCGTCCAGCACTGCCAGAAATCTGGGAGTGGTAATTGATCAGCTAAACTTCACAAGTCATGTCGCCAGCAGCAGTCCTGTAGATTCATTTGCTACAACATTAGGAAATTTAGACCTTTCCAATCTGAGCACTCTCCAGCAAATAAAACCTAGATCCACATAAATGAAAAGCACATTAACACTAAACAATAAATCAGTAGCACTCACCACATTGACACCAATGTAATTGTCTTGTCGTGCCCAGGGTCACTGTCCCAGTCACTGCCTGAAAACACTGTAGAAATCCATCCAAGCATCATATTAAATTTCTATCAAACAAACTTACAGCTAACGCTAACAAAATTTACCGCCATGTTCTTTTAAAGGTTTTGCCCCTGCCACCGTCATTATCACTATAACGCCTACGTATGCTAGGCCTAAATACAGTATAACCCTATATACTATAAAATATTGGCCAAAACAGTGGCCCTGGCCTACGTGGCGCCCTAGGTGAAATTCTTTTGTGGATTCTTTTGTAGATGCCTTGTATTGTAACCAATATCACTTATGGTATTTTTGTTTTGAATACACTAAAAAAAATATCAGTAAGTACAGAGACTAATGCCAGGATTTGTACCTAGGGCATCTGCACACAGGTACAACACTTTACGATTTGAGCTAAAGAAACCACACCTTATAATCAACTTAAATGGGCTATATACTGGGATACCTTTAAAGTCAGATTTTATTAAGCTTAACTGTGCAGTGGACCTGAAATATCAACAGAGGAGAGATACAGTATAATTCCATTTTCTCTATTCATATCATAATAATAAAAAAAAATCATCATTAACAATATCAACTTATTGTTGATGTTACCGTACACTTGTCAATCACTACAGGACAAAGCTGAACAGGGTTGTGCAGTGTGGTTCTTGGGCTAAAAATATTTGACCATTTTCCCTTTTCCTTGTGGTTTACAGAATTATTTAAAACAAACAAACAAACAAAAAAAAACTAGCTAACATGGCTGCACATTTAAGCTAGCGATGGAAAACAAAAAAGACTGTCTGTTAAGTGGACAATTCTGCTTTAAGAGATTACTGGATGGTTCCCTGGAAAGAGTAAAGTAATATGTATGATTTGACATCTTTCAAATAAGGGCACATGTTTTCTCTAAATAAGTAAGCTTCAGTTCCCCTCAGAAGGCCAGGTAGATAGGTAGGTATGCACCCAGGGTTGAAGACCTGCTGTTCAGTTAAATGACAGGGAAGAGCAGAAGCACAGCTACTGATGAAGAGGGGAGGGGTGGTAAAACTGGTTGCACTGATGAAAACAAGGAAAAAAGCACATCTCCTCAGAGACAGAGCAGAGAAGGGAGGGGCTGGGATGTAGCGTAGTAGAGTGATATAAAACTCAGTGCACGGATAATTTTTGGGGCTGATGGCAGGAGAAGCACTCTGGTGAATGTTCTGTTCTCAGCCCAAGGCCATGTAAACCTTACATTTGACATATGATTAAACTACATTGAACCCGGAAAAGTTAAATGTTTATATAAGGAACAGCTGGACAGAGGTGTAAAGAGAACCTGAAAGCCATACTTGAGTAAAAGTACAGATACCTTACTGTTTACTCCACTACAAGTTACTAGTCACCAATTTAAATTCGACTTGAGTAAAAGTCTTAAAGTATCCCATTTTAAAAGTACTTAAGTATTTTGTTCGTACTGTATGTTGGCTCAAAGAAGCACTAGTCCTCAACACAAAGAGATATGGTAGGTCAGTGAAAAACAAGAACGTTTATTTATGAGGTTTTACTTCTTAATATAGAAAAGAAACTGAATACCGAATATACTGAATATATTTCAACACGGCAGAACAAAAATACAGATTAAACAAGTCGTCCAAGTCAAACTCAAGTCCTCAAAAAAGGCATACGTAAAACATTTTCAAAAAAGGTCTTTTCAGTAAAATGGACAAACAAAAACAAAACAAAGCTTTGGCTTCATCAGTGGCTGCAGCCATCGCTAATTTATGTGAAACACTTGGCGTTCTGCATGCTGCAAAATCACGTTCACAACGGAGTAACGCATTTAGGCAAATACTATCCAGTACCTTCAATAGCCTGCAGATGGCGATATCACCTCTTACACCCTAGAAACAAGCTACGGCAGACAAAGTTGACTTGACGTGCACAAACACAATGTAGCGAGTAACGGTAAGTGTCAGTTCAAATGTAGTGGAGTAAAAAGTACAAGTATTCAATCAAAAATGTAGTTGAGTAGAGAGTAAAAGTTGCTTATATTTTTGATACTCAGTACTAGTACAAAGTAGCCAAAAAATGGTTAAGTACAGTAAGGAAGTACATTTACTCAAGTACTTTACACCTCTGCAGCTGGAGGACCTATTTGCTAATTATTAGGTCAATTGGCAACATGCTTGGGAATAAAAAGATCCTCTCAGAGTGGCAGTGTCTCTCAGAAGTCAAGATGGGCATTCCCCCAATGCTGCGGCAAAAAATAGTGAAGCAATATCAGAAATAAGATTTCTGATATTGCTAAATTCTCAGAGAAAAATTGCAAAGAGTTTGAAGTTATTATCATCTACAGTGCATACAATCATCCATAGATTCAGAGAATCTGGAACAATCTCTGTGCGTAAGGGTCAAGGCCGGAAAACTGGATGACCGGGATCAGGGCCGGCCCTGGCCAATTTGCTGCCCTAGGCAAGATTTCACCTGGTGCCCCTGGAATTTGTAAACTGATGCTGAATCGCTGGGCGGTGCTGAAGTGGAGGGAAGAGGTGTGCTTGATGCGGAATCGCTGGGCGGTGCTGAGATGGAGATGTCTGCAACAGGTGGCCCAGGATTTGCAGGGACGGGGTTCAGATATTTCAAAAGTGCATCTGAAGAGAGAAGAGGAGGATTATATGTGACCATTGGGTGTTACATTTTATTATTAAAAAGCTGATGATAGTGAAACTATAAAAATATGGCAGCACCTAAACCACATTATAGCTTAAACACACAAACAGCAAGAATAATTACATCTGGTATTCATGCACAAAACTCTATTCATTGAGCACTTCTCTAGCATACAGTAGTTACATTTTCAAAATTAATTTTGAAAGTGTTTGTTTTCCAGTATATCTGGCATGGCAGCAATGTCCTACTAACTACACTTTATGATGTTATAACCATGAAACAGAGGAGAAACGTAAATCTTTATTTAAATTGAATTTTAAAGTTGCTAAATCCATATATATAATACATATATATAAAAACATTTTATGTAGGACTCAGTCATTTTAAATAAAGATTTACGTTTATATAGCAACATTTTATGCAGAACTCATTTTAAATAAAGATTTATATGTCCCTCTGCCTGTGTACTCGTTGTGTTTTCTGGATCATCCTTCATTAAAGCCTGCGTTTGGATCACCACTGTCTGTCTCTACCGTGCAGTTCATGACACTATGTCATAAGCTAATTCAAATTAGCGAGCGTTACAGGCATCGTTGAACTAACTTAATGCAACATAGATAAACTGATCATCATTACCTACCTCGGTCTTTTTCGCGTTTTTCTTCCTCTTCTCTTCTTTTTTTTCTTCCCTGGGCACCAGATGGCTTCGGTCTTTTTGACATAATGGCAACTTATCAGTGTCAGTGAATTCGGCCATCTGTCAGTGACAATCACACACAGGTAACGGATGTTTTTTTTCAGCAGGGCGGGGCGGGGAGATTGATCGTCACTCAGTCGGACGGGTGGATCGGGATTCGAATTTGGCGCTGGCGCCCCCAAGGGTGGGCGGAGCCCGTAGCATTTGCCTATTCCGCCTATGCCCAGGGCCGGCCCTGACCGGGATCTTCGGGCCCTCAGACGGCACTGCATCACATTCAGGAATGGTACTGTAATGGAAATCACAACATATGCTCAGGAATACTTCCAGAAAACATTATCGGTAAACACAATCCACCGTGCCATTCGCCGTTGCCAGCTGAAACTCTATATGTCAAAAAAGAAGCCATATCTTAACATGATCCAGAAGCACAGGCTCATTTAAAACGGACTGTGGCAAAGTGGAAAACTGTTTTGTAGTCAGACAAATCAAAATTTGAAGTTCTTTTTGGAAAACTCTGACACCATGTCATCCGGACTAAAGAGGACAAGGACAACCCAAGTTTTCATCAGCGCTCAGTTCAGAAGCCTGCATCTCTGATGGTACATGCTATACAAAAGTTTCAGTATTGCAAAGTTAAATGATTAAAGAGAAAGTTAATTACTTTTTAAGTCCATGTTTATTAAAAGTTGACAAGTTGTGTGATTAATTGTAATTAATTACAGCCAAACCTGCGATTAATTTGTATTTTTTTTTATTTTTATCGATTAACAGCCTAATATATATTTATCATATCAATCAAAACTAACTCTTTAAAATACTAATAATTATATTTTGATTGAAAATGACAAGGCAGACCTAGCACATTGATACCAGTATACCGGTTTATCATAATTTGTATACGTACACATATGTCACTTAAATTATCCAATACATCCTTTGTAATAAGGTATTCAAAAGTAAAAATAAAAGGTTTTTCTAATATCAATAAATTGCTTATATGACGCCTTAATCTTGCAAATTCTGCTTTTGTGTTTTTACTGTTCTTCAAATGCATTTTCATGCACTCATCTCTCCTTTTCCTCTCCCTCTGTCCTGTTAAGCACACCCCCGCCCCTCTCTGCTTAACGGTAGGATCCTGGTCTGTTCTCACATGATTGGTTACCCAGCATGCACGTGAAATTCAGTCAACTCACTGCAGGAAGCACCTGTATCACGGAGATCATTATATCCCTTTTTTTTTTAGATTAGTTTATTTCTTTAGGACAGCGTATTTCCATCTGAAGTCCTACAGTATATTGTACATGTCTTTAGTGGCATAGGAAACCAGAGTACCTGTAGGAAACCTATGCAGACACGGTGAGAATATGAAAACTCCACACAGAAAAGCCTTGCCCTGGATGGGAATTGAACCCAGGACCTTCTTGCTGTGAGGCAGGAGGGCTAACCACTCGTTCACTTTAAAGAAAAACAGTAATTTGATAGAATACTCGTTACAGATAAAAGTAACAACAATAGTAACGCCGTTTATCCCATCACTGAAGAAATATGAGATGACTTGAATTGGTGCAAAATTTAAAAAATGAAATGCAATAAAACAGGAAATATTTAATAGTAACACATTTATCAACACCAGTATTTCTTTCATTTTCACAAGTATTACTGGGATAGTTTGTCACACCAATAGCAAGACGTTCAAATAGCACCTCAAAAGGGATTTTAGCGTAAAGTGACATTATCTAAATATAATAGAATTTGAGGCCCTGTGGCAAATGAAGAAGTATCTCACTGCTCCTTCTAGTTATAGAAAGTGATATCATGGCAGCTCGTATGTCTTTGGTAAACCATTAAGACCATATTTTATACTGTTCCATACTACAAATACTGTAGTTTCATTAAAGTTGAGACTAGACTATTATCTAAATATAGATGAATGTGGACGACAGTGATTGTACAGCCACCACATCTATGTTAATGCTCATTATTTAAGAGCAGATAAGGCCATCCTAAATGAGATCAGTGCCAAAAAAGAAGACCAATAGAGTGTATATGAGTAGCGAGCTAACGCCTGATCAGTGCAGTGAGATGTTTCCAGGGCTACAACCGTGATAGACACCCAAACCAACAGCCAACTCTAGCACTCTGCATCAGCCCCTCTTTAATCTGATAAAATACAGCTCGGGCTGAGAGGCGGATGGATGGACACACAGGCACTCGCACACACACTCACACCCATGCTAGCTGTACGGCTATGAATCCCAAATGAGGATAAATATTTGATAAGGAGCACCTTCAGACTGGAGTTTGTAGACAAATCACGTCTTTAGCTGCGTTCATGGAAAGAACACCACCCAGTTTAGAGATGATCTGGGTCATATACAGTGGAGTTTTTTTTTGGGAGGGGAGGGGTAGGGGGATGGGGGTTCATATGCTGACTGAGATTTTATAACTTTATGAATGTTTTTTTATTACTGGAAGGCTTTTTCAAATCAAATAGTTTTGCACCCACATTATTTTTGACGTATGAACAAAAATTTTAACGCAACACTCAAAAATCAGAAGACTTTTTCTATGTACTCAAAAAAACTATATTTCTATATTGTTCACAAATCTGTCCAAATTTGTGTCAGTGAGCACTTCTCCTTTGCCGAGATAATCCATGCACCTCATAGGTGTAGCATATCAAGATGCTGATTAGAGAGCATGATTATTGCACAGGTGTGCCTTAGACTGGAAACAATAAAAGGCAACTCTAAAATGTGCAGTTTCACTGTATTGGGAGGGGTCCAGGAAGGTCCGAAAACTCAGTATCTGGTGTGACCACCATTTGCCTCACGCAGTGCTACACATCTCCTTTACATAGAGTTGATCCGGTTGTTGATTGTGGCCTGTGGAATGTTGGTCCACTCCTCTTCAATGGCTGAGTGAAGTTGCTGGATATTGGCAGAAACTGGAACATGCTGTTGTATACGAAGATCCAGAGCATTCTAAACATGCTCAATGGGTGACATGTCCAGTGAGTATACTGGCCATGCAAGGACTGGGGTGTTTTTTCCAGCTTGCAGAAATTGTGTACAGATCCTTGCAACATGGGGCCTTGCATTATCATGCTGCAACATGTGGTGATAAAATGAGAAAACATAAAAAAATAAATTCTTATGGAATTTTATATTGTATGCTGACAAAAGCTCAGGAAATGTTGATTTACATGGATTTTCTTTCCCAGTATTTTCTCATGGATTGTGGCTCAGACAGTGTTTTTCTATTTTATATAAATCTGAATTTCCTCTGGGTCTGTATAGGTCTGGTTCCTCTCGGTCTAATCCGGACTGGGACACACTTATGTAAGTGTGCTTTGATGAAGGCAGTGTGGCCCTGAGCTGAGAGCAGACACACTCTTTCCACTGCTTTTAAAGTGCAACTATGTGGAAAAATATGTATGTCGATAAATACTGGAGAGATTTGGGAACATTTTTAAAACAGACAAATATATAGGCCCTTTTTTATACAATTATAAAGTTATCCAGCTTTCACCAGGAGAATTTAACTTCTATGTTGCTGTTATGTATGATTAGGTTATGATTATGATTAGGATGACTGGTGCTGTAAGCGAAGTGTGTCTTGTTCTATCCACAGCTTGTATTGTTGTATTTTTTATCAAAATCCATAATCAAAAAATGCTATGTGAAAGTCCTTTTTTTGACCTCCTAGGCATAGTTTGCCCTCCTTCAGGTGATTAGAAACTAATAACAATATCACTTTGAATACTGTGTCTCAATCTACTTTTTATTAAAAGAAAAGACTCTTGACTTCAGGGAGAATATAGATTATTGCATGAGCCCAGATGTGTCACAAATGGGCTCTTTTTGTTCCTGTATTAATTACATATTCTTTGTTGCTGATATAGGCTTTATCTTTCCTAAACCCACCATGAGACAAGAAGAAGAAGAAGAAGAAGAAGAAGTTTTATTTATATAGCGCCTTTCCGTAGCTCAAGGTCGCTTTACATTTCACAAATACAGTACAGACAAACATTTAGATACACATCACATGAAACATATAGTTGTAATTACCCAAAATGTTTGTTAAATAGATATGTTTTTAACTGAGACTTGAATGCATCCACAGATGAGATGTTTCGTAGAGTAAGAGGCAGCGCGTTCCAAAGTTGAGGAGCATTTACACTAAAAGACCTTCCACCAACAGTAGACAGACGGAAACGTGGGGTGGATAACAGACCGAGTTCGGCTGATCTAAGGGACCGGACAGGGCGGTAGAGTAGGTCAGACAAATATTGGGGAGCAAGACCATTTAATGCTTTAAATGTTAGAAGCAATACTTTAAAATGTATACGTGATGCTACAGGTAGCCAGTGAAGGTCATGAAGCAGAGGAGTAATGTGAGCAGAGCGCCTAGTGGAGGTGAGAACTCTTGCTGCTGAGTTTTGAACATACTGTAGTCTGGCGATGAGTTTTTGGAAGACCAAGAAATAAGGTATTGCAATAGTCCAGGCGTGAAGTGATTAATGCGTGGACTAAGGTTTCAGTATCAGCAATAGTGAGAGATGATCGGAGACGGGCAATATTACGAAGATGGAAAAAGGAGTTTTTAACAATAGAAGAAATGTGAGGGCCAAAAGATAGATTTGAATCAAATAGAACACCAAGGTTACGGATCAGTGACGAAGGCTTAATGTGAGTTCCATGAACATCAAAAGTCTGGTTCATAGTTTTGACTGTGGCATTAGAACCAATCAGTATTATCTCAGTTTTTTATCATTCAATTTAAGGAAATTTTGGGACATCCAATACTTAATGTCCCTGATACATGCTGTGAGTGAGTCAGGCAGAGATGGAGCGTTGGAACTGGTGGTGAGATAAATTTGAATATCATCTGCATAGCAGTGGAACTGAAGTCCATGCTTGCGTATGATGTCACCGAGTGGATATATGTAGATGATAAATAGTAGTGGGCCAAGAACCGAACCTTGAGGGACACCCTGTGTGAGTGGAGCAGTAGCAGACCTAAACCCTTGTATAGTGATATAATATTTTCTGTCACTAATGTAGGAAATGAGCCAGGAAAGTGCAGAGCCAGTGATGCCAATGTCAGAGAGCCTAGAGATCATTATTTCATGGCAGACTGTGTCAAAAGCAGCGCTTAAATCAAGAAGCAGCAAGATGTTTGTCAGCCCTGCATCCATGGACAAAAGAATGTCATTAACCACCCGGAGAAGAGCCGTTTCAGTGCTGTGTGCTGGGCGAAAACCAGACTGAAAAGGTTCAAGAAGGCCATTTATATCCAGATATGACCGCAGTTGTGAAACAACAACCCTTTCAAGGATTTTGCTTATGACTGGTAGGTTGGATATTGGTCTGTAATTGTCCATGTTTAGGTGGTCTAGGCCTGGTTTTTTAAGAATCGGCGTCACCGCAGCCATTTTTAAATCTGCTGGAACAACGCCGGACGCCAAACTACAGTTGATCATATGTGTTATGAAGGGTGCAACCTCAGGGACACATAACTTAAGCAAGACAGTAGGTATAGGGTCAAGTTGGCAGGATGTGGAATTTAACTACAATTAAGTCGCTTATGGCACTTTGAGTAGTTAGAGTAAAAGCAGAGAGAGAGTTTGTAGAATGAGCTGAATCAGCAAACATTAGGTGAAAATCTGAGTCAGGTGCATGAGGAGTGTTTTTGGCAATGGATGCAGTGATTGTCTGTAGTTTGTCAGAGAAGAATTTAGAAAAGCTATTTACAAGCCCCACAGAACCCAATATAGCAAGTTGTGGTGGATTTGTAAGTCTGCTAACCATAGCAAAGAGCGACTTGGGCCTGCACTTGGAATTCCTAATGGTAGAGGTAAAATAAGAGGATTTTGCATGGTTGAGGGCAGTACGGTACTTGTGCCAGTGTTCTTTAGCGCCAACGAGTGTACAATAAGCCCAGTTTTCCTGTATAGCCTTTCTAGGCGGCGTCCCTCAGTTTTTATTGTTCGTAGTTCAGGAGTGAACCAGGGTGCAGCACGAGTAGATGGAACCAGTCTAGTTTTTACGGGAGCATGCATCTCAAGTATTTGAGACAAAGCATTATTGTATATACAGCAGATTTCTGAAGGACAGTTAGATAGTAGGCATTTTGACAAGATAGAGGCCCTTATTGAGTCAGAGAGAGAAGATGGATTAACAGAATTGATTTTACGATAAGTCAGCATTTTCTTCAGAGGCGGTATAGATATTGGAAAACTACAACTGAAGTTTATGATTTTATGATCTGAAAAAGCAAAATCAGAACCACTAACAAAAATATTATTTAAGCCAGATGTACATATGAGATCCAGTATATGGCCCTTGGAGTGAGTAGCAAAAGTTACATGTTGGGTTAGGTTAAAGCAGTCCAGGACAGACGTCAGTTCATTGCATTGAACAGTGTTTTCATGTAAATTAAAATCACCAAGCAGAATAACAGATGAATAAGTACCACAAACAAGAGTTAGTAATGCACTGATCTCAGAGAAGAAATCAGACAACAGATCAGCATGACATTTTGGAGGTCGATAAATCAAGATTACAGCCAGTGAGGATTTGCCAGAATTTTCAGCCTTGAGATATTCAAATGCTGTAACCTCATACAACTCCATCTTTGAAATCTTAATAGTCTCACGGCAAACTACAGCCAGCCCACCACCTCGGCGATGAAGGACGTGGCTGAGCAAAGTAGATGTATCCAGGGGGAGTTAAGAGATTCAGGTTGAGAAGGTCATTAGGCATCTGCCAAGTTTCAGTCAGAAGAAGCATGTCCAGGTTCATGTCAGTGATCATGTCATGTAAAACAGAAGCTTTAGTAGTCAGGGAGCGAGTGTTCAGCAGCGCACATTGCAGGTCTGAAGATGAACCTCTGCCATTTGGGAGGTCAGGATCACGACGCAATGGTCTAAGATTTGCAAAATTCGTAGATCGATTTTCTAGCTTTGTTGCGCCCGACACGCAAGTGTTGGTGGAGACGACCGGAATATTATTGGAGGACGAGTAATGATACGTGAGTGGTTTCTTCCGTGAGCGATGTATGTAGCGCGACGTAAAACTCCAAGTTGTTCACACCATTTATAGGTGTCCGGAGCCAATCGAAACGGCCCTTTAAATGTTCTGAGATGAGCTGCAGAGAATTGTAAAGCCATCACAGGGAAACTAATTTTATAAATGTCATTCAGTGCCAGCACGGACCAAAGAAGGCCAGACAACAACACCTGGAATTTGATACGTGTCAACATGACCGGAGATATGCAACGCAACCTGTATCAACAGTTTAGCGCAGAGGTCACTAATAGGCGGACCGCGGTCCGGATCCGGACCTCGAGAGGCTTTGATCTGGACCGCAAGACATTATTCATAATTACAAGCGCATTGTGTAAAACATATTTTTGAACCGGCACTTCTAGGACAGCTACATCTACACGCGCGGGTCCTCAGGTTATTATGGTTACGGACAGAGCAGCGGGAAATTTTAACATGTTTTGCGTAGCCTGATAATGCGTTAGAAACTAAAATCTAAAAGCTGAGCCTTGGCAAAACATAACGAAGATTCACTGACGTTATGGACGGAGAGGGAACGTTTATTTTAGTTTATTCAGCTCCTCAGCTCCGTGTCAGTGTCAAAGCTGAACAACAGCCCTTTATCCTCTAGTCCCGACTGCTTTGATAATCAGAGAATGAATCCAGAACTGAACCAGGACTGGACAGTTTTAATGTCGGGATTAAAAGACTCAGCTCAGAGGAAAGTGAGGGCGTCTAATGTGGTGAGTTGTACATTTGTCTGTCAACTTCTTTATTCTGTTGTAAGTTAGGTACTTATTTGACCTAATTTACAAACGTGAGTAATTA
The DNA here is from genome assembly GCA_024416835.2 of Perccottus glenii. NCBI lineage: Eukaryota > Metazoa > Chordata > Actinopteri > Gobiiformes > Odontobutidae > Perccottus > Perccottus glenii. The sequence goes on from CM044553.2 coordinate 28,096,607, forward strand.
GCATTCACGTTCATTTGAACCTAACATGTGTTTATTTGGGTGATTAAAAACAGAAAAGGTGTGAAAGGAGGGTTTGGAGATGAGTGACACATGTTAAGTCTTCCTTAAGTTGTGTCAGTTTCTGTGTGAATCCTAAATCCTGTTACAGAACTAATCATAAGCATTTTAATTAAAATGTTACACGGAGAAAATACAGGAAATAAATATTTCTATTCTAAATTTTGTTTTAAGATGAACCTGCAAATTAAACAGTAACAGTTAATTATTGGCAACAGCTAATGCTAAAGAAATGCTCAGTACTTTTTCCCTTGTTCCTGTTGTTTTCAGAGGAATGACAATAGAAAGAGATCAATTATGACAGGCATCTTTGTCACATTTGTTTAACAAATATGTTTTGGCTTGAATTTATGATTTTTTGTATGTATTTAAAATGTTCTCACACATGTTTTAAAGGAGTATTAGGCATTATATGTAGAATTCCAGGCTGTTGTCAATAAACCACCAGGTCCTGAGCTTTAGCCTCTTTTGATTTTGTAGTTTTTTACTTTTGTCTGTGAGCTGTGTTTGGTGAAAGCTAAACACTCAAACATCCTCCTCATGGAAACAAGGGATAAAATACAGAAAACAGTGGATTATCTACATTAATCTCCATTTGTTTAAAAGGCTGTAGGTGTGGAATAAATGAGACTTTACTTTAAAGACTTATATTCAAACACATATCCTTTAATTTAAATTTTCCGGACCCCTCACGGTGAGGAAAGTTACTAAGCGGACCTCGGCTGATTTTAATTCAGGACCCCTGGTTTAGCGGTTTAAACTACGTTAGCCAGAGCCATATCAGATCCAAAATCCACAGAATCCTCAAAAGGGAAGGCTACCCAACCATACCGAGGATGTATGCCACAAAATGATAGAGAGAGGGGAGACTCACAGTATCAGGTGTCGCGGGGGATATGAGGAAAGAAATGGAGAGAGCTCGTAGCCGATCTGTGTGACAGGATCACGGAGACGGCGAGGTCAGTTATCCAGAAAACTTTTCCATCTAAGTAGTCCAGGAGTTGGTGCAAAATAGTCCAGTGAAATAATCCAGAAAGGTTTATGCATAGCAGACGTGACACAGCAGACAAACAGGAGACAAACAGGTACCGGCGTGAAGCGGCAGCACAGGTGCGACAATGAGCTTTGGTGAGAAGTGAAAGCCTATAGCATTCATTATAAAACATGTAATAGGTGAGTCCAGGCGGCGGCACCAGGAGGCCACTTCCTGCTATGCTCTGCAGCTACAAAGGGAATAGTCTATTCTCGGTGCATTCCGTCGGCAGGGCCCAGCTGCTATGGGACCATTATGGCCAACACATACTCTGCAACAAAAAATTTGTTCTGATTCAGGGCTTTCAATACTCCACGAGAAACTCAATGCATTAACCACGCCCACTTCAGATTTCTGACCAATTACACAATAGTTCTCGGCGCCCAGACGATGTGTCAAGAACAAGCTGCAAGAACTACCAAACCAGGGCTGCGAGAACAAAATTATGTAATTTTGTTCTTGCTGCCTCAAGAACAAGAACATATTTCTTAGTCTTTTGGAGGATACATTGATCTTTACCCTGTCAATGTATGTGTGTGTCAAACTTCAAGGCAGGTTTAATTGAGTCTACACATACAAGTTTTTGATTTCTTAAAAGGGGAAATAAACACCTGGTCAGAGCTTAACTCCACCCACAGCCTAAACATAAAAGTCCTGGGGTAAGTGATCAGAGCCCAGCAGAGACAGAAGGGACAAACTGAGGGCGAGGCTGAGCGGGGGCATAACCTGAGTCCCACAGTTTCGCCCCCTTTTCATTTGAGCTGGAGGAAGTTGGTTTATCTGTGGACAAAGGACTAGGCCAGGTTCAAAGCACAGTCTCAGCAAAGCCCGGGGCAGGGGCTGAGGAGGCATTGTTAGAGAGAACAAAAAAAACAAACAAACAATGCTTTAGATTTAGAAATAAGGAGGCAAAAATCAGATCCCAAAGCTATAATGTTGCATTTATGTGTCTTTGTATTTAACAGCATTAAGTGAAATAAGCTAAACCTGACTCAATTGAAAGAATAAATGCTAATATACCCAGATGATTTGCTCAGTAATTATTGAGTTATTAATAAAAATAAACGATAACACGCTGACTTTTTATGTTAAAAACAACTAACTTAGAATAACCTGTATGTATAAAAAAAAAAAAAACGTTGTCCTTCACTCATGACAGGTGAGCTTTCATGCATCAATCACTTCTTTCTATCGTACTGCACAGTCAGAGTTGAAAATGACCTTAACTGACCTGTCTGCAGTGGATACCGCCATGTGAGTTCTCAGCTGAGGGAGAAGGCTGTAGTCAAGGTTAACTTTGGGGGTTGAATACAGACTGCAGTTATAGGGCAAGAGGATGGAAAGGAATGTGGTTTCTGGTGAAAGAGGTGAAAGTGTTTACCCCAGCAGAGATAAAACAAGGACAGGAAGAGTCTAATATTGGATGTTTGCCATATCAGAGGTGTATTATTTTATGTGAGAGCCTGATGTTTAAATTCTTCGTATGTTTCTGTGTTAATCCTCCAGCCCCAAGATTCTTTCTATTTTTCCATACCTAATCACAAGATACTCGTATGCTAACAGAACATGCTAATAGGTCCCGGGTTATGGGTTGTGGGTTACATGAGCCTGTCTCAGCAACTTTGGGCCTGACTGCACAATGAGTTGATTGAAAAAAAAAAAAGGTTAAGGTAAAGGCATCTGGACACAGTTTTCAAGGTGAAGACGTTTTGTCGCTATTCCAAGAGACTTTTTCAATTCTGAGATCAACTGGTAAGAGAGCTGAGCTTATATCTCTAGAGGGAGGAGTTTCCCCTGAAACCAAACCTGATGGACCAGGCTGTTCTGGTCTCATGGTTGTTAGCTCTGAAAGGGCAGTGTGACTCCTGATGTGAGAGTCGTTAAAGCGACACTGCTCCATTCAGGTGTTGTTGTTCTAGGGTGCAACTCTTTTGATTTAGGTTTCAAAACACTGTTATAAATACTAGGCAACATGAATCTAAGGCCACGTCCTCTGTTCAAAGAAGGCTTTTCCATTTTCACAAAAATGGCTTCCTCCACTCCTCTCTCAAACCATCTGGCCTCTCTGGCCAAAATTCGGACATTGCTGTCCTCAAAGGAATGTCCTTTCTCTTTGAGGTGGAGGTGGACTGCAGACTCAGGTCCTCCAGGATTGGCTCTTCTGTGCTGATACATCCTCTTGTGAAGCTGTTGTTTTGTTTCACCGACATAACTGTCATTACTTTGTTTGTGCGAGGGGGATCTTGTCTTTAGAATGGACCAGTTTTTGACACAGAGTATTCCCTGGTTTAAAGTGAACTGGAATGTTGTGTTTGTAGAAGATCCTTTTAAGTTTTTTCAAATAAACCAGTAGATGTTAATAGAAAGCCAACACATACGGATCAATATTTGCTGTTTGATTCCCACCAGCCTCTGCAGCACAAGCTGGGAGTCTTCTGGACTCTTCAGCACAGAGCACAAGAGGTGTCCACAACCTCAGAAGGTCAACGGAAAGCAGAACAACACATCTGTAAAGCCCTGAGAGACTGTGGATACTCTAGATGGACTTTCAACAAAACCAAGAGGACACAGAAACCAAACAGACAGGAACCAGAGACAAAAGGGAAGGGTGTAGTTATCCCGTATGTGTCTGGTTTATCTGAAAAACTTAAAAGAATTTTCTACAAACACAACATTCTAGTCCACTATAAACCAGGGAATACTTTGTATCAGAAACTGGTCCATCCTAAAGACAAGATCCCCTTGAACAAACAGAGTAGTGTGTAGTTTATACAGCTACAGTTATGTCGGTGAAACAAAACAACTGCTTCACAAGAAAAGCCCTCTCTGAACTGAGGAGGTGGCCTCAGATTTATGTCGCTTAGTATTTACAACAGGGTTTTGAAACCTAAAACAAAAGAGTTGCACCCTAGAACAACAAACACAGCACCTGAATGGAGCAGTGTCACTAACAACTCTGCACCTGAATGGAGCAGTGTCACAAACGACTCTGTACCTGAATGGAGCACTAACGACTCTCCTGAACAACTCTCAACAACTCTGACATCCTTTCATAGCTAACAACAATGAGACCAGAACAGTCTGGTCTAAAGACTTTTTAAAACCAACAACATTATATTAAATGAAAACATTAAGAAATGGAAAAATAATGACACATTGTTTAATCAATAACACTCTTCACCTCCTCCACAGACGATAATTACATGAAGCCAAATCTGAGTGTTTAGCCAGTTAGTCTGTCTGTTAAGGTGTTTGCCTGGCACACGGTGGATGAGAGTTTAAGTCTCATTTGTACATGTTCCAGGATGCTCTCTATATACTTTCCAACACTATATTTGCACTGAAAATGTTCCCATTGTGGGCACCTTAATAAGGTGACACCTAAATACATGGTTTACTCCTTGGGCCATGGAGCTTGTGGACAGAACATTCTGAATATAAGGGTGTGTTTTGATTAGATTTATAGTTTTTTTCAACCGTTCAAGGGCTGAACCTGTTTTTTTTTTTTTTTAGCTTCTCCAGCTTTTGAAAACACTTGTTCACATGGGACCAGTGTTGGAAGTAACAGCGTTAGAGTATAACGACGTTATTTATTTATTTTTTATATGTTTTTATTTCTATGTATATCATGGCAGACTGCAATCTATTGAGTTCAAATGAATACCAAATGTTCTAAAATACTATATATAGTGTTTTATTCTTCAATCAGTTAATTTAAACATCTTTGATATTTAAGCTGTTATAGAAAGTAATACCCTTATAGAACATAAAAAATAACTTCAGTTACTTTGCTGAGTAACTGAGTTACTTTTACAATGTGGTAACTGAGTTACTAACTCAATTACTTTTTGGGTGAAGTAAGTTGTAACTGTAACTAATTACTTTTTTGAAGTAAGATGACCAACACTGCATGGGACAGATGAAGCAGGTGTTTGAGCCAGTCATGTGGTGTGTCAAACAACGATCTGCAATAAACAACTTACGCTTTGAGTAATGAATCTTTTCAACACAATTGTATCGGTTTGTCCAAAAACCTTTTTCTACAAACACAACATTCCACTTTAAACCTGGGAACACTGCGTCAAAAGGTAGTCCCCTCGCACAGAGTAATGTAGTTTATACAGTTCAGTGAAGAGTGCAGTGACAGTTATGTTGGAGAAACAAAACAACTGCTTCAAAAGAGGATGTATCAGCACAGAAGAGCCAATCCTGGAGGACCTGAGTCTGCAGTCCACCTCCACCTCAAAGAGAAAGGACATTTGAGGACAGCAATGTCTTAACTTTGTCCAGAGAGGCCAGGTGGTTTGAGAGAAGGGTGAAGGAAGCCATTTTTGTTCAAATGGAAAAGCCCTCTTTGAACAGAGGTGGTGGCCTCAGATTCATGTTGCCCACTATTTACAGTTTCACTCTAGAAGAACAACGTAGGAAGCTCCAGTGTGTCCCAGTGAGGCTTATGTACTGATTAGGTAGACCAGATTTTTAAACTTCAAAACTGGGACACTTTCATTTTATACACACAAATCAAAGAACAGCACTTTAACAAAAATTCCTTATTGGAAAATGCTGCACAAAATGAATATACCACAGGTAAACACTACAAACATGAACTGATTGCATTGACTTACATTTTTTTTTAATTATATCAACGTTACGAACGAGCTCTCCTAAAAGCAAACAGTTATATGGTTCCTTAAGCTCAACTTTCTTTTTTGCTGATGACAGAGTGAAACAGTGAAAGCTGGAGAAAGGCGCTTAGTAATAGCCTCACGCTTAAGCACATAAATGGACCAGTTCAGTTGGTAATTATTGCCGTAACCAAAAAAAAAACAAAAAAAAAAAACAACAAAACGGGACAATTGGGACAGGAAGAGGAAAAATCTGGGACATTTTAGTGTTTTTGCAGTTATCCCTGGAGACATGGGACGGGGGTTTGAAAGCGTGACTGTCCTGGATAAAATGGGACATATGGTCACCGTTGTCCTGATATAACAGGTAAGATGAAGCAAACCGTTAATGCTAGTTAATAAAAACAAAAGTTTTACAAAGACCACACAGATATATTCTTTATTATTCTTCCAAAAACTCATATGTATGACTCAAACATATTTTCAACATTAGGTCACGTGACCCCAAAACATAACATAAGACATACAGTAGTTAAAGCATTATCAGGCTGAACTCTGCATGATGACCTTATCTTCACTCATGAACACTTCCATCTTTCATTATACTTACATTTTGTTAAATTTATTTCTGTGTTTAACATTGACCCATTCTGCACAATAGACTTCTGAAAATAACTGGTTGGAGAAAAAGTTCAGGGTTAGTGATGTAAACATGTTTTATTTCAGCAGATGCAGCACAAAATATAAAGAAAAATGTCTAAATCCTTCTATTGGATATTTAGTGACCTTGATATTGAATAACTCTGGGCAAAAATAACTCTCAGTTGATTAAGCTGCAGTTCTAATTTCTGAGAGTGAACCATGGCTCTCTTTTGGCATCAGGTAAACCAAAAAACAAACAAGATTTGTTTGTTGTTGTTCATGTTGCCCATAACCTAGGCAAGACATTTTCACATTAACAGAGAGTGCATTATGTATTTTGTCTTTTCGTTTTATTTTTAAGTTCTCATCCTGAACGTGATATTTGCAGATGGAAGTTATTTGTAACAAGCCAAAAGTATTTACTTAAAATGACAGCTGTATAAACCAATCAATGACTAAAGTCAACAAGTTATTGTCTGCCCCTCTTCAGACCTGGCATTAAAGCAGGGGTTAATGTATCTGCATGTGTTTAGATGTTTTGAAAACTGTGTCTTTCTTGGTTTTAAATGTTGGATTCTAAATTTAAGGCAAAGAACATTTGAGAAATTGACTGAATACCAGAAAAATAATCACAAAAAAGTTCATCAGCTCCCTACTAAATTTGTCCGACTTGGCGATGCATGGGGGTCTCCCGAAGGGAGCCTGACTTAGGCTTCCCTATTGCATTACCTCTGCACCCCTCTGTGTCTGCCCCAGGGGTGAATATGTGTGTAAATGGGGTGAATGGAAGCATCATGTAAAGTGCTTTATAAGTGCTGTAAAGCGCTAAATAAATGCACACCATTTACCATTTACCATTATACACAGCAAAACTAACTCTATCAATTTGATAAAGGGAAGAAAGGTAAGTGGTCAGAAAAGCTCGGTTTTAACCAATCAGAAGCCAGTGTAGTTTGGCAAATGAAGTGGGAAAGTCAGGCCTGATCCAGCGCAGACTCAGGCATGGTGTAAACCACTATGAGTCCAGCTGGAAAGAAACAGAAAAGACTCAAATCCATGCATGTCTTTACTACAGTTTTTCCAAGCCTATGTTTTACATGGAACACATTTCAAAAGGCCAAAAGAGTCATGACCCAACTTCTTTTTTTAGCAGTCTTGGTTTGGCCATTTGTCTTCTTTTCTCTTTAGTCTCTTTTTGATGAATCATAGCTGAGAGTGTTCCATTTTACTGTTGTTTTCCAAAAGCAGCACTTATTCATTCAGTGCCTATAGTACCTCAAACATTTTTGAACTGATAGAAATAGTTTGGGCGACCCAGATAAACCAACTTTTGAGTTTTGAAACCACAGTTCTAGTGCACAGGCTGTGATTCATAAAAACTACATGTTAACCCCAGCACTATTCTCTGAGCAGTGCAGCGTTGGCTGAAAACCTTCAGAACAATACTGGCCTAATATACTGTCTATTAATATTACAAGACTTGTAATGTAGACATTCTCCATTACTATAGTGCATAAGGGGTATGTATGTATGGTATTTGTTTTTAACAAAACACACACACATAATGAGGATATAATGGTTTATTGAAGTGGTTGTAGGGGCAGTGACCAGCCATGCTTACCTGGGTTCAGAGGCAAAATGGAGGCTGAAAGCCTTTGCCTCCATTTTGAATGGGTGGAAGGAACCATTGATTAATTGGAGGGGTATTTGGCTTTGGGTTATATTGGGCATTTGTTGTTGTTCGTGTAATGAGTTGCTTATTGGTTGTTTTAGTTGGGGGTTTTTGTGCATACTTTAAAGCTGTCTTTTGTTGGGGGTTTAATGATGTTTACACTGTAAATATGTATAGTTACTTTATGGTGTTTCCCTTAAGTTGGTTTAGTCCTTCTTTTGTGTTTGGTATTTAAGTCAGGGTGTTTGCATTTGCTGGTTGTTGTGTGTGTGGGCAGAGAAATAAAGATAAAGCCATGTTTTTATAAATCTGAGTCCGCCTCCATCCATATTTGAGTGCCTACGCCGGCCATGTTGACAAGTGGTGCCAGAAGTTTGGAGATTTGAACCGTGACAAAATGGTGAGAGGGGAAAATGTGGACGCAACAGCTGAAGAGGCTGAGCCTTCTACATCAGTAGGAGGAAAAGGGGAGTGCAGCCTAACAAATTGGACGAGATGATGGGCATGCTTAAGTCTCTTGCAGAGTCCCAAGTAACCAGGGACAAGGAGTTGGAGAACAATGCAGTCCGTCAGGAGAGAAGATGGACAGAAATGGAGCAGCAATTTAAACAAATGCAGGCGCAGGTGAGAGAGCTAGTAGATGAGCGAGGAGAGGAAGAGGACACCTTCAGAGAATATGAAAGGGGTGGAGAACCAGAGGAGGGGCCCTCAGGTTATGGCAACCAAATGGGGAGTTGTTCTCAGACAGGGTAAGGTTTGAGACCCCAAATTACTACCGCTCACACCTGAAGATGATATTGAGCACTTTCTGGCTACTTTTGAGAGGATGGCCCTAGTTTGTCAGTGGCCAAAGGGAACTGGCTCTAAGATTAGTTCCTCTGCTCACTGGTAAAGCAAGGACTGCTTATGTGTTAATGGACATGGCTGATACTGGTGAATATGACAAAGTGAAAGAGGCTATTTTGGCTAAATATGAAATAACTGCCGACACATACAGAAGACGGTTCCGGTCCCTGGGCGTTCATCAGGGTGAAACCCCAAGAGAACTTTATGTGAGACTGAAAGAGTTATTTTATAAGTGGGCAAAACCTGAGAAGGCCACTATCAAAGATATTGTGGAATTGATGGTGCTGGAGCAGTTCTTGAGGATGGTGAATATAGAGATGGAAGTTTGGATCAGGGAGCGAGCTCCAGAAACTGCTGAAGCGGCAGCAAAACTCGCTGAGGTCTTCCTGTCTGCCAGGTCTGGAACCAAGGGGACTACATGCAGCTGGGACAGTCGATCAGCTGAACACAGTAAGCCTGATGGGGGTGAAAGGGGAGGTGGTATTGCTCAAGGCAGGACATTCTCTAATCAAAGACCATTTACATCTGATAAACATGTACCTTACAGAAGATCAGGGCCAAAGCCAGATGTGAGGTGTTATCTGTGTAATCAAATAGGTCACACTCAGTACACCTGTCCAGCAACTAATCAGAGTAAGCCATCATTTTTATGTTCAGTGCCTAGACCGGTGACAGTAACCATGGTTAATACAGCTAAAGAACCAGTGCAGACAACTCCTGTTCTAGTTAATGGCCAACGAGAAATAGCCCTCTTAGATACAGGAAGCTTCCAGTCAGTGGTACTCTCTAGTTTAGTACCAAGGGAGCTTTGGAGTGATACTAAAGCCAAAATATGCTGTGTTCATGGGGATGAAAAGCCCTATCCAATGGCTGACATTTATTTAACTGTGGGTGGTCAGACATTTCTTATGCCGGTAGCCTTAGCACCAAGACTACCCTATGCTGTCATTTTGGGCCTGGATGTTCCAACACTACTTGATTTAGTCACTACTGGTAAAGACAGACCCCAGGACTATGCTACTAAAGAACATAATGTGGTCTTGGAGCATGTGCCCGTGGAGAGGAGTTATACTCTAGTGACTACTAGAGCCCAAAAAGCTAACAATCCCCTGGAGGAGCTGCCATTTTATAATGCAGAAATAAAGGCTTCACCCATTAAAATGCACAAATCTAAAGCACAGAAGAGGAGGGACAAGTTTTTGGGTTCATCAAAGTCAGAAGACCTCTCAAATTTGCAGCCCAATGTACTTGAGTTTGATATTCCTGCAGATATAGGTACACTTCAAAGGGCTGATGCAACACTACACCCCTGGTTTGATAAAGTCACTTTGGTAGAGGGTGAACATAGAGGCCGGGTAGATGTACTTGTAGATGCAACATATGTAGTGAGAGATGGAGTTTTGTATCAGTGTAAAGACAAAATTGAGGCCATAGCTCTTCCTGAATCTCTCAGACAGAAGGTGATGGAGCTGGGCCACTCAGTACCCTGGGCGGGGCATCTGGCTTTTCAAAAATCTTTGCACAGAATAGCAAGACACTTTGTATGGCCAGGCATGTACACACAGATACAGCAGTTCTGTATGTCCTGTCACACATGTCAGCTTACATCAAACAAAGGGGTTCCCAGAGCTCAACTTCAACCATTACCTATTATAAACACACCATTCGAAAGGATAGGAATGGATGTAGTTGGCCCTCTGGAAAGGAGTTCTTCTGGTAACCGTTATATACTAGTTATTTCAGACTATGCCACTCGGTACCCTGAAGCCTTCCCCCTTAGATCGGTCAAAGCAAGACAAGTTGCTAATTGTCTTTTACAGCTGTTTTCACGAGTAGGCATAGCTAAAGAGGTCCTTACTGATTGTGGAACAAACTTTTATCAAAACTTCTACAGCAGGTCTATCAGTTGTTAGGTGTGAAGGGTATTAAAACCACCCTTACCACCCCCAGACAGATGGGCTGGTGGAGCGTTTTAACCAAACATTGAAGAACATGCTAAGAAAATTTGTCTCAGATTCTGGCTTGGATTGGGATTTATGGCTACCCTATTTACTTTTTGCCTATCGGGAGGTGCCACAAGCTTCAACAGGGTTCTCACCATTTGAACTTTTGTATGGCCGCCAGGTGAGAGGACCATTGGATCTTCTTAAAGAGCACTGGGAAAACCCAAGAGCTACAGGTGAAAATGTGGTCACATATGTTTTGAAAATGAGAGAGACTAGACCAAATGACCGAGTTGGCACAGAAAAATTTGGGATTGGCTCAGAAAAGTCAGAAAACTTGGTATGATAGAAAGGCACGTGAGAGAACATTTGTAACAGGACAGTATGTGCTGTTGCTACTCCCTACTTGTGACAGTAAGCTCCTGGCCAGATGGCAGGGCCCTTATCGGGTTACAAAACAACTGGGAAAGGTGACTTATGAAGTGTATATGCCGGATAAAAGAAGAAACTCCAGGGCTTCCATATTAACTTGTTAAAAGCATATGTGGAACCACAGAACCAGCCGTCGCTCAGTACCGCCGCTGTCCTCCAGAACCAGCCGTCGCTCCGAGTACCGCCGCTGTCCTCCAGAATCAGCCGTCGCTCGAGCACCGCCACTGTCGTCCAGAACCAGCCGTCGCTCGAGCACCGCCGCTGTCCACCAGAACCAGCCGTCGCTCCGAGCACTGCCGCTGTCCTTCAGAACCAGCCGCCGCTCGAGCCCGCCACTGTCGCCCAGAACCAGCCGTCGCTCCGAGCACTGCCGCTGTCCTTCAGAACCAGCCGTCGCTCGAGCACCGCCACTGTCGTCCAGAACCAGCCGTCGCTCCCGAGCACTGCCGCTGTCCTTCAGAACCAGCCGTCGCTCCAGAGCACCGCCACTGTCGTCCAGAACCAGCCGTCGCTCCCGAGCACCGCCGCTGTCCACCAGAATGAGCCGTCGCTCCCGAGCACTGCCGCTGTTATTCAGAACCAGCCGTCGCTCCCGAGCGCCGCTGTCCTTCAGAACCAGCCGTCGCTCCCGAGCACCGCTGCTGCCGTCCAGAACCAGCCGCCGCTCCCGAGCACCGCCGCTGTCCACCAGCTTTTCGTTCGAGTGGTGGAAGAAGAGGAAGAAGGGGAGCAGTTCTTCCCTGTTGGTAGCGTGGAACCAGGGTAGTAGATCTTTCTCATCTTAAGTATTCACAGCAAAGGGACATAAAACCACTGATTGAAACAGATTTGTTCCAAGATAACCCAGGTTTTACAAAACTGGTCCAGCACAAAGTTCATCTCAGGGACAATGCTACACCCAGAAGGAAGTCTTATAGGATTCCGGAACGTTTAGTTCGCCAGTTAAAGAAAGAAATTGACTTAATGGTTGAGCTGGGAATTATTGAAACATCAACAAGTGAATGGTGTAGCCCAATTGTGCTTGTTCCAAAGAAAGATGGAACACTTCGATTCTGTATTGACTTTAGATATCTAAACGCAGTCTCTAAGTTTGATTCCTACCCCATGCCACGTATAGATGAACTCTTAGAGAGAGTTGGAGGAGCTAAGTTCATCACAACATTGGACTTGAGTAAGGGTTACTGGCAGGTGGCCTTGATGCCAGAAACCAAGGAAATGACAGCGTTTAAAACACCTTTTGGAGTTTTCCAGTTTAATGTCATGCCCTTTGGACTCCAGGGGGCGCCTGCAACGTTCCAAAGACTCATGGACCAAGTACTGAGGGGAATGGGTGAGTTTGCTGCAGCATATCTTGATGATGTTGTGGTGTTTAGCCAGTCATGGGGGGACCATGTTGTTCATTTGCAAAGGGTGTTACAGTTAATTAAGTCCGCAGGGTTGACAATCAACCCTCACAAATGTAAGCTGGCTCGGAGGCAAGTGGAATATCTGGGCTACGTTGTGGGGCATGGACAAGTGAAGCCTCAGGTGGGGAAGGTGGAGGCAATTCACACCTATCCAGTGCCCACAACAAAAAGGAAGGTCCGTGCCTTTGTGGGTTTGGTGGGCTGGTACAGCAAATTTATCCCACACTTTGCTGAGAGGGCGGCAGTTCTCACGGACCTAACAAAGGGTTCGGCGCCTAACAGGGTGAAATGGTCAGAGGACTGTGACAGAGCCTTTAATGACTTAAAAATGGCAGTCACCAGTGATTCGGTACTGCACAGCCCGGATTTCTCGCAGCCATTCACATTGCAAACAGATGCCTCTGGTGTTGGCTTAGGAGCAGTGTTGCTGCAGGAAGTAAATGGGGGTATGCATCCAGTGGTCTTTCTCAGTCGCAAACTTCAGGACAGGGAGACAAGATACTCAACTATTGAAAAAGAGTGTCTTGCAATGAAATGGGCAGTAGAGTCTTTGAGATATTATCTCCTGGGCGGCATTTCACACTGGAGACGGATCACCGGGCTCTAAAATGGCTCCAACAAATGAAGGACTCAAACATGCGTATTGCAAGGTGGTACCTGTCATTGCAACCTTATGACTTTACAGTGTATTATCGGGCAGGCAAAAGTAATGTGGTTGCTGACTCACTATCTCGTATGTTTGAAGAGTAAGGTTTGACAAAGGAGAAGGGGGAGGAAATGTAATGTAGACATTCTCCATTACTATAGTGCATAAGGGGTATGTATGTATGGTATTTGTTTTTAACAAAACACACACACATAATGAGGATGTAATGGTTTATTGAAGTGGTTGTAGGGGCAGTGACCAGCCATGCTTACCTGGGTTCAGAGGCAAAATGGAGGCTGAAAGCCTTTGCCTCCATTTTGAATGGGTGGAAGGAACCATTGATTAATTGGAGGGGTATTTGGCTTTGGGTTATATTGGGCATTTGTTGTTGTTCGTAATGAGTTGCTTATTGGTTGTTTTAGTTGGGGGTTTTTGTGCATACTTTAAAGCTGTCTTTTGTTGGGGGTTTAATGATGTTTACACTGTAAATATGTATAGTTACTTTATGGTGTTTCCCTTAATTTGGTTTAGTCCTTCTTTTGTGTTTGGTATTTAAGTCAGGGTGTTTGCATTTGCTGGTTGTTGTGTGTGTGGGCAGAGAAATAAAGATAAAGCCATGTTTTTATAAATCTGAGTCCGCCTCCATCCATATTTGAGTGCCTACGCCGGCCATGTTGACACAACCTGAAACCAAAAAACACTCAAGACAGCCAAGGGGACTGCAAAGCCCCTAAATAACTTCTCTCTATGCTCTTTATAGATGTAATGTTCAGGAGGTTGTGTATAAACTTGGTTAGGTTTGGATGTTTACTGCAGCAGAATAATAGTAATAGTACCAGGATTTATTATCTTATTTTAATTAAGTATGGGTAAAGGATCTGAGTTTTGTCTGCTTTGGATACATTATAGAAACCTATCATTGTTTGGGGTTACCTGAGCCAAACCGAGCGGACCTGTAGCGTTCCACTGCTGGAGTGAGAGCCCTGTAAGTCTGGCCCCTTCCGGGAGACACCCATTGGTTTCAGTACAATTCAATGGGGAGCAGCAAACTAGTTTTTGATTTCCTTTGTGGCATTTTGCACATGTTTGTAACAAACAAGTATAAATAATACAAGTAATTTGAAAAATGAAAAGGCGTCAGAGTGGACACTCTGAATCCACGTATAGAGCATGTGTCACCAGAAGTCCAGATCCTCCAGTCACACACTCAGATTATGTAAATAATAATTCCCCCAGTGACGCAGTGTTCTTAAAGTCAAGTTTCAAATAGAGAGTGATCCTTGGAGTGACTTTGAGCCCAGGAGTCATGCTGTAACCTCAGCCTAAGAACAGTACAGAGGCCTTCCATCCTGTCAGTCTCCACAGAAAAACCCAGTCTGGGCTAAGTCCTGGTGCTAAGTCCTGCTCTGAGGTGGACCTCTGCGCTGTGCTTTGGTGAGTTGATCGCTCCACAACTCTGTTTTTGTAAAATGCAGTTCCCTCCTCAGTTCAGTTGATGTGAGGTCCGCTGGGTTCAGTGAAATGGGCAGTGTGAGTGAGACTGGAAACGGTCCAGCCTCTAGTCTGGTGGTGCTGAAGGCGGACATGTTTTTATCCTTTACTTCAGAAGCCACTGGTTCACTGCAAAAAGAGGACAAACAGAGATCATTAGTACAACAAATAAAAAGTGTGGAAAAAGAACTACCAACAAGGTTTAAGAGAAGAATCTAGAACATCAACTAACACTGCCACAGAAGCAGGCGTTACACAGTTGGGAACACTATCCTCGGTCAAATAGGCCATGCTTAAGTTTAAGTGTGCTTGGACACAGTAAGGACACAGACCTGATAATGGACAATATGGACTGAGTTGGTGTCAAAGGGAAGCTTTTATGTGTTGTTTTCTACATTCTGATCTTACAAGATATTGCCTTGGTCAAAGAAGCGCATAGAACAATAGACTTTAGATTGGTGTAATTACAATTATCCCTGCAAGTTATCAAAGCTGCCCACATTCTTTTGTTCACAACCACCTCCACCCAAGCCAACTCATTCTGACAGAATTTTGAGAAAAGCATTTACTAAATTGACCTTGAGCATAGATCTGCAGATGGTTTTCTTATGAATAAAAATGTTATATTATTTATCCTGAGTTACTGACTCAGTTTCCAAAGTTAAAGATCACAATGTACTTCTCCTATCATTTAGTCTTTCATATGAAATGAAGTGACAAAGTGTTGGATAAAAGGCTTTACCTTTCCTGTATTTTCTATTTGTTTACATTAATACTGCGGTTGTCAAAAGCCTAAAGAACCCTGTGTTTCCTTACTCTGTAAATTGGAAGCAAGAATACAAACTGCTTCAATGACACTTGGTTTATTCAGACAAACATTTGAGAAGAGCTTTTGATAAGCCAGTATCGTGTTTGAGGTCAGCTTCAAGAGGCAGTGGGTCTGCAGATTTTACAGCTAACAACGAACAAATGAGAAAACAAGACAGAGAGGAGCCCAGAGAAGCAGGAGTCTCATGAAAGAGGAAAGATTTACAAGTCTTTGAGGGAAGAGACTGATTGGATCTTACTTCACTCGCGCTGTTTACTCCTCATCTGGGATTCTGCCGTCACTAGATAGTGCTTTCTGCATGTTATTCCTCCATCTTTACTCCTTTACTTGTGTGCTCCGACTCATTTGCTTCATTTCCACCAAGCGCTACTGCTCATAGTGGTATGGAAAACAGTGACCTAGTTTGTGTTTTCCCACTGCGGGGTGTCTAAAATCACACAAAAAACCACCATCACACCGGCTCTGCACAGTGTAGCCACTAATAGATTAATGTAGGAAAGTGTGACAAAGAAAACAGAGGCTAACAATCGACAACATCCAGCAAAAGGCTTTCTATGTCTTGGCATATGGTTTATCACAGGAGAGGCATGGTTTGGAAATAATAGTAAAAAGAATGGTTGTGTCTTACCCTTTACATTTCAGTTATTGTGTCGATAAGAGCAAAGTCTATGCT
Organism: Perccottus glenii; assembly: GCA_024416835.2. Lineage (NCBI taxonomy): Eukaryota > Metazoa > Chordata > Actinopteri > Gobiiformes > Odontobutidae > Perccottus > Perccottus glenii. The sequence goes on from CM044553.2 coordinate 28,112,902, forward strand.
GTCAATCTAGGTTTAGCATGAACGTAAATAATAAAAGAAAATTGTAAACGTAAACTATAACCAAAGAAAAATAATAAGAAATTAAAATAGAATTGTAACTGTGACTCTATAACTGTAAACAAAGAAATACTCATTAATGTAAATAATGTTTTTAAAAGTATAAACTACATTTTTGCTGCTTTCCCTCTGTTTTTTCAATTCAAAAGTTACAATTACAATTCATTTTTTCATTATTGTTTCTGACCCTGTTTTTATGGGCTGGCTCTCACTCCACAGAATTGTCTAACTGGGTAGGAAAGACATCCAGGGTACGTTTACCTTTCTAGAACAGGGCCCTGATGTAATCTTTAATGTATGTTGTGCCTTATTGTGAAGTTGGAATCATTTTGCCCCTTGACCTCTGGTGGCACATTGGGCTGAAATGTTAAAAGACACAGGCGACACACTATACCAGCTGAAAAGGTTTTACAACCTTTACCTTTCACTTGCTACAGTTTTGCCAAGAGGGACAATGTATGTCCACAAATGTCCTCAAATGTGAAGCACTGAGAAGGTAGAATGAACCCACTCTCGACCCTGAAGATCTGCCCAACTACAGGCCCATTTCCAACCTCCCATTCATATCTAAAATTCCCCCTCCTCCACCCCTCTGCCACCGTCACTTGTCTTACCTCCTGTCTGGAGGAGATAAAGGCCTGGATGAGTCAAAACTTCCTGCAGCTTAACAGTTCAAAAACTGAAGCCATTCAGATAGTCACCCCTCACCAGCTCCACTCCTCCCCCATTACCTCCATATCCTTCTCCGGCCACAACCTTCCACTCTGCCCCTCCGTTACTAACCTGGGGGTCAAATTTGATCCCCAGCTCACTTTTGACAATCACATCAATTTTATTTGTAAAAATCCCTTTTTCCACCTCTGCAACATTGCCAAACTCCGCCCCTCCCTCTCTCTCCTCGCTGCAGAGAAGCTCGTCCATGCCTTTGTCTCTTCCAGACTGGACTACTGTAACGCACTCCTCATTGGGATTCCTGGCAGGAGCATCCAAAAGCTCCAGTCTGTACAAAACAGCGCTGCCAGGGTCCTAATGAGGGTGTGGAAATATGATCACATCACGCCCATCCTCCGCACTCTTCACTGGCTCCCCATTCACCTCCGTATTGAATATAAACTCCTCCTCCACACCCATCACTGCCTGCACGGTGATGCCCCCCACTTACCTCACAGAACCTCTCACACCACACACCACCTCCAGAACCTGGTCAAGCCCAATGCACCGTCTACGTCAGGGGTCCTGAATTAAAATCAGCCGAGGTCCGCTTAGTAACTTTCCTCACCGTGAGGGGTCCGGAAAATTTAAATTAAAGGATATGTGTTTGAATATAAGTCTTTAAAGTAAAGTCTCATTTATTCCACACCTACAGCCTTTTAAACAAATGGAGATTAATGTAGATAATCCACTGTTTTCTGTATTTTATCCCTTGTTTCCATGAGGAGGATGTTTGAGTGTTTAGCTTTCACCAAACACAGCTCACAGACAAAAGTAAAAAACTACAAAATCAAAAGAGGCTAAAGCTCAGGACCTGGTGGTTTATTGACAACAGCCTGGAATTCTACATATAATGCCTAATACTCCTTTAAAACATGTGTGAGAACATTTTAAATACATACAAAAAATCATAAATTCAAGCCAAAACATATTTGTTAAACAAATGTGACAAAGATGCCTGTCATAATTGATCTCTTTCTATTGTCATTCCTCTGAAAACAACAGGAACAAGGGAAAAAGTACTGAGCATTTCTTTAGCATTAGCTGTTGCCAATAATTAACTGTTACTGTTTAATTTGCAGGTTCATCTTAAAACAAAATTTAGAATAGAAATATTTATTTCCTGTATTTTCTCCGTGTGGGGTAACATTTTAATTAAAATGCTTATGATTAGTTCTGTAACAGGATTTAGGATTCACACAGAAACTGACACAACTTAAGGAAGACTTAACATGTGTCACTCATCTCCAAACCCTCCTTTCACACCTTTTCTGTTTTTAATCACCCAAATAAACACATGTTAGGTTCAAATGAACGTGAATGCTAATTACTCACGTTTGTAAATTAGGTCAAATAAGTACCTAACTTACAACAGAATAAAGAAGTTGACAGACAAATGTACAACTCACCACATTAGACGTCCTCACTTTCCTCTGAACTTTTTAATCCTGACATGAAAACTGTCCAGTCCTGGTTCAGTTCTGGATTCATTCTCTGATTATCAAAGCAGTCGGGACTAGAGGATAAAGGGCTGTTGTTCAGCTTTGACACTGACACGGAGCTGAGGAGCTGAATAAACTAAAATAAACGTTCCCTCTCCGTCCATAACGTCAGTGAATCTTCGTTATGTTTTGCCAAGGCTCAGCTTTTAGATTTTAGTTTCTAACGCATTATCAGGCTACGCTAAACATGTTAAAATTTCCCGCTGCTCTGTCCGTAACCATAATAACCTGAGGACCCGCGCGTGTAGATGTAGCTGTCCTAGAAGTGCCGGTTCAAAAATATGTTTTACACAATGCGCTTGTAATTATGAATAATGTCTTGCGGTCCAGATCAAAGCCTCTCGAGGTCCGGATCCGGACCGCGGTCCGCCTATTAGTGACCTCTGGTCTACGTGCTCCCAGGACAAAACTAAAAACCATGGGTGACAGGGCCTTCGAGGCAGCTGCTCCCCGTCTGTGGAAGGCCCTGCCCGACCACCTCAGGGCCCCACAGACATGCTTTTAAAAAAGGACTAAAAAGGACTTTTTAAAAAAGTGTATTTTAACTTAATTTAATCTCTGTGTATATTATTATTTTTATAGTTGTTATACTCTGTTTACTGCATTTAAATTTTTTATTCATTTTATGCTGATTAATTTTATGTTGCACTTGAGGTTTTGTTTAAAACAAAAAGTGCATTACAAATAAAATGTATTATTATTATTATTATTATTTAATAGAATGCTATAGTAACATGCCTTATTAGCATTTGGGCTAACTGCACCATCTAGTGTCTTCCTTAGAAAGACATGTTTTTACGTTTGGGCCGCGGTTTAAAATGGCCGCTGTAAATGCTGGGCAGACTGGGGCTTTTAGCTGACAAACCCGACTAAAGGGATTGTTTTGTTTTGGTGTGAACTAAATGAAGTGCACTACAAGTGTGAACACACCGTTCTATTAAGTTATCTGAATGAGTATTTGAAGTAATTAAACCTTCATCCTTCTTACGGTGAGACATGAGCGCTAACAACAAGGCCTCAATACCAACCACCAATGCAAGTCAGATTTTAGCTACAGTAGGACAACAATTAGATCAACACACCTCCTGTCAGAAATCACCTCCTGTCAGAAATCAGCTGACCTTCTAAGGCTACGTCCACACGAAGCCAGTGCATCCCCTATCCGATCTTTTTTTTTCCCCGTTCTAAAAAAAAATTCCGTAAACACGGCGTCGTCTCAAGAAATATCTGCGTACACATGAAACCACTGAAACCGACTGAAAACGATGTAGTATATATGCCAGACCAGTATGGGGCACTGTAATTCTGCCACAGATATACACTATACACGGAGAAGAAGACTTTGAGCATGCGCATAACCTTGCGCGCTGCAGAAGAAGACGAAGACCTAAATATTTATTTTCTAATAAAAACAAGTTCTCAAATTGTTGCAGTCATTTATTTTGAGTGTAGTAATTGGTCCATTATCGCTTGTTGCTCACCACAATTGCATAGAAGCAATAGATTTTGCTGTAATAAAGCTAGTAGGCTTAGTAGCTTCTGTTGTTGCTGTTACGTGTGACGAGGCCGACACGTGATGCGATGACATCATCGTTTCACAAAATATACGGATTGGCTGTACACACGAAACCGCAAGGGTGTCGTTTTCAGATTTATCCACTTTAGAACACGGTTTCAAAAAATAGCGGATTCAGTCTCCCAAAACGCTGGATCCGTGTGGACGAAACGCCAATACGATAAAAAATGTATACGTATACAGTGATTTGCGTCTCCGTGTGGACGGCCCCTATGATGTGGCACACATTTTAATCCAACCCCTTTTTTTTTTGCTCAACTCTGTCGACTCTGACCTTGCAGATGCAACACCTGTAGACTTGAATAGCAACAGTGCTGTAACAAAAGGAAGCAGAGGCTGTGAAATGAACTGATGTTATGGAGAGCATCCTGAATCAATAGCTGTGACCCATACAGACTGCAATAAACACGTTGAGTGTATTTCATAAGGATGACAGAATCCTTAACATCTTTTTTGCTACACAGTCAGGTGGAACTACGGTGCCCCTCTTCCTAGGAGTGGATGTCCCAACAGACCATGTAATGCTCAAAGAAATAACAAGCAAAGAGCTACCTCTCAGAGCCTACAGGCCTCACTGAGCATGTTAGATATTCATCCATGACAGCACAGCATGTCACATAATAATAAAGCAACATTTTTGAACAGTAAGGGACATAAAGGGTACAATTATCTTGATCGTTAAGAGTGAACTTTTCACAACTAAAGCAGAGAACAGTCATCTATTTAATACAAAGAAATGCAGTAGGTGCAGCAACACTGAACAGAGCCTTTGAGCGAAGCCCATTGTGAGCTGTCACATAGAAATTATAGAATATATTTTGTGTTATGAATTGGACTGTAGAAAAATGTTTTGATAGGAAAGGGGTCACAAGGGGTCTAACGATTTAGCTGCAATTTCATCCAACCTCATCTAGCTACTTGGATGTAGTACCTAACAGGAAGCCAATTGTGGTATGAAATTAGAAACTAAAATAAAATAGCTTCCAAGACAAGACAAGCTTTTTTTAAGCTTTGTTTTAGTTTTAAACCCAAAGAAAGAGCTTAACTCTCTTCATTTGTGTGACTACAAACTGTGGTGCAAAATAACACATGATGCACAAACATAGCTGCTTGAATCTAGTGTCTGGAGACATGCTGCATGTTTGTACAGTTTGTAAAAGGCCGGTAGATTGGCACCACAGTTGTTTTTATTTAGCCTCAGTGTTTACTCACTGCAGCAAAAAAGAAATAATAAAATAAAAATAAAGTATATTCAATTCAACAAAGATGGCAAAATGGAAAAGTCATCTCTGAACAGAGGAGGTGGTCTGAGACACAATCTTTCTTTCATTTACAACTGTGTATTGAAACCAAAATCAAAAGATCTCTAGAACAGGGGTACGCTCACTTTTTTGTCTTATGAGCTACATAGGCTATATATACACTTATGTATTGTATTATATATATACAGTCAAGCCCCAAATTAGTTAAGTTATGTTTATTCAACCAGCAGGTTTTTTCTTGATTGGAAATGACACAGGCATCTTCCAGAAGTTAATAAGACAATGTACAAGAGACATTGTTGTGAAAATAAATATTTCTCAACTTTTATTTACATTTGAACAAAAAGTGGCCTGTCCAAAATTATTCATACCTTTTCCAAACTCTCAGTCTGTGGGCAAATCCAAAGTTTTATACCATTCCAAACAGTCCAAGCTGTTCTAAACAGGGGCGCAACTACCCAGTGCTAGAGGGGTATGCAGCATCAATTTGGAAATACCAAAAAAAAAAAATTAAAATACCATCGCTTTGGCGCCCCCCAAGGTGCTGCGCCTCTATGCACCGCATATGTCGCATACACCCTTTTTGCGCCACTGGTTCTAAAGCATCCTAATTACCTTGATTGATTGGGAAAAGCTGTTTTAATCAACTCAACAGGTGAACAACAGCAGCTCTCTGCAGTTGGTTTGTGGACAGTCATGGCTAAGACAAAGGAGCTCAGTGAAAACCTGCAGCTGCTCATTGTGGCTGCTCACAAGTCAAGATAGGGCTATAAGGCCATATCTAAATGTTTTCAAGTTCCAGTGGCAGTGCAGTGTATTATTAAAATGCTGGTGGCAACGTCTCAAGGCAATAAATAAATATATATATATATATATATATATTAGGGCCGGGACTTTAACGCGTTAATTAGGATTAATTATGCAAAAAATAAATATCATAATTTTTTCACCGCGGAACGTTTTTCAATGAATGAGTTTCGACGGACCGATTATACTGGAGCACCAACTAGCGTTCTTGACTTCCGACCACAGTCAACATGAACGAAGAAGCTGACAAGACCGCTTTGCTTGGCCCCGTGGATGGGAAATTTTGTTTTAAAAAAACGAAAGGACAAGAGCATGGTTGTTTGCAAGCTATGCAACAAGGGATTTGTGTATCACCGCAGCACATCGAGCCTCAAATATCACCTCAACGCAAAACACATAGGAGTTAGCATGGACGTTAGCCCGACTCCGAGTAAAGTTACAAGGACCAGGTTAACTACACTGCTACACTTAATGGCAAACATTGCACTGGTCTGCTGGACTGAAATAAATAATATTTTGTTGATTAAGCTTATGTATTCAGTCATTATTCAATGGTATACTAAAAATCCATGTGAAAATTACTCATTGTTCTCAAGTCAAATATTTATAGGCAATGCGATTAATTAAGCCTAATATTCATATATATATATATATATATATATATATATATATATATATATATATATATATATATATATATATATATATATATATATATATATATATATATGTGTTTAGTATGTGTTCCAGCATCCACAAAAAAATAAGACATTCAGACACCACTACAAAATAGCCACTATATAGTGCACTATTAGTGATTAGTGTGTTGATTCGGACACAGCCTAGGACCTTAACGGCATCCCATAATTCATCAACCACTCAAACTTTTCCGAAAACGTCCGACTGAAGCCGATCTCCATGTGATGAGTTTGAAGCAACTCTGCATAAAACCATTAGCCTACTCTCTTCACAGTTTATAAAAGACACAGCTCTAGAGCCACAGCGTCTTAAACCTGACTTTTATTGTTCACTGTTGATGTTTGCTGCAGTAAAACACTACTTTGGGCTCATTTGTTCACATTTGTGAGAAAACGTAAGCCGCGTGGCTCATTTGCATAAATCCACAACGACATTCACCATGTGTCATTTAACGCTAATTAATAAATGGAAAGGACTTTGGTTTGGTGGATTATTTGACCAGACCAGGACCACACCTGGACTTTGGGTGGATTAGAGCTGTTGGAACTGTTACAGTCGGTGGTCGGATGGTGACTAAGAGAAAGAGGGTAGTCCATACAGAAGGGGTCTCACTTCCAGAAGGAACAATAACAAAAACACCAGTCTTTTACTCTTGAATTTTACTCTTTTACTTTTTGTCCTTTAACTTCTTCTCTACTCTGTTCTTTTATACAGACTATTGGCTGTATTAGCTTTATTGTTGGCACTGTTTAGCAGCGTACCTTGCTTTCTGCTGTAAATGGAGCTAAATCCCATTTGAGTTTCTTCATTAAGACTGAAGTCTGTGCACACTCAGACTTCACAAACGTTTCTGTCCAACACTGCCCACACATTAAGAATCAGAACTGAGCTGCTCAGAAACAGCTGAATAATGTTATCTGCACTGCTTTTGAAAACAATATTTAACCTGAGCAGAAGTGTCAGGGTTGCTGTAGTCTTGGCTCAGTTTCCTAAAGCACCAGTCAAATATTAATATCATTCAATATGCATAATTAAAGATTCTAAATCAAACCGTTGGTACTTGAACTTATCAAATCAAAGACTGTTACATCCCTCGTCTTTTTCAAACGAAGGGTGCCAATTTGTATCTTGCCTAGGGCGCAAAAACAACCAGTGAATATCTTTTGCCAGGTTCTCTACCTTCATTTCATCTGACTCTGCTTTGCTCTGTGTTATTCTGCCCGACTGTGAGCGTGCAGCTCTTTGTTCTCTGTCTGTGAGCATGCTCCCTGCTGCTGTGGCCTCGTATCAGAGCGGAGAGAGCAGCGGGCCACTTGTGATGCTTTGTGCTCAATAAATACCAGAGGGAATTTAAAAGTAGTTCAGAAATAGTAATGATAAATAAGCATAAAATAGCATAATAATAAACAATTGTAGATAGAGATGGGCTCAGCTTTGACTGGATGTTATTTATAGGACTCACAATGATAAATGTTCAAAATGTGGCGGGCCAGAATGAATGGCACGTGATCAATCCGCACTACCTCTGCGACCGACGTATGGGGCACACCTGCACTAGAAGAACTTTAATCCTGAAGCAAGAAGTTCTGCTAATGGTCCACAGGAGCTCCCCCACCAGTACTCACACTGCCCATTCAACTCTTAACCGCACTGAAATCATCAGCTCCAGTCACAGTAGTCTTAGGTTGAACCCCTCCCTCTGAGGGATATAAAACTCAGCTCTCTTATCACCCAGATGCCTTCTGTGAAACTTTTTCTTGAATATATCCTGGATGACTGAGAACCTCCACAGACAAATTGTGTCATCTGAAATCAAACTGTTCTTAAGTGTAATTATAGCAAATAATAGAGTTGGTTTAGATTCAACTTTATTGTCATTACTCAAGAACAAGGCAATGCAGCGAGGAAAGGGATTGTCCAGGATACATATTGTATTGGTGTCAAAAGGTATTGTTACACCCCTGTCTCTTCTTCCTGTTTCTTATTTGACATATATGTCTCTGGAGGACGTCAGAACAATTCAGGCTGGGTTTTCATAGGCACTCTGACCTGGCAAAGCAGAACAGTAATAAACGCTGGGTTCATTTCTGACCTCAGAGAGTACCAGGTCTGTGTTTGCTCCGAAACACTCCCACATCCACACATGTATTTTTATTCTCATATTCCTTATCCTTTCCTTTGCCCCCAGGAGAGTTTCCTGACAGTGAGCCTGTTTCACACATTCAGACAGAAACCTGCTGCTTCCTTTGTGCTTTAGATTAGCTGCTGGTCAGCTGTAACACATCTTATACATCGGATTCTTTAAGGTCATTAAGTTGAATTTATGTGGAGTAGAAAATGAAAACATGATCAGGCCAGACAGGCCCAAGAATGTGTGCATGGTTCATTATTCTGTTCTGGTGTAGGATAGAGAACACTATTGACAATCAATATCAAGCTCACTTTATGCCTTTAACTCCCGCTCCACATGGCCTTCCCCAACTGTTCCATGGAAACCAGCAGGTCTCTAAGCCAGCCGAGCCCTGGTTCAGAGCCTGAGCAGTACTGTGTTTTTCTGCTGTGGCTGATCCTGACTTGTGCTGATCCAAATCAGACTTGTGTCCACCCATGTCTTGTTTATTGTTACTTATTAATGTTCATGCACCATCTCCAGTGTGCGTTAATGAGAAAAAAGTAAGTAATTATTCATCACAGGACATGGTCATAACCCAGAGTTATGTGTTAACTTCTTATAAAAAAAGCCATTTGATCACAACATATAGTAATATGAAGACCTTAAGACATAAGTCATTTATAGGTTTGATCAAGGATTTCAATATATAATATAGTCAGGGTTGAATATGTCTTTTAACCCAACAAAACAACACACACAAAAAAATAAATAAATACAGAAAAGGGAGACAATGTGAACAGGAAAAATATTAGCAATTCAATCACGTAATGTTTAACAAGGCAGAGATAACAATGCTTTCTAGCGGAGAAGACAGAGTTAAATGTTTATGGTCAGCTCTAAACTTCAGTTTGGTGTAATGTATTAGTACAAAAGGCTGCTTTTGGAGGAGATTGGAGACAGAGACGGCAAATTTGGGTAGTGGAGTTTTAAGTTACCTGATAAGCATGTTAGAATATGGGTTTACTTTACTATTGATTGTTGTTGTTCACCATAGCGTTGCTCGTTGTAATGTCTAACTTGAGTTTTGTGAAATAAATGTTTTAGTCAAACTATAATGCATACATTTACATTTACATTTAGTCATTTAGCAGACGCTTTTATCCAAAGCGACTTACAAGTGAGGATAACAATGGAAGCAATTTTAACAACACAAGGTACAAAAAGCATAAGTGCACAAAAAACTAGTCAGTTTAAACCCAGCGCAGTATACAAAGCTAAGGATAAGAATTTTTTTATTTATTTTTTTTTTAAAGAAAGGAATCGATAGAAAGGAATCGATAGAAAGGAAGTAGAACTCAGTGTTTGTCAGTCAGGTGTTGATGGAAGAGATGTGTTTTCAAGCGTTTTTAAAGATGGCTACAGAATCTGCTGATCTTACAGCAGCAGGTAGATCATTCCACCAATGTGGAACAGATCCAGAGAAGGTACATGAGAGTGATTTTTTACCTTTTTGGGACGGTACCACCAGACATTGTTCATTTGCAGAGCGCAGGGATCTGGTAGGAACGTAGGTCTGTATTAGTGAGTGAAGATATGAGGGTGCAGAACCAGAGGTGGTCTTGTAGGCCAAGAGCATAGCTTTGAACTTGATGCGTGCGTCAACCGGGAGCCAGTGTAACCTAATGAATAGAGGAGTTACGTGCGCTCTCTTTGGTTCATTAAAGACCACTCTTGCCGCTGCATTCTGGATCAGCTGCAGAGGTTTGGTTGTGCAGGCAGGGAGTCCAGCCAGTAGAGCATTGCAATAATCCAGTTTGGACAAGACAAGAGCCTGGACTAGAATTTGCGTAGAGTGCTCTGATAGGGAAGGTCTAATTTTCCTAATGTTGTAGAGGATGAATCTACAGGACCGGGTGGTGCTGGCAACATGACTTGTGAAGTTTAGCTGATCAATTACCACTCCCAGATTTCTGGCAGTGCTGGACGGTGTAATGGTTGATGGGCCTAGTTGAATGGAGAGGTTGTGGTGGGTCTTTGGATTGGCCGGAATCACAAGCAGTTCTGTTTTTGCAAGGTTCAGCTGCAGGTGATGGTCCTTCATCCAAAGTGAGATGTCACTCAGACATGCCGAGACGCGAGCAGAGACCGTCGGATCGTCAGGTTGAAATGACAGGTGGAGTTGAGTGTCATCTGCAGCAGTGATAGGAAAAGCCATGCTTCTGGATGACAGAGCCAAGGGATGTCATGTATATGAAAAAGAGTAGTGGTCCAAGCACTGAGCCCTGTGGCACCCCTGTATTGAGATGTTGGGACTCAGAGACCTCATTTCTCCAGGATACTCTGAATGACCTATCCGAGAGGTAAGACTTGAACCATTGCAATGCCATTCCAGAGACACCCATCGCCCTGAGAGAAGACAGGAGGATGTGATGATTAACAGTGTCAAAAGCAGCAGACAGATCCAGTAAGATGAGTACAGATGACTAGGATGTTGCTTTTGCCAGTCTCAGAGTGATGACTGAGAGCAGGGAAAGCGGTCTGTAGTTTTCTAGCAGAGTAGGGTTAAGAGTGAGTTTCTTCAGTAGTGGTGTGACGGGCCTCTTTGAAAGCTGTGGGGAAGGACCCAGTGGAGAGAGATGAGTTGATGATGTGGGTGAGAGCAGGCACGACAGATGGAGAGATGGCCTGAAGGAGATGTGTGGGGATGGGATCCAGCGGGCAGGTAGTAGGGTGGTTAGAACTAATGACCTTGGAAACATCTGCTTCAGTTAGAGGAGAGAAAGAAGTGAGCAAACACATATCAGGGGTCTGAATGAGCTCGACAGGTGGTGGCGCAGAGAACTGACTGCTGATGGCGGTCGTTTTCTTTATAAAGAAAGACGCGAAATCATCAGCTGTTAAATCCGATGAAGGTGGGGGAGCAGGCGGACAAAGGAGGGCGGAAAATGTTTTAAAGAGAGTGCACGAGTCAGGTGAGTTGATTAACCTAGAATGGTAGTAGACAGTTTTTGCAGAGGTGACATCAGCAGAGAAAGTAGAGAGGAGAGACTGGTAGATAGAGAGGTTAGTAGGATCTTTTGACTTGCGCCATTTTCTCTCAGCTGACCGGAGGCTGGCGCGATGCTCGTGTAGAACATCGGATAACCAGGGGGCAGACGAGGATGTACGGGCTGGTCTAGATGTAAGAGGGCATAAGTTGTCCAAGCAGGATGTAAGCGTGGAGCACAGAGTGTCGGTGGCGTTGTTAGTGTTTAAAAGAGAGAGCTCCTCAGAAGAGGGGAGTGCAGAAGAGACAGCAGAGGAAAAACGGGAGGGACTGAGTGTACGCAGGTTGCATCGGAAAGTGACCAGCGGTAAAACAATTGCAGTGTCTGGAGAAGTTAGGTCAAGGTCGAGAGTAATGAAGAAATGATCGGAAGTGTGCAGTGGCGTGACCTGAGTGTGCCGAGTGGAGCAGTATCTTATGTAGATAAGATCTAGTTGGTTACCAGACTTGTGGGTTGCCGATGTGGAAACCTGCTTGAGGTCAAATGCAGTGTTACATATTCCTTTTTCTGTTTTGTTTCCACAGACCACACATACACACAACAACATCCACAATTACCAATACTCATATGAAGGAGAAAGTATTAAATGTTCTCAAGAGTAAGTAGGCTACAGTTTCCTGATCCTCTGACTGGAATCAACCATCCATGTTGGCCGCTCCAGCCAGTGAGAAAACATAGTTAATGTGGTAAAGATCCTGCAGAGACAGAAAATGTCGTACCTGCCTCCCCATGACAAACCCACGGGTCATCATCACTTAAAGTCAAGTCCAAGTCAAATTACTTATTTATTAATTTTCTTTACTTGATTGGGACAGTGCATGTTGATGAACATACATGACACACAGCCACATTAATGTAAACATGTCAGATTGTCCCAACATTTAGAGACCAGAATCAGTTAGTAAGTTAGTAGTTAAACTGCATGTCCGAGTCACTAAAGAAAGAATTATCTGAAAACTGTGGGAGCCAAACTGACACATTGTTTGGGATTTTTGTTTTGTATTTCCTGACAAGACCTTTAATGGAGTTTTTATTATGACATGTCAATTTTTTAAATTGATTTATTTAGGCTCAACTTCTGGGTTACATTTAGGGGCTGGGAGTTAAATGAGAGCAGCTAGCCCTGCTTTGACCTCATGCAACAGGCAGAGGTTGTGTGGTGTTGTTGCTGAGAGTGACATGTAAGTGCCTCCTAAGTCCTAAGTCCGAGTCATCAATTCTCAAGTCTGAGTCAAGTCACGAGTCCTTGTGTTTGAGAATACACAAGTCCAAGTCCGAGTCTGAGCAATAAAAAAGCAATTCCGAGTCCGATTCGAGTCATTGAGGCTTACCCTCGTGTCGAGTCACGAGTCACAGAAATGAGCCTGATGACTCGACTTGAGTCCGAGTCCAAGACTCGAGTACTCGAGTCCAAAACTCGAGCTGCCCTGTCATTTGCCCCATTTCTCTGGGGCAAATGACAGGGCAGCACAGAGCTCTTATTTTTATATATTTAGGGTGGCACAGTGGTTAGCACTCCTGCCTTATGTCAAAAAGGTTGTGAGCTCCATTTCTGGTCTTTCTGTGTAAAAGTGCCCTGCGACTAACTGACCATAGTCCAGAGTGTACCACGCATCAGGCCCAAAGCTGCTGGGATAGGCTCCAGTCACCCGCTGGTAAAATTAATGCGTTAACTTTTTGCGTTAATTTTTCTGGTTTAGGGCATAAAAACAAATTCACGCAAACGTTAATTTGACGCAGCGCCCCCTCCACACCGCTGCACCTCACTATATATACTTTGTATATACTTTGAATGGCTCAGTGGTAAAGCGGTTGTCCCTCAACCGGAAGGTAGGTGGTTCGATTCTCTCCCCACAGTTCATACTGTCATTGTGTCCTTGGGCAAGACACTTAACCCACCTTGCCTCCAGTGGTGTTCCAGCTTTAATACTGGTGAATGGAAACGTGTAAACATGTCGCTTTGGATAAAAGCGTCAGCTAAAAGAAATTACCCAAATGATCCTTTGTGTTATCATTCATATTCTTTGAAAAATGGCTAAAAACCAATCACACATTTTGCCAGGGTACAACTGTACATATATAAATGCAGTGTTATTTGGCATTGCTCAGTTCCAGCATGACATATGTTTGAACGTTCAGTGACAGTGATCCACAGCTGGTTGCATTTAGCTAAGGGAAGCCTTAAATTGCCACTACTCACCATTTTATTCTTTCCATCATGGTCTCAACCTCTCCACTCAGACCACTGGCAGCCTAGGAAACCTTTCCTGCTTTTCTTTTATTGAAAATGTAAAACCGGACCAATTTTAGCACCACAAAATAATAATACATCACATGAAACTGAAGTTTAGAGCTGACCTTAAACTCCTGACAGAGTCAGACAGATGCCATCCTTTAATTATCTCCACCTCGTTAAACACTGCACAGATGCTTTGCCAATATTCATCTCTGTTTCACTTTGCTTCCCTTTTCCCTACTCATGTTTTCTAGCACCATACTAACCACTTCATCAATAGCTGTTACTTCCTTATTTACATTAATGTCGACCAATGGGAGCGCTTCCTTTTCCAGGAGCGAGCATGTGATTCCTATTAACAATATGTTATTAGCTGAATAAACTGTTTTTCTGAGATGCATGAAAAAATATGCATACTCTGTTTAATGCTTGTATAAATTGTGCAGTTGAAGTCAGTTGCCAGAATTGTCTTGTTTAGGGGTAATCTGTGTTTTTGGTGGTGACAAAGTGTTGGTACTCGGGTTTCTACACAGCTCTATGTTAAGACTCTGATTCAGCAGCAAACGTCCAAGCATACTGTCACAAAACTGCCTTCTTTTGTTTAACAAATGCTTCCTGGAAACTGTAATATATTCACAAAGGTCAGATTTGATGTATTTCTCTTAACATGACATGGTTCTGCAACGTCCTTCTGTTCTGAATGTAGAGCTTGTAACTCACTGGGGAAGTGTTTTGGTAAAGTATGTATAACCTATAAATTTCATTAAGGATGAAACGATTAATGTAAAAATGCAATGAGCCCTTAACAGATCTTCAAACAGAGACCTCAAGGGAAACACTTTTAAATATCACATCATCCCCAACTGCACTGACCAATCACAGGCCTGGATACATGCTCAAACATGTCGTTATTCTTCTTCTAATTGTGGATTATGAAGCCCTAAAAGACTGTCACGGCTCCAAATTTAATATTATCCTTCAATTAGAACTCCACCACTGAGCAGTCCCACTGGGTTTAAAAATGACGGCTAATTATACTTTCTTTTCCGAGTTGAATACTAACTTCTCAAAGGAAATTGAGCCCACACAGAGCTGGAGAGATTTGGTAAAACAGATTTAAAAATATCTCCTCACTTGGCACCAATGTGAACATGACTCTGTTAATTATTCAAGAGATGAGAGATTGTAGAAGAAGGCTCAATAGAGATAGTTTGACCAACACTGCTGAGTCTGGTATAGCAATACATTAGTCTGCAGGGTTCACTAAGTTTGAACAAGATTATAATAAAGAATGAAACAAAGGCATTTGCACAGAGCACATTGACAACGGATTAATCCTACGACCACCAAATAGAAACAAATGCCATTTACCACTTATTTGCAAAAATAAAAAAATAAAAAAAACTGGTTTAATGATGCCATCTACTGTTTAATATAAGGGATTGTAATAGATGAGAACCTGTTACTCATGAACAGAAAACCTTGGCCAAATCACATTCTCGTAAATGGAGCGCTCCCTTTGGTCTGCACCGTTGAATTTGCAGCTATGCTAACGCTGAGCTCTAAACTTCAGTTTGGTGTAATGTATTAGTATTTTGTGGAGGAAGAATTGGTCAAGTTTTTTTTTTTTAATGAAAGAGAAGCAGTAGAGGTCCCATGGGCTGAAAGAGTCCGTCACCAGCACTAGCTTGGGCCAGCATCTTGACTGACGTTATCTGCGTTTTTTTTATTTTTTTATGTAAAAGGTATCCACGAGGATCAGGTCAAATGTACATTTGTAGGTATGTAAATATGACTTCTGAGAGTTTATGCTAGGAGACTTATTGCATTCGGGTATTGGGTTTTTATATGTTTTAAGCTTAAGTTCAATAATGGTTAGTACAAAGTGGATGGTTTTAGAATGGGACTTGTCAGACCCCGGTGACCCAGCACTACCTCTGTACTGTGGGCGCACAGCACGGTTGTTGGGGCAGTCTCGGCCTTGTTTGCTGAAGTTGATGTTGGTGCGGATACAGCGCTGCAGCAGAGGCTGGGTGGGCCGTGTGTTGTCGCTCATGCTCATGAAGATCTTGTATGGCTCGTTCTGGCTCAACAGCCGCAGGGAGTGCATCTGTGGGACACAAGAGCTTTGGGGTTAATCACTTTCACGTTCTTCAAATACAATTCAAAAACAATGTTGAGTTTACAGTAACAGAGAATTATGGGAACTTTGGAAATCATGAAAATAAGATCTTCATTAGTTTATCCACATGTGGATTGGAAATGGTAGCAACAGCTGCAAATACAAAAACATTCTGTAACACCTGCACATGTTTAAACACACTCATAAAAACACCTGCAGATGGACCAACACCATGGCACCTGTGAATGCTTAAACACACGGCCCTCTCCCCAACACCTGCCAAACAGAGGGAAACAACAATCAATTTATAAACCTACATAAAAAACTGCATAAAGTTATCAACAATGTTCCAGCTGGGTTTATAAATATCTACTGAATACTTTTATTGTTGCATTTCCAGTAGAAATATAAAATATAAACTAAGAAATGTCACACTGGCGTTAAGCAGAGCATTCTGTGACCAGACCAAATACAGGGGTGGAAAAGAGTTTTCAGACACCCCATAAATTGCATTAAGAATAATTTTTCAAGTCTTTAAGACTACTAAACATTAATATGATGTGATGGTTTATTCATTTTTTGTTCAGTTTTGAACACATTCTTTGTTATTATTCTGTTGTTGACTTTGATACCAACAATGTTGAGAACTGAAATATTGAAACGGTCAGGAATTTAGTTTTTTAAATTTTGCTAGATAGACCAGATTTTTGAACCTCAAAACTGGGACACTTTCATTTTATACACGCAAATCAAAGGACAGCACTTTAACGGAAATTTCTTAATAAATGCTGCTCAAAATCAATATACCACCATTAAACACACACACACAAAAAAACATAAACTGATTGCATTAACATGTAACGAACATGTGCTTTCCTAAAAGCAAACAGTTGTATTGTTCCTTAAGCTTGTTAGCAAATGGTGACTTTCTTTTCGACTGATGACAGACTGAACCGTAAAAGCTGGAGAAGGCATGCTTAGCATTCGCCTGACATTTAAGCACATAGATCAGGGGTGGGCAAACTAAGGCCCGGGGGCCACATGCGGCCTATTGGGCTATTTAATCAGGCCCGCCAAGCATTTACTAAAATTCTATTGATAATTAAACACTGCATATATTTTTCCTTTTTCCCTCAAGCACATTTAAGCACATAGATCAGGGGTGGGCAAACTAATATTCTGCAGTGATCGGTTGATTCCACTACAACATGCTGCAAACAACCTTAAAGCTCATCTCTACTCACAGAGCGACAAAAACCTTTTTACTGGTTTTAGAACAAACTGTAAAGAGTGGCTCTAAAACTGAGGAGGTGCTACTGTGACTGTAGTGTTGATTATACAGTGTTTATCGCACATATATGGGACGGAGTTGCTCAGTGGTAGAGCAGTCGTCCTATAACCAGAAGGTTGCCGGTTCGATTCCCGCTCTGCCCTGTTCATACTTTCGTTGTGTCCTTGGGCAAGACACTTAACCCTCCTTGCCTCCAGTGTCCGTAGCACTGGTGTATGAATGTGTGTGACTGTAGAGGTGTGTTTGGTGGTGGTCGGAGAAGGTTGAGCGCCGTTTGTGTGGCAGCCCCCATCTCTGTCTGCCCCAGGTGTGAATGTGTGTGAATGGGGTGAGTGGAAGCACGATGTAAAGCGCTTTGGGTGCCCGAGAAGGGTGCAAAAAAGCGCTATATAAATGCATTACCATTTACCATATTATTTTTGCCTACAGTTCAAACTTTAAACTATAGGCAAAAGAAATGTGTTTTTATTGAGGATAACTGAGTTCACTGTGTTGGCCTGGCCCTTCACAAGAGTCCCATGTTCTAATGTGGCCCTTAGGGAAAAATAATTGCCCACCCCTGACGTAGATGGACCAATCAGACAGTCTACTGACAAATGAGCTACAAAGCAAAGTGCTCTGCTTTGGCTTTATGGCATTAATGGTAAACATTGGACAATCAAGACAGGAAGAAGGAAAAACTGGGACATTTTAGTGTTTTTGCAGATATCCCCCGGGACGAGGGGCTTAAAAACAGGACTGTCCAGGTTACAACGGGACGTATGATCACCCTACATAATGTTGCTTCTCCCTGTGTCTATGAGAGTCTGTGTGTTTGTATGATTGTACTGTTTGGTCTTGGAATTTGCGATGTATTTCTTGTTTTCATGTTCTGCAGAGCAGGAAACTGCTGACAAACAGTTTTATATTGTGTCAGGTCTGATTATTTTTAATCTTTTCCTGCCTAAATATCTAAATGAATAAATATGTGTGCAAGACAGATCACTAAAATGCTCATAACGCCAGTCAGCTGATAACCACCTTGCTTCAAAATAGTTTCTGTAACAACAGCGTTACTCAGAAGCATCTTAGAGCAGCTCAGTGTCCCACGTCAAAGATTACGCAGCACAAAGCAGATGAGACAAACAAGAAGTGGACCCAAACAAAATTTGTTCATTTTCAGATTAAGTACAAAGTTAAAGAATACAAATAAAAGCACAATTCTTACTAAAATTGGAAGTTTATTAGTTTTTGTTTTTTTGAAGTAAGCCTTTAAAGCGGGTGACAGTTGGCCCCTGCAAATGTGGTAATTTGACATGTGACATTTAAATTTAAGGACCATTATCACAGCTGTAAAAAAATATATAAAAATCTTTCTAGAACTAGAAATGTGTGGTGTTCTTTGAGTTAATTAGGATTCTTTTCCCCTTAACTTCAAAGCCAGTCGATGTTAACTCTCTTTTCAACATGCTGCTCCTACATCTGCCTACAACCGTTATCTGAATATGCAGAACAGTTCCCGATCTGAATTCATTCACCTTTTTCCACTGTTAATCACTGCACACCCTGAAGCCTCCAGGTGGGTGTATTATCCCTGCTGAATTCACAGGGTCTGCCCCGGACAGGGTCTGCCCAGGTGCTGCTCAGGCTGACAGATACACACCCACATCTCCAGAGTCAAGTACCGGGGAGGAATCCCAATCAGATACTCCCCACGACTCTACAGGCTCCCCACGCATCTATCGATCCATCTTTTCATTCTGAACTCATACTTGTATGCTCCCCTCATACTTTCAGCACTTCCTTATTTAAGTCTGTAACATATGTGGATCACATTAAGAATCTGATTTCTTCTGCAGTCCAGGATACATCAGTTACACAAAGGGGAAAGTTTTTACAAAGGTCACAAGCGCATATGTATTAAAATGCTTTACGAAATATGCACATGACTGATTTGATAGACAATAGATAATAAAATAATAAATAAATGCATAATTACTCTGAAAAGTACACCATTGAAACTTTTATTCTCTGTTCTAATGACCATTGCAACACATCCGCAGACTCTTTAATTGGTACATGTTCATTTATAAATCTATTCCTTGTCTGGTACCATCCCAGCCTTTGCTCATTCTCCAACTCTGGCCTTTATAAATAAAAGGATTAATAATAACATATTCTGTCCGTCTGACCATCTGTCTGAGTCACCATGACACCAAACTATGACGTTCTTTCTGTATGAAGTGTATTCCATATCAAGCAAGAAAGTGAGATTTAATGTGGACACAAACAAACTATAATTCTAGGTGTGAACAAAATGTCATGGCCACACTGCCCAGAACGTGGAAGACTCCAATGCAGAACCTCAAACACGGGTAGAAGGGTCAAAAAAGGTACAAATTATAAATCCAGGATCCGAGGTAGAAACAAGGCCAGGGTCCGAGCATCTAAAATCCAATACAGGTGGCACAAGAAAAACATCAGGTGAGGAAACACAAGGAATAAATAATCCACAGAACACACAGGGTAAACCAGAACTCCACTGCCTGAACACAAGGAACAACAGACTCACGGTAGGGGTGAGGACGACCTGGCATCGAGCAGGGGAAAACACACAGGTTAAAAGAAAGAAAGAAGAAAGAAAGATTACTTTATTTGTCACATACCAAATTACATACAGCATATATAATCAGCAGTGAAATGTGAGAGGGTGGTGCAACCTATTACAGACACACTAAGGTTGCAGACCACACCGGTGCAGCTGCCGGACAGCGCTCCAAGGCAAGGTGGGTTAAGTGTCTTGCCCAAGGACACAACGACAGTATGAACTGTGGGGCGAGCGGGAATCGATCCTACTACCTTCCGGTTGAAGGACGGCCGCTCTACCACTGAGCTACTGCCGCCCCAGTTATAAAGACACACAACGAGCGACAGGTGAAACACATCAGGGCGGAGCAGGTAATCACACAGGAGGGAAAGACACAAGACAGGAAGTCACTCAGAAACACAGACGGGGTGAAACACTTCAAAATAAAAACCAGGAAATCAAATACAAAACAGGTACAACAAAACACAAGATCGTTCCACAAAAGCCCTTTTCAGAAGTGCAGATCAACAGTATTGTACTATTGTGTGTGTTTGTGATATATGTCCTTGAACTGTGCATATACGTTTGTTTTATCAATATTTCTTGGCAGCAGGTGGTTCTGTGCTCCTCCAGGATGCAGGTCCCCCAGGGGCCCGTCCAGACACACGACTCAGTTTGACGTCAGTTTCTGCTGTATTTGAGCCAGAGTGGGTTAATTCATCATATGATGGACTTTTGACCATTCGCCTTAAAACCTTTTTAGAAAACTATGGGCAAGCTCTACAGCTTTTATTAATATGTGATTGTGTGGCAGGGAGTGGCCTGAACTGAACCCAGAGTCACACTGAGGAGGCCACCAGAAATGATCTACTGCACCTTTACCATTGTTATTGTCTATGAGAAGCATGGCGTCCTTTGTTTAATATTAATTCAAATCATTACTATTACTTGATTTATTAGGCCTGAGCCAGTACTGCAAGAGACTGTTGTAACCGCTAGGCACAGCTCAAAGTGCACTAATCTATTAATACTACAGTATATATGTTAATTATTGTAATTGTAATATTGTAATTTTATATATTACGTGCACGTTGGTCACCTTGTGCACTATCCAGGCATATACGTAGATATGAAATCTGTTAGGGAACTGCCATCATTTTAATTGCTTTAAATGTATAGGTTATTGGGCGGATACGTGGGGAACAGTCTGTGTGAGGCTGTGCCACTGAATAAATAAATGCATTTGGTTTGATAAAATCAATAAAAAATTAAGCATGAAGAAGAAAGAACATTCAGCTAACCGTAGAATAAGGCAAAGCCAAATCCAGGAGGTCCTAAATGTATGGCAGGTACAGTGGTAGGAGATTACTGAGGTGTGTTTAGGTGAGGTCTGTTGAACGAGTCATGTTCTTATACTGACTCTTGTAGCTTTGTGGGAACAAGACAAGGTGAAACAGTATGTCAGTCACATGAGAATCGGGCTGAAGCAGGAGAACACTTTGGTTAAAGATAGGCAGCCGTGCACATTACATTACTATTACAACAGTGGCGCTTTTATCTGAGACACACGCCAAGAAGTTGAGGCATTCAGGTACAGCTGAGGAAGAGGAAATTTGCAATTCAAAGTTGTTTGTGTCATGTGCATAGAATATGAGTTACAGGATTTTTTTTGATAGAGATTGCTTTCTAGGACTTCCCAGGAGAAACAGAGAGTGTTCCGTGCATGAGGAGCCGTGCAAAAATGGTCTTACACCCAAGAACATGTTGAACTGATGAAACTGTGCACAACACACAACCAACAATTAATAAATCCAGCTTCTGAAAACAAGCGTGATTTGAATGATATGATTATTCATGGTTCCAGAGTGTAACAGATAAAATACAGCAAAAAGAGACCCTTCTCTGAGCTTGAAATGATACACTGAAATCTGTTTTTTTTTCTTAAGGCTAAACCATATTTGAGGCTTTAGTAGACTGTAAAAAAGTTATTCAAGTGGCCCATTCACTGTGAACAAAAGCAGATATTTGCCATATTAAAATTAGGTCAGAGTTTGGGAATCATAAATCATTCAACAGTTGGCTGTTGCTATGGCCTTGACCTCTTTAGACAAATTAGCGTTTGTGACCATTTCAAGCTGCACATTTGTTAACCATACCTTACTCCAAAGTTCATTTTGGTAGTTTTCTAGGTCTTGCGTCAGATTGGGTTCCTTCCATTGTACCCCCAAATAAATAAAGGTAGCATAACTGACTAGCCTCTGTGATTTTGCACTGTATAGTTCCTCGGCATGTCCTGATCACTGACCTGCATCTGTGTGACGTAGATGGGCTTGTTGATGAGGATCCAGGTGGCCGTCTCATAGCAGGGAGGCACCGTGATGGAGCCCTCGTAGGTGATGTAGCGGGTGGTATCCGGGTACAGGTCCGCTATGTTGAGGCCCATCAGTAGGAATGCATCATCTGCACAAACACATGCCAAAATATGTTAGCACGCATGTTATGTATTCATCTAGTGATGCTGAAGGGGCCTTATCCTATCTGAGAATCTGGTCTTATTATACATAATATTTCTACACAAGGCAGAATCTGGTTACCACTCATCCTTTCACACTGAATGATAAGGAAAGCCTAAAGATAGTTTCTTTAATTTCTCATGACGGAGTTGGTGCACGTTTATACAATTTTAAAGTCTATTCATGTCTCTCAGTTTGTTTATTGAACGACTCGGTATTTGTCCAGAAGAACTGGAGGACAGGGAAGATTGCCTGCTGCAAGTACTGTATGTGCCTCTTCAAGTATTGCTCTGATGTAGGGCAGGGTTTGGTTTAGATAAAAAAAAACAATAACTCAATTAGCACTTGGTCTGGTTAAAACAGGAATAGACGTGAACCAATTCATAGAAATGTCAAAAACACAGTACTAAGTGTGAGCTAAATAGTGATTATAAGGACTTAGATTTTCTCTCAAATTCATTTTACAGCACAGTTAGACTTGTATTAGTGCGGTGCATTAGTGTGCACAGCTCTGCTATGTTTAGCCCCGTAAACTAGAAGCAAACCTCCAGAGGCCTGTACATCTTCACAGCTCAGGGCGGAAAACAGTTTTTGGCAAAGTAGCGGAAATTTGTCTAAAATTAAGAAGGCTTCTCACTGAAAAGATCATTTAAAAGCTTGTGTTTTTATGAGTTGTGTTGTTTATGTAAAGCAGATCCAAGACAGAGAAACAGAGATTTATGAAACTGATTACTGTATGTATAAACACTTTGTCACAGCACACAATTATGTTAGCACAGCAGTGACAAGTTAATTATGTGTGTTGATAGCCAGATAAAAACTAAAATAAAACAGAGAAGAATGTGCAGAATTTGGTTTAGGCACAAAAAATGAAACTAGGAAATAATAGTGCTATGTTTGTTGCGCTCCAGTCCAAGTCTACTAGGACATCTTATCGAAGATGTGCACATGCATATATTCTGCGACAGTAAAAGGAAAGAAATTATTTTTAATGGTGGAGTAACGGATTTGACTTCAGTCCTAACAGCTGTAAACAAAGAAATATATATTTAAGAAATTTTATGTTATCAGACTAAACATTTATATTTTCAATAATAATTTTAAAATGATGCTAAAATGCAATGGTAATAGGCCTTATCTGCATTTGGGCTAACAGCATCATCTAGTGTGTTTCTTAAAAAAGGCTCTTTGTTGATGAACCAAACTAAATGGATTGTTTTCTGTTTTGGTGCAATGACAATGAAAATGAAACGTAAGAACACACCCTAAATGTGAGAGCATAATTGTAACTGTGAAAAGAATTGACTATAGTGACAAAATTAGAGTTTTAAGTAGATTCAGAGGACTTTTTTCCCAAATAGAGTTATTGTTAGCTAGATGTCTTGGAGCCAACTTTCCCATGGGTGTCCTATGGTTCTACTCTGTACACCTACAGCATTACTTTAATATTCATTCCTCATCCTATATCATTTTTGAAATGTTTTGCTAAAAAGTCTTGAGCTCTTTGTAGCTTACAAAACTCATTTTGTTTTGGAACAAATAGAAGATTTTCTCAGGGTCTTCTTCCAATTATTTTATATTTTTATCCGTGCAGTCTTTTTAAACACAGACGTTGGATTAGATGCAACTGACTACTACAACTACTCCACTCTTTGCTCAGAGAGAGCGAGACCAGTGTTTCTGAGCGCCACTTACGTTTGTAGTTGATTCTTGTGATGGTGTCTCTGTTGAGCATACGGTTGAGGAAAGCGTTGGAGTTTTCAGAGAGCTGAGTGACGACAAAGGGAAGAGGCACAATCAAATATTCATTACACGCTGCAGTCTCATGTAACACTGAGGCAGCAGTCTATAGATGAGAACAGACACCGCTGCTTCCCGCGTTTCTCCCAACACATTATCAGCTAATGAGTAGATTTCACTCTAGTGCTGCTCACGCGTCGCTATGCACTGTGAAAAAGTCTAATTAAATGCAACTATAAAAGGACATAATGGTACGTACATAGTGCCACAACTTAGTTCAATAAAATAAAACATATTTATACAATTCAATTTAATAATGAGGCCCAGTATTACATTACCTCAAAGGGGTTCACAAAAACAAACGGCAGCAAATAGACCTGAACTAGACAACATCCCCTGTCCTTAATATAAGGGTGTTTTTTAATTAGAAAAAAAGAAACATACACAATAGCACAATGGAGCATTGTATTTGTGAGTCTTTGACATGCTTTTACATCACTGGAAGGTTTGACCAATCACAGTGGAGTGTGGACAGGGCTCTGTGCAGTGGAGCACAGTCCCAGCGACTCATGAATGGTGTTACCCTTTTCAACTGATGCCGCTCTCCAACATTAGGTTTATACAGAGTTGAAAGAAAGAGAAAATTAAAGAGGAGTTAAACAGGCGCAACGTGTTACTGAGAGTCAATCCATGGTGTTGATTTACACAATAGTAATAACTCGCAATACACTGTTGTTATGAGTTCAAGATTCAAGATTCAAGATTCAAGATTTTTATTCGTCACATACAAAATTATATACAGCATATATAACCAGCAGTGAAATGTGAGTCAGGTCCGCTCCATGGACAGTGCAATTATTTAGGAAAACACACAGATGAAAATATACATAAATGTAGCTATGTAAGAATGAAATAAAAGTAAACAATAAAAAATATAAGAATAAAATATAAAAAATATAAAAAATGTGTAATGTGGGAATAAATCTAGATCGCAAAATAATGTACATGAATGTAAACTGTAGACTTAATATTCACCTGAGCTGATCACTAAAGAACTTAATTTAAATCTTAAATAACACTAAGAAGAGTTCTAAGAAGAAGAACTCACAGCATGAGAACACATTCCTGACTGACATCGTACAAGGCGCTGGTCAGGAAAATGCAACAGTCATTTTGTTTTTGTAGCGTGAGGACACTGAGCTCAAGTAAACGAATTGCGGGTTTGGCAAAACACATCGTCTTGTAAACGGCTTCTAAACCAGGTGTTTCTCCACAGAGTTACGGCGCAGTTTGGTTCCGGTAACTCCTAAAGAGGCTTGTAATTCCACCTTGTTTAGTGCTTAGTGACATCTGCTACTTGAAAAGTGAAGTTATACAAGAGCCACACAAGTTACGCTGGTCCGTAGCTTAATCAATACAACCCTCATTCACACTGATACATTTTGAGAACACAGTGTGTTCACTGTAGGAGCGCTGTGAACCCAGTGTTAATAAACCCTCAAGCATCAGTATTAATGCTAACAATAAATAATCAGAGCAAGAAGCACCAAATCAATACATTTAGCCATTGTTGTTCTATACACACTACAGCTTTCTTGGAAACATGTTTCATGCCACTTTTTACAATAGAAACCCAACCCATACCACTGCTGCTTTGGCTCCTTATTGTTTTAGACATTATATGATATGATTCTAACCTTTATGAAGATGGAGACCACAGCGATGCCATGTGGACTCTTGGCAGCTTCAGTGTAGTTGGCG
The DNA here is from genome assembly GCA_024416835.2 of Perccottus glenii. Taxonomy (NCBI): domain Eukaryota; kingdom Metazoa; phylum Chordata; class Actinopteri; order Gobiiformes; family Odontobutidae; genus Perccottus; species Perccottus glenii. The sequence continues at coordinate 28,138,905 of CM044553.2, forward strand.
TAAAGATCCTGGTTATAATGGATCAACTGGACCTGTCAGAAACACAGAGTCATAAAAGTCCTCAGAGATAATAACTGTCTGTACTCATTCATACGTTCATAAATCTGTTTTCTGATGACCTTAGCCCCAATAAGGTCATATTCAAATTAAAACCGGATATGTTAATCTTTGTTGCATTATTGCAGCTGAAAATACTAATCAGCCTGTGGCTTTTTCACAACAGCAACAGCAATGAATTCCCAGAACACATTCAAGGGGTCAACACGGCCACTGCAGAAAGGTCACATTTTTGGAGCGAGGGAGAAAATGTTATTGAGATAAGTAATTTAAGAGAAATGGACATGATGAAGATGGAGATGGAATAAAGCAATAACATGATGACATTTTCCATCAAGTTGCAGGTTGGATGAAGAGAGAGAGACAACAAAAAATAACACAGGAATATGTTTATAGCTGCAGCACTTGGAGACACCTTTTTGAGAGTAAGGTATTCACCTGAATATTGAGATATGAAATATGGTGTGTATTGAAACAAAAGGCCTCATTCATAAATGTTGAAACAGAGGAGCTACATCACTTTATAGTGATTATGCCATTTGGTCTGCGATGGTCGCCAGACAGTCAAAATAGACCATAATGCTTTGCAAATTGTTGGAGGAGAGCAGCGCGACCGTGACATGTCTTTAAAGTGAACACAACACGTTTGAATGAAACGAGTTAGAGACAAGTTTGACTTTCTGTGGAAACGTAATCCATCGTAAATTGCCATTACAACCAATACAATAGAAAATCCCTAATGTTAGCTTACCTTAAATTATACAGACATACAAAAAAGAGCTGCAATAATTCAGTCAGTTGTGGTCATTAATAACAAGAGGTATTGAATAAAACACAAAAGCTTATATTAATACTAACATCACTAAAGTTTTGTGATTTTTTTACAGAAGTCTATTATCAGCAGTGTTTTTTTTAACATGTTCACTAGAGTCACGTGACTAGTGGCGAAAGAATGTAGTGTCCGAAACCAATAATTTATTACTTCATAGTCCTCTATATACTGCAGCACCACATAGTCCACTATATACTGCAGCACCATATAGTCCACTATATACTGCAGTACCAAATAGTCCTCTATATACTGCAACACCACATAGTCCTCTATATACTGCAGCACTATATAGTCCACTATATACTGCAGTACCAAATAGTCCTCTATATACTGCAGTACCAAATAGTCCTCTATATACTGCAGCACTATATAGTCCACTATATACTGCAGTACCAAATAGTCCTCTATATACTGCAACACCACATAGTCCTCTATATACTGCAGTACCACATAGTCCACTATATACTGCAGTACCAAATAGTCCTCTATATACTGCACCACCACATACTCATCTATATACTGCAGCACTATATAGTCCACTATATACTGCAGCACCACATAGTCCTCTATATACTGCAGCACTATATAGTCCACTATATACTGCAGCACCACATAGTCCTCTATATACTGCACCACCACATAGTCCACTATATACTGCAGCACCACACAGTCCTCTATATACTGCACCACCGCATAGTCCACTATATACTGTGGCACCACACAGTCCACTATATACTGCAGCACCACATAGTCCTCTATATACTGCACCACCACATAGTCCTCTATATACTGCACCACCACATAGTCCACTATATACTGCAGCACCACATAGTCCTCTATGTACTGCAGCACCACTTAGTCCACTATATACTGCAGCACCACATAGTCCTCTATATACTGCACCACCACATAGTCCTCTATATACTGCAGCACTATATAGTCCACTATATACTGCAGCACCACATAGTCCTCTATATACTGCAGCACTATATAGTCCACTATATAGTGCAGCACCACATAGTCCTCTATATACTGCAGCACCACATAGTCCTCTATATACTGCACCACCCACCACATAGTCCTCTATATACTGCAACACCACATAGTCCTCTATATACTGCAACACCACATAGTCCTCTATATACTGCAACACCACATAGTCCACTATATACTGCAACACCACATAGTCCACTATATACTGCAACACCACATAGTCCACTATATACTGCAGCACCATATAGTCCTCTATATACTGCATCACCACATAGTCCTCTATATACTGCAGCACTATATAGTCCACTATATACTGCAGCACCATATAGTCCTCTATATACTGCAGCACTATATAGTCCACTATATACTGCAGCACCACATAGTCCTCTATATACTGCAGCACCACTTAGTCCACTATATACTGCAGCACTATATAGTCCACTATATACTGCAGCACCATATAGTCCTCTATATACTGCAGCACCATATAGTCCACTATATACTGCAACACCACATAGTCCACTATATATTGCAGCACCATATAGTCCACTATATACTGCAGCACCACATAGTCCACTATATACTGCAACACCACATAGTCCACTATACACTGCACCACCACATAGTCACATAGTCCTCTATATACTGCACCACCACATAGTCCTCTATATACTGCAGCACTATATAGTCCACTATATACTGCAGCACCACATAGTCCTCTATATACTGCAGCACTATATAGTCCACTATATAGTGCAGCACCACATAGTCCTCTATATACTGCTGCACTATATAGTCCACTATATACTGCAGCACCACATAGTCCTCTATATACTGCAGCACTATATAGTCCACTATATAATGCAGCACCATATAGTCCACTATATACTGCAGCACCACATAGTCACATAGTCCTCTATATACTGCACCACCACATAGTCCTCTATATACTGCAGCACTATATAGTCCACTATATACTGCAACACCACATAGTCCTTTATATACTGCAACACCACATACTCCACTATATACTGCAGCACCACATAGTCCTCTATATACTGCACCACCACATAGTCCTCTATATACTGCAGCACTATATAGTCCACTATATACTGCAGCACCACATAGTCCTCTATACTGCAGCACTATATAGTCCACTATATACTGCAGCACCACATAGTCTTCTATATACTGCAGCACTATATAGTCCACTATATAATGCAGCACCATATAGTCCACTATATTCTGCAGCACCACTTAGTCCTCTTATACTACAACACCACTTAGTCCACTATATACTGCAGCACCACATAGTCCTCTATATACTGCACCACCACATAGTCCTCTATATACTGCAGCACTATATAGTCCACTATATACTGCAGCACCACATAGTCCTCTATATACTGCAGCACTATATAGTCCACTATATACTGCAGCACCACATAGTCCTCTATATACTGCAGCACTATATAGTCCACTATATACTGCAGCACCACTTAGTCCTCTTATACTGCAGCACCACATAGTCCTCTATATACTGCACCACCACATAGTCCACTATATACTGCACCACCACATAGTCCACTATATACTGCAGCACCACATAGTCCTCTATATACTGCACCACCACATAGTCCTCTATATACTGCAACACCACATAGTCCTCTATATACTGCAGCACTATATAGTCCACTATATACTGCAGCACCACATAGTCCACTATATACTGCAGCACCACATAGTCCTCTATATACTGCAGCACTATATAGTCCACTATATACTGCAGCACCATATAGTCCACTATATACTGCAGCACCACATAGTCCTCTATATACTGCACCACCACATAGTCCACTATATACTGCAACACCATATAGTCCTCTATATGCTGCAACACCACATAGTCCACTATATACTGCAGCACCACATAGTCCACTATATACTGCAGCACCACATAGTCCTCTATATACTGCAACACCACATAGTCCACTATATACTGCACCACCACATAGTCCTCTATATACTGCAACACCACATAGTCCACTATATACTGCAGCACCACATAGTCCACTATATAATGCACCACCACATAGTCCTCTATATACTGCAGCACCACATAGTCCACTATATACTGCAGCACCACATAGTCCTCTTGTAACGAACAGACAGTTCGTTACAGAAACTTTTTATAGCACACAGCACTTTAGACAAACGCCAAGTTGCACATAAATAAGGACATTGCACACGATTGGTTTAAGAAATAATTTATTGATTGTTTTATAGTTTCACCTGTGGACCTGCGCTTTGGAGGATGGCTGCCAGTCTGCGGAGAGAACAAACAGTTAGAACAAAATGTGCAATTGATGTGTATAATTGTGTGGTTGGGGAGTGTTGGGGTGGAGTGTGTTTTAAAAGTTGTTTGGTGTTGTGCATTGGTTTTACTCACCGCTCTGTTCCTTGTGTCCAGGTGTCTGGCCAAAAGAGTCCCCGGGGGAACAGCCAACATTAAAAAGGTTCCAGGCCAGACCAAGGCAGGGGAATGGAGAGGGGAGAAGTGAAACAGTGGTTTATGGTGTATGGGTTTTAAAGAAGTATAGGTGTTTGGTTTTAGAGTTTGTGAATCGTTTTGGGTTGTACATATGGTTTATGGTTCGGTTTATTTGTTTGGAGGACATTAACATGGTTTAGGCCAAGCTTATGTTAATGTATGTACCTGTGGGGTTGGGTTGGGTCTTACCCAGTTAGTTGGAAACATATTTAAGGCGCCTCAAACTATCATTAGAAGGAGACTGCTGGAGAGGACTGAGCTCCTACTTCCTCCACTGCACTTTTGTACCATGCACCTAGTACTTTGAAATATTTATTGAAAAAGAAAGAAAATAAAAGAAAAACAGTGGTCTATGCCAACTCCGTGCTTCCAGTGTCTCATTGCTCGTAGTATCTTACGGACCTCCAGCCGCTGATGAGGCCCTGGCTAACATTTGGTGCCAGAAGTGCTGCCACGCCACAGTGAGTACACGAAACATGATGACCAGGACAGGAAGGAAGTCACCTGATGAACCAGATGATGGAGTGGCGTCGACTGACCACCAGGGGGCCAAGGCAAGTGATGGGCCAAGAGATAAAGTGGAGGAACTGGCAGGCTGGGTGAAGTCACTTATTGAGACCCAGGCCACTAGAGACAAAAAATTGGAGAAAGACCGGTCTCTACAGGAGCAGCGCTGGAAATCCATGCAGCAGCAATTCCAGCACATCCAGCAGCAGGTAATGACTATACAGTCCGAGCAACAAGAACAAAGACCAGTACAACAACCAGGTGACAATGATGGCGACGGGGAGGAATCTGAAGAGACGGGCCCAGTCCACAGATACAGGCCGCAGAGGGAACCCAAGCTTCTTCCATTAGCCTCTGACGATGACATAGAACACTTCCTGACTACCTTTGAGAGAATGGCTCAAGTCTGTCGGTGGCCATATGAGGAATGGGCAGTCCGCTTAGTACCGCTGCTGACCGGAAAAGCACGCAGTGCGTTTGTGTTGATGGATATCAGAGATTCAGAAGACTTTGAGAAGGTGAAGGAAGCCATCTTAGCCAAATATGAAATAACGGCTGAAACTTACCGCCGCCGCTTCAGGGCCCTCAGAATTGAGCCGACGAGACACGCGGGAACTCTATGTTCGCCTTAAAGACTTGTTTGTACAGTGGGTGAAGCCTGACAAATCTACGGTAGAAGACATCTGTGAGAAACTCATCTTGGAGCAGTTTCTCCGAATGGTCAGCCCGGAACTGGAGGTCTGGATCAAGGAGCATGACGCCACCACAGCAGAGGATGCAGCCCGCCTGGCGGAGGTCTTTACATCAGCGCGGAAAGGGACCAGAGCCTCCAGCTTCAACCAGGAACCTCGCTACACTCAGGAGTAAGTCTTTTGGGGCTGAACAAGGTTATGGTCCTAGCCAGACTAGGGTGAACAGCAGTAGACCAGCGACAGTCCACCATTCACGCCCAGCTAAAAGACCCTCCTCTAGACCACAAATGCAAGATGTGAGATGCTATAACTGTAACAATTTGGGTCATACACAGCATTTTTGTCCAGCATTAAAATCAAAACACTCGTTACTGTGTTCAGTGCCTAGGCCGATGTCAGGACAGACTGTGGCGAGAAGAGGACTCATAACACCAGTGCTAGTGAATGGTCAACGAGCGGAGGCATTGTTGGACTCTGGTTGCTTTCAGTCTGTAGTGCAATCCAGTTTGGTTCCAAAAGAGAGGTGGTCTAGTGACAAAACACCATTAAAATGCATACATGGGGATGAACATACTTATCCAACAGCTGAAGTATACTTGACAGTGGGAGGTCAGACGTACTTGTTGACCATGGCGGTAGCTGAAAACTTACCGATGGCAGTCATTCTGGGGAATGATGTGCCTACTCTCCTGGATTTGATAGCACAGACAGAGAGGAAGGTAACAGAAGAACAAGGAGCGGACTGTCTCGTGGAACCTGGAAAGGCGTCAGATGAACTTATTAAACCGTGTAATGTCCTAACTAGAGCCCAAAGGGCGAGGGGCATGTTGGAGGAGCTGCCGTTCTGTGATGAGGAGTGGGAAGTTCGGCCAGTAAAGAATAAAAAGCCAAAAGCAAAGAGAAGGAGGGAGAAATTTGCAGGCTCTCAGAAAGGGGAAGAAGAGCTACCAAAACCCCTCAGTCCAGTGGAGTTTGACATTCCCCCAGACATAGGAGCGTTACAAAAAGAAGACCCCACCTTAAAGCCTTGGTTTGAGAAGGTGACGGCGCAGGAGGGGGTTAAAACGGAGAAGGTCAGCTGTCTGGAGGAAGCCAGGTATGTAGTGAGAAATGGCATTTTGTACCAGGTAAAAGACAAAATGGAGGCGTTAGCCCTACCACAACAGTTTAGAAACAAAGTTATGGAGCTGGGTCACTCCATTCCGTGGGCAGGGCACATGGCCTTTCAGAAAACACTTAGAAGAATTGGCAGTCGGTTTGTGTGGCCAGGCATATATGTGCAAGTCTCAAAATTTTGTAGTTCCTGTGGAAAATGTCAGCTAACCGCATGCAAAGGAGTGGCGCAGGCCCAGTTGCAACCGCTACCAATAATTGGAACCCCATTTGAAAGAATTGGCATGGATATTGTGGGGCCTTTGGAAAGGAGCTCAGCAGGGAATCGTTATATTCTGGTCATTTGTGACTATGCTACCCGGTACCCAGAAGCTTTCCCCCTGCGCTCAATTAAAGCAAAACAGGTGGCTAATTGTTTATTACAGCTCTTTTCACGGGTGGGGGTAGCAAAAGAAATATTAACGGATTGTGGCACTAACTTTATGTCTAAAATGTTGAGACAGGTCTACCAGCTGTTGGGGGTAAAAGGAATCAGGACTACGCCATATCACCCTCAAACGGACGGGCTGGTAGAGAGATATAACAGGACCTTGAAGGGCATGCTGCGAAAGTTTGTCTCCACCACAGGTACTGATTGGGACCAGTGGCTGCCATATCTCCTCTTTGCATATAGAGAGGTTCCGCAGGCATCGACAGGCTTTTCACCATTTGAATTGCTGTATGGACGTCAGGTGAGAGGGCCCCTGGACCTGCTAAAGGACTACTGGGAGAGTACAGAAACAGAAGGTGACAACATCGCAGCATATGTAATAAGAATGAGGGAGAGACTGGAGGCCATGACGGCTTTGGCACAGGAGAACATGAAGGCAGCTCAGCAGTACCAGAGAAGCTGGTATGACCAGAAGGCAAAGGACAGAGTTTTTACCCCAGGCCAGAAGGTACTTTTACTGTTACCAAGCAGTGACAACAAATTGCTAGCAAAATGGCACGGGCCATACGAGGTGACGAAACAAACAAGTAAAGTCACATATGAACTGCACATGCCTGAAAGAAAGAAAAAGTACCAGGTATTTCACATAAATCTGCTAAAGGAGTTTCAGGTTCGCCAGGAGCCGTCACAGCAACTATTGGTTAGAGCTGTTGAGGATGAAGAAGTGGTGGAGAAATTTTTTCCAACCAGCCCCAACCAGCCAGCGAGTATTAATATCTCACATCTCTCTCCTCTCAACAGGAAGCCGTTAGACCTCTTCTTGATCTTGATCTGTTTCAGGAGACCCCAGGCTTCACATCGCTGGTACAGCACAGGATCCACCTAAAGGAAGATGCTCCCGTCCGGCAAAGGAGCTACCGAATTCCGGAGCGCCTGGTGCCAGTTCTGAAAAAAGAGATTCAGCTAATGCTAGAACTGGGCATTATTGAGGTGTCAAGCAGTGAATGGTGTAGCCCGGTGGTCCTGGTACCCAAGAAGGATGGTTCTTTGCGCTTTTGCATTGATTTTAGATATCTGAATGCCATCTCGAACTTTGACCCTATCCAATGCCCCGAATAGATGACTTGTTGGAGAGAGTGGGAGGAGCAGCCTACATTACCACCCTGGACCTCAGTAAAGGCTACTGGCAGTTGGCCCTGGCTCCAGAGGCGAGGGAGCTGACGGCATTCAAGACTCCTTTTGGTATGTACCAGTTTAGAGTAATGCCATTTGGCCTGCAGGGGGCACCAGCCACCTTTCAAAGGCTGATGGACCATCTACTGAGGGATGTCTCAGACTTTGCCGCAGCCTACTTGGATGATGTGGTGGTCTTCAGTCGATCATGGGAACAACACCTTCAGCACCTCCAGGAAGTGCTGAAAAGAATAAAGACAGCTGGTCTGACGATCAACCCCAGAAAGTGTGCTTTAGCCCATCGGGAAGTGGAGTACCTTGGGTTTACCATTGGCTTTGGGAGGATAAAGCCCCAGGTGGAAAAGATGGAGGCTATCCGCTCCTTCCTGTCCCTACTACGAAGAGGAAGGTGAGGGGGTTCATTGGCTTGGTGGGGTGGTACAGGAAGTTTGTGCCCCAATTTGCAGACAGAAGCAGAGTGCTGAATGAGCTTACAAAAAACGCAGCACCCAAAAAAGTGCGTTGGACGGAAGAGTGTGAGAAGGCCTTTGAGGACCTAAAAGGAGCAATCTGTACACGACCAGTTCTCCACAGCCCTGATTTCAATAAACCCTTCATCTTGCAGACTGATGCCTCGAAGGTTGGACTAGGAGCAGTCCTTCTGCAGGAGAAGGATGGGGATCAGCGACCGGTAGTGTTCCTGAGTCGGAGGCTGCTGGACCGGGAGACCAGGTACTCTACGGTGGAGAAGGAGTGTTTGGCAGTCAAGTGGGCCGTCGATTCTCTGAGGTACTACCTGCTGGGACGCCACTTTCGACTTGAGACCGATCATCGTGCCCTCCAGTGGTTACACCGAATGAGAGATGCCAACACCCGCATCGCCGGATGGTACCTAGCCCTGCAACCATATGACTTTACAGTCCGCTACAGGCCCGGGAAGTCTAATGTGGTGGCGGATTGTTTATCCCGGATGGCTGAGGAGTGAGAGGCGTCGCCTCAAAGAGAAGGGGGGGGAAATGTAACGAACAGACAGTTCGTTACAGAAACTTTTTATAGCACACAGCACTTTAGACAAACGCCAAGTTGCACATAAATAAGGACATTGCACACGATTGGTTTAAGAAATAATTTATTGATTGTTTTATAGTTTCACCTGTGGACCTGCGCTTTGGAGGATGGCTGCCAGTCTGCGGAGAGAACAAACAGTTAGAACAAAATGTGCAATAGATGTGTATAATTGTGTGGTTGGGGAGAAGTGTTGGGGTGGAGTGTGTTTTAAAAGTTGTTTGGTGTTGTGCATTGGTTTTACTCGCCGCTCTGTTCCTTGTGTCCAGGTGTCTGGCCAAAAGAGTCCCCGGGGGAACAGCCAACATTAAAAAGGTTCCGGGCCAGACCAAGGCAGGGGAATGGAGAGGGGAGAAGTGAAACAGTGGTTTATGGTGTATGGGTTTTAAAGAAGTATAGGTGTTTGGTTTTAGAGTTTGTGAATCGTTTTGGGTTGTACATATGGTTTATGGTTCGGTTTATTTGTTTGGAGGACATTAACATGGTTTAGGCCAAGCTTATGTTAATGTATGTACCTGTGGGGTTGGGTTGGGTCTTACCCAGTTAGTTGGAAACATATTTAAGGCGCCTCAAACTATCATTAGAAGGAGACTGCTGGAGAGGACTGAGCTCCTACTTCCTCCACTGCACTTTTGTACCATGCACCTAGTACTTTGAAATATTTATTGAAAAAGAAAGAAAATAAAAGAAAAACAGTGGTCTATGCCAACTCCGTGCTTCCAGTGTCTCATTGCTCGTAGTATCTTACGGACCTCCAGCCGCTGATGAGGCCCCGGCTAACACCTCTATATACTCTAACACCACATAGTCCACTATATACTGCAACACCACATAGTCCACTATATACTGCAGCACCATATAGTCCTCTATATACTGCAACACCACATAGTCCACTATATACTGCAGCACCACATAGTCCTCTATATACTGCAACACCACATACTCCACTATATACTGCAGCACCACATAGTCCACTATCAGTGGTGGACAGTAACGAAGTAAATGTAATTCGTTACTGTACTTAAGTAGTTTTTTCCAGTATCTGTACTTTACTAAGTATTTCCATTAAGGGATACTTTTTACTTTAACTTCACTACATTTCAACGTCAAATATCTTACTTTTTACTCAAGTACATTTTGCAAAATTAGTCGTTCCTTGTGTTTCCGTTAAATATTTTTGTAGAAGAAGCCCTCAAAGACGCGTCTCAGTGGGAGTGTCAGGACCGGCTCAATAGAAGCCTCATTCTCTACACGCGAGCTGATAAACATGAAAATGACAAATAAAAAATACACCTGTGATGAAGCTTTGGTATTAGTAATGTCTGACTCTGATTCTGAGGGAGAACATCTACCTTTAGAATCTTTTCAGCCGAGTGAAAGTGAGAATGAACGAGAGTGAGTGCGTCTGTGACTTGGACAGCGGCGCCGCTGCTCGTGCCTTTCTCAGCGTCTCTCATAAAGCACACGCTGTTTTTCCCACATTTTACCAAACATCAGTGAAAGAAACGGGAGGAAACTAAAGCCGGGAAGCCGTGTGCGCGTAGCACCTGCAGCTTTACCTTTAGCACCTGCAGCTTTACCTTTAGCACCTGCAGCTTTACCTTTAGCACAGGTGATAGAAGCCGGGGCGGGTGTACTTGCCGTGGCTGCGGTAGTGACAGGGAGTTTGGGAATAATGCGGTTTCTATTGACAGCTGTTTGGGACAAATACGTGTTGGTCATCCTGACACTTTACCCAGTAGAGGAGGGAGAGGCAGCAGTAAACATAGTCAGCGAGAATGCACTAATCAAACCAGCGATCGTAATAAAAGTGATGGCTGTGTGCTGTGCTTTATGAGAGGTCCCACACTCTAAAAAACTACTAACTATGCCACATGGACGGATAAGAAAAGATAAAGCAACTGCAACCACACACATACAGTACATGTGTATATTTCTCAGAACTATTTGCTTACGTTTTACTAGTTATGGTATATGAGAAGTTGTAGTTATTCTTTATTTCAGAAAAAGAAAAAAAAAATATTCTAATATGTTCATTAGTGTGTATGTACTGAAAAAAACATAACCGCCAATATATAATGTCATGGTATGCAAATTATATGCAAATTAGATGCTTAAAATTTATTTACTTAAATACTTTGGGTCATACCTGACATTTTTCTAGTTTAGAGTAGGACTCTATCTCTTATCATTTTCAAACCACAGCCTTTTGAAATTTGGATCTCAAAAATCTGTATTTTTTAAATAATTCCTGGCGCCTAAAGGGGGCAAGAGACTGACAAAAATTATAAGGGCATTATAGCCTAGTACTTGGATACTTAAGTACATTTGAAGGCAAATACTTTTGTACTTTTACTCAAGTGAAAGTTAAAAGGGAGTACTTTTACTTTTACTGAAGTAATATTTTACCTAGTGTATCTGTACTTTAACTCAAGTACTTGGTTTGTGTACTTCGTCCACCACTGTCCACTATATACTGCAACACCACATAGTCCACTATATACTGCAGCACCACATAGTCCTCTATATACTGCAACACCACATAGTCCACTATATACTGCAACACCACATAGTCCACTATATACTGCAGCACCATATAGTCCTCTATATACTGCACCACCACATAGTCCTCTATATACTGCATCACCACATAGTCCTCTATATACTGCAGCACCATATAGTCCTCTATATACTGCAGCACTATATAGTCCACTATATACTGCAGCACCACATAGTCCTCTATATACTGCAGCACTATATAGTCCACTATATAATGCAGCACCATATAGTCCACTATATACTGCAGCACCACATAGTCACATAGTCCTCTATATACTGCACCACCACATAGTCCTCTATATACTGCAGCACTATATAGTCCACTATATACTGCAACACCACATAGTCCTTTATATACTGCAACACCACATACTCCACTATATACTGCAGCACCACATAGTCCTCTATATACTGCACCACCACATAGTCCTCTATATACTGCAGCACTATATAGTCCACTATATACTGCAGCACCACATAGTCCTCTATATACTGCAGCACTATATAGTCCACTATATAGTGCAGCACCACATAGTCCTCTATATACTGCAGCACTATATAGTCCACTATATACTGCAGCACCACATAGTCTTCTATATACTGCAGCACTATATAGTCCACTATATAATGCAGCACCATATAGTCCACTATATTCTGCAGCACCACTTAGTCCTCTTATACTGCAACACCACTTAGTCCACTATATACTGCAGCACCACATAGTCCTCTATATACTGCACCACCACATAGTCCTCTATATACTGCAGCACTATATAGTCCACTATATACTGCAGCACCACATAGTCCTCTATGTACTGCAGCACTATATAGTCCACTATATAGTGCAGCACCACATAGTCCTCTATATACTGCAGCACTATATAGTCCACTATATACTGCAGCACCACATAGTCCTCTATATACTGCAGCACTATATAGTCCACTATATACTGCAGCACCACATAGTCCTCTATATACTGCAGCACTATATAGTCCACTATATAATGCAGCACCATATAGTCCACTATATACTGCAGCACCACATAGTCCTCTATATACTGCACCACCACATAGTCCACTATATACTGCAGCACCACATAGTCCACTATATAATGCAGCACTATATAGTCCTCTATATACTGCAGCACTATATAGTCCACTATATACTGCAGCACCACATAGTCCTCTATATACTGCAGCACTATATAGTCCACTATATAATGCAGCACCATATAGTCCACTATATACTGCAGCACCACATAGTCCTCTATATACTGCAGCACCACATAGTCCACTATATACTGCAACACCATATAGTCCTCTATATGCTGCAACACCACATAGTCCACTATATACTGCAACACCACATAGTCCACTATATACTGCAGCACCACATAGTCCACTATATACTGCAGCACCACATAGTCCTCTATATACTGCAACACCACATAGTCCACTATATACTGCACCACCACATAGTCCTCTATATACTGCAACACCACATAGTCCACTATATACTGCAGCACCACATAGTCCACTATATAATGCACCACCACATAGTCCTCTATATACTGCAGCACCACATAGTCCACTATATACTGCAGCACCACATAGTCCTCTATATACTGCAACACCACATAGTCCACTATATACTGCAACACCACATAGTCCACTATATACTGCAGCACCATATAGTCCTCTATATACTGCAACACCACATAGTCCACTATATACTGCAACACCACATAGTCCACTATATACTGCAGCACCACATAGTCCACTATATACTGCAACACCACATAGTCCACTATATACTGCAGCACCACATAGTCCTCTATATACTGCAACACCACATAGTCCACTATATACTGCAACACCACATAGTCCACTATATACTGCAGCACCATATAGTCCTCTATATACTGCACCACCACATAGTCCTCTATATACTGCATCACCACATAGTCCTCTATATACTGCAGCACTATATAGTCCACTATATACTGCAGCACCATATAGTCCTCTATATACTGCAGCACTATATAGTCCACTATATACTGCAGCACCACATAGTCCTCTATATACTGCAGCACCACTTAGTCCACTATATACTGCAGCACTATATAGTCCACTATATACTGCAGCACCATATAGTCCTCTATATACTGCAGCACCATATAGTCCACTATATACTGCAACACCACATAGTCCACTATATATTGCAGCACCATATAGTCCACTATATACTGCAGCACCACATAGTCCACTATATACTGCAACACCACATAGTCCACTATACACTGCACCACCACATAGTCACATAGTCCTCTATATACTGCACCACCACATAGTCCTCTATATACTGCAGCACTATATAGTCCACTATATACTGCAGCACCACATAGTCCTCTATATACTGCAGCACTATATAGTCCACTATATACTGCAGCATCACATAGTCCTCTATATACTGCTGCACTATATAGTCCACTATATAATGCAGCACCATATAGTCCACTATATACTGCAGCACCACATAGTCACATAGTCCTCTATATACTGCACCACCACATAGTCCTCTATATACTGCAGCACTATATAGTCCACTATATACTGCAACACCACATAGTCCTTTATATACTGCAACACCACATACTCCACTATATACTGCAGCACCACATAGTCCTCTATATACTGCACCACCACATAGTCCTCTATATACTGCAGCACTATATAGTCCACTATATACTGCAGCACCACATAGTCCTCTATATACTGCAGCACCATATAGTCCACTATATAGTGCAGCACCACATAGTCCTCTATATACTGCAGCACTATATAGTCCACTATATACTGCAGCACCACATAGTCCTCTATATACTGCAGCACTATATAGTCCACTATATAATGCAGCACCACTTTGTCCTCTTATACTGCAACACCACATAGTCCACTATACACTGCACCACCACATAGTCCCTTATATACTGCAGCACCACATAGTCCACTATATACTGCACCACCACATAGTCCACTATATACTGCAGCACCACATAGTCCACTATATACTGCAGCACCACTTAGTCCACTATATACTGCAGCACCTTATAGTCCTCTATATACTGCAGCACCACATAGTCCACTATATGCTGCAACACAATATAGTCCACTATTATGCAACACTATATAGAAGACTGAGGGGTTAGGGACTAGGGACTGCATTCGGACACAGCCATAGTTCACTAGCCTCTCTTTGATTGTTCTGTCAGTGTTATGGCCAATGGCCCAGGAACAGGAAGACTCCAATGCAAAACCCATACAAAGGCAAAAGGTTAAAATAAAGTTTATTGGTCCACAGGTACAAAACAAAATCCAAGAACAAAATCCAAGGAACCGGAAACCACAAAAATAGGTTCCGAACAGAACAATCAGGAATGCAAGATAAACTAAAACCAGACTGAGGAAAAACAATAAAACCTCCACAGAGAACACAGACTAAGATAGAAGACACAAGGAAACACGAAACAGACTCACGGGTAGGGAGACGACGACCTGGCAAAGAGCAGGGGAAAAACACACAGGTTATAAAGACACACAGACAACAAGGAACAGGTGCAACACATCAGGGCGGAGCAGGCAATCACACAGAAGGGGAAGACAACAGGGAGGAAGTAAATCATAAAACACAGACAGGAGTAAGACATTTCAAAATAAAACCAAAACACCACAACAAGCTGAAACAATAATCAGAATATAAAGAAACCACTAAGAAACTTAAAAGAACCACAACATCAAACAAAACAGACAACTTAAACATGAATCCTGACAGTACCCCCCCCCTAAAGGCCGAACACTGGGCGGCCTACAATCCCCTAACAAAAACAAACCATTGACATAACCTGGGTGGGAGGAGGGGGTCCGGAAGGAGGGAGACAAGACACTGGCACAGGACAAATAATGGGAACGGCTCAAAGAGACACAGAGGCGTCGGGTCCGGCCCTCGGAACTGGTCGGTCGGACGGGGCGCTCGAGGAATAACAAATGAGTCGGCTCCGGCCCTCGGAACTGGTCGGCCGGACGGCGCTCGGGGATAACAGAGGCGTCGGGTCCGGCCCTCGGAACTGGTCGGCCGGACGAGGCGCTCGAGACGGGAGGCGGTGCTGGGACAGGCACTAGGGGGGAAACAGGTGTGCCGGGGCAGATGGACTCAGACATGGGGTACCCAGGATACATAGACATGGCGTTCTCAGACGGGGCAGGACTCAGGATCAGGCAGGGGCAGGACTCAGGACTCAGGATCAGGCAGGGGCAGGACTCAGGATCAGGCAGGATCAGGCAGGGGCTGGACTCAGGATCAGGCAGGAACTGGACTCAGGACTCAGGAACAGGCAGGAACTGGACTCAGGAACAGGCAGGAACTGGACTCAGGCAGGAACTGGACTCAGGATCAGGCAGGAAAAACAAAAAACTCGGAACCAGGCAGGAAAAACAAAAAACTCGGAACCAGGCAGGGGAAACAAAAAACTCGGAACCAGGCAGGGGAAACAAAAAACTCTCAAGACCCGGCAGGGAAACAAAAAACTCTCAGGACCCGGCAGGGAAACAAAAAACTCTCAGGACCCGGCAGGGAAACAAAAAACTCTCAGGACCAGGCAGGGAAACAAAAAACTCTCAGGACCAGGCAGGGAAACAAAAAACTCAGGACCAGGCAGGGAAACAAAAAAAACTCAGGAGAGACAAAACAAAAAACAATCTCGGGACCGGGCATAAAAAACAATCTCAAGACCGGGCGATGGAAAAAATGACAAAGGAACGAGGCGAGGGAAAAAATGACAAAAGGAAAGGGAACTGGACAGGGCTGACACTGGAAAGGGGACTGGACAGGGCTGACACTGGAAAGGGGACTGGACAGGGCTGACACTGGAAAGGGGACTGGACAGGGCGGACACTGGAAAGGGGACTGGACAGGGCGGACACTGGAAAGGGGACTGGACAGGGCGGACACTGGAAAGGGGACTGGACAGGGCGGACACCGGAAAGGGAACTAAGAAAAAATGAAAAAATCTGAGCCGGGGAAGTACCAGAAGGATGGGCTCGAGCTGACCAAACAAGGAAGCTGGGAATGTTCACACCAAACACAGTCAAATATGCTGGGAATGACCACAAGGTAACAGTCGGTGATGCTGGGGATGGCCACACAGGAACAGTCGGAGATGCTGGGGATGGCCACACAGGAACAGTCGGAGATGCTGGGGATGGCCACACAGGAACAGTCGGAGATGCTGCGGATGGCCACACAGGAACAGTCGGAGATGCTGGGGATGGCCACACGGAGATGCTGGGGCTGGCCACACGGAGATGCTGGGGCTGGCCACACGGAGATGCTGGGGCTGGCCACACGGAGATGCTGGGGCTAGCTGATGAGGGTCCGGGCGGAGGCACACAAGGGTCCGGGCGGAGGCACACGAGGGTCCGGGCGGAGGCACACGAGGCTCCGGGCGGAGGCACACGAGAGAATCCAGGCGTAGAGGGAATCCAGGCGTAGAGGGAATCCAGGCGTAGAGGGAACCAAGCGTAGAATGCAGAGTCTCCGTGACGTCTAGGTAGCTCAGGTAGACGCTGAGAAGTCTCTTAGGTAGCTCAGGTAGACGCTGAGAAGTCTCTTAGGTGGCCCAGATAGGCGCTGAGAAGTCTCTTAGTTGGCCCAGATAGGCGCTGAGAAGTCTCTTAGTTGGCCCAAGTAGGCGATGAGAAGTCTCTTAGTTGGCCCAAGTAGGCGATGAGAAGTCTCTAGGTGGCCCAGGAAGGCTCAGGAGGCACGAAGGCTCGAAGGCTCAGGAGGCACGAAGGCACGAAGGCTCAGGAGGCACGAAGGCTCAGGAGGCACGAAGGCTCAGGAGGTAAAGGGACTCAAACATAATCAGACTTGGAGGTTAAACCTATTGCCATGGGTTGCGGAGTCTCAGTTTGGCCAGGTCGTACTGTTATGGCCAATGGCCCAGGAACAGGAAGACTCCAATGCAAAACCCATACAAAGGCAAAAGGTTAAAATAAAGTTTATTGGTCCACAGGTACAAAACAAAATCCAAGAACAAAATCCAAGGAACCGGAAACCACAAAACTAGGGTCCGAACAGAACAATCAGGAATGCAAGATAAACTAAAACCAGACTGAGGAAAAACAATAAAACCTCCACAGAGAACACAGACTAAGATAGAAGACACAAGGAAACACGAAACAGACTCACGGGTAGGGAGACGACGACCTGGCAAAGAGCAGGGGAAAAACACACAGGTTATAAAGACACACAGACAACAAGGAACAGGTGCAACACATCAGGGCGGAGCAGGCAATCACACAGAAGGGGAAGACAACAGGCAGGAAGTAAATCATAAAACACAGACAGGAGTAAGACATTTCAAAATAAAACCAAAACACCACAACAAGCTGAAACAATAATCAGAATATAAAGAAACCACTAAGAAACTTAAAAGAACCACAACATCAAACAAAACAGACAACTTAAACATGAATCCTGACAGTCAGTTAGATTGTGATTTTCATTCGGCCGTTCATTAACTGAGTTTTGTATCTCTTTAACCTTGGAACTTCCATTTGTCACCTTTATTTTCAGCTCTAGATCCCACCAGCTACTCAACACTCCAGCATTCACTTTAGCCAGTGGACAATAAAAACAATCCTGTATTCCGGTCTTGTGTCCACTTTTTAGTCTTGTGTCTTGTGTCCTTGTCTTTTGAGACATAACTATCCATTCTATTATTTTATTGTAGTATTTGCTATTCAACCCAAAAACTAAATCATTTGTAAAAAGAAAAAAAAACAGCCAACAATCATAGTTCAATTTAAATATTTTGTCTGATAATATTATAAAACAGCATTCATTTCAGGGCTGAAGTGTGCATTTTCTTGGAATTTGTTTTCATTGGAGAAAACATTGATTAATGCCAAAAATTGCCCTAATTAGGGCTTAAGTATAAATTTCTACATAAGAAGCTTCATTCAGGCCCAAAGTTGACTACAGTAAAGAGAAGTGGACGAGTGTGGCTCCTTTCAAAGCATAAAGCAGAGAGCCAGTGAAGCTTCTCTGAGAATTCCTGACTTCAAAAAGCCCTAAAGTGGAAAAATCAGCAGCTTGTAGACCAGATAAGTACCACACTAGTGCACATGTACCTGTAACCGTTGGGTCGTTTCATCTCATCAGTGGACAAATAGTGATGAAATGTATGTGTGGGATGTAGTTGTTGCTATGACAGATCTCTTTCAGGCCCTGTCCATCAGCAATTGGCAGCAAAGAGATTACTCATGATAAATGACCTACAGACCTACGTTCCTACCAGATCCCTGCGCTCTGCAAATGAACAACGTCTGGTGGTACCGTCCCAAAAAGGTAAAAAATCACTCTCACGTACCTTCTCTGGCTCTGTTCCACATTGGTGGAATGATCTACCTGCTGCTACAAGATCAGCAGATTCTGTAGCCATCTTTAAAAAATGCCTGAAAACACATCTCTTCCGTCAACACCTGACTGACAAACACTGAGTTCTACTTCCTTTCTATCGATTCCTTTCTTTAAAAAAAGAAAAAAAAAAGAAAAAAATTCTCTTATCCTTAGCATTGTATACTGCGCTGGGTTTAAACTGACTAGTTTTTTGTGCACTTATGCTTTTTGTACCTTGTGTTGTTAAAATTGCTTCCATTGTTATCCTCACTTGTAAGTCGCTTTGGATAAAAGCATCTGCTAAATGACTAAATGTAAATGTAAATGTAGCTATAGTTATTATCTTTCAAAGACTAAAAGTTGCCTATTTTACGCTTTCTTTGGAAGAAAACATACTGTGTTACCCTGGCTATAAAATTATTTTTTTGCTTTTATTTAAAAAGTTAGATTTTAAGGGAGCAGTGACAACGAACACTTACGGTCAGGAAGTTCCTGACTGACTGGCCCAATGAGGAGCATGATGCAGGCCATCCTCAACAACATTCCCTGCATAACTCTGTGGGCTCAGAGGAGCAACCGTAGTGACAGGCTCCTCTCCCTGTGCTGTAGGACTGAACGATTCAGGAGATCATTTATACCAGCTGCTAGCACAATGAATTTTGTTAATGCGCACTTTATTACTATTGATAGTAACCTTTAACCTATTTATTATTATTAATGTGTATTGGATATGTATACCTTTACCTTTTGCTCTTAATTCATCCATCCATCCATGAATGATGCTGACTCAATACATGTCTACCTTTGGGACCCAATCACTACCCAACTTTGCAAGAGCAGATTCAAATCCCTTTCAGGTGATCAGCTCTGAGGCATTTCAATGTGAAACTAAATTTGGATTTAGCCATTTCCTAATGCTGGTTCCTTGTTATGTTTTGCGTGTACACTACATAGCAGCATATGTGTAGTTAGACATTGGCAGCATTATATAATAATATTACATCCATCTTTGAAATAGGTATTTTCAATTCTGAGTGTGATAAGAACGTGTTGTCAGGCTGCTACAGGGTCTTGGTTGACCTTGCTCTTGTTGAGGCTGGCTGTATGTGGAGAGGAATATAAAATGACAGTTCAATCAATGATCAGCCATGCATCTGTCTGCCAGCTTGTAGTGGCCATGGTCTGGGAGATTTTGCATCTGAAAATTGAGTCAAATTTCAGCTCAGAGCAGGGCACACACACACACACACACACACACACACACACACACACACACACACACACACACACACACACACACACACACACACACACACACACACACACACACACACACACACACACATCCGACAAAACAGCCATCACAGTTCATTGCGCACATCCAGATTTTGTATTATTCCAGTTTGGAGTATATTGTGTGTAATTACTTCCTGTGAGGATCTTTGAGGTTTTGCCGGTTTTAGGGCAGCAGTAAAATGGTGAGTTAAATAAATGGGTAAATAAATAGACACTGTCTACAGGGGGGAGAGTGGGGTAAATTGAAGTGACATTGAATCGTTGACAAGCCATTCAAAGGCTGATGAACAATGAAAAAATCTTAACATATTTAAGGATGTTTCCTATCAGATGAAAGTATTCTAATTTATCTCGTAATCTTACATAAGATTTTGTGTAGGTGGTCATGAGAGTATGTTGCCCCACTAGGGAATTAGCTGACCATTACCAACTAAAACCCCTGAATATAGAATTTAAATATACTAGATATCACAATTATTTAGAAACAGATATTAACATTTTAAAGGTATATTTAATACTTTTTGTTGATCCATGTATTTTGATGTTTTAATACTTATTTGCCAAGAAAAGGATCTAGATCCATGATTTTGTTGTGAATTATAAATAATTTTGAAAGAAAATGTGTAAAGAAACAATTGAAACCACAAAAGTCATCACTTCCTTCCACTTTTATGCAGCCCTAATTAGCCCATAATGTAAAATACAGCATTGCCTGGTCACAATGAGTCCTTATCCAACTCAGGACACTAAAACAGCCATGTGATGATGAAAAGGTACATTTTATTTTGCAAAACATAAAATATTATTTTTGCTTCAGTTCCTTATGGTTCCCTAGGTTAGACTATTGGCTCAATTTACCCCACAGCCACCATTTTAGATAAAACAAGCTTGCTTAATTATTCAGGATAATATTTTGCTAAACTATTTCCATGGAATCATAGGTTGACAAATATCCAACATGTATCAGAAATAATATGATGCAATTCAACTTGGATAAATTTACTTTGACATAAACTTATATAAAATATACCAGAATTTTACTTTTAGCTGACAATATGTTTTTTCTCCTTCTACAATATGCGGGTAGTAAGTCAGACCTGTTCCCGGTACATGTTGGACTCGGCAGGGCTGCCCTTTGTCACCGGTCCTGTTCATTATCTTTATGGACAGGATTTCTAGGCGCAGCCAGGGATGACCACAGGATCTTGTTTCTGCTTTTTACAGATGATGTTGTCCTGTTGGCTCCATCAAGCCAGGACCTTCAGTGTGCACTGGGACGATTTGCAGTGTGAAGCGGCTGGGATGAGGATCAGCACCTGAGGCCATGGTTCTCAGTCGGAAAAGGGTGGCTTGTCCCCTTCAGGTTGGTGGAGAGCTCCTGCCTCAAGTGGAGGAGTTTAAGTATCTTGGGGTCTTGTTCACGAGTGAGGGAAGGAGGGAGCGTCGGTCCCAGCGACCCCAAGGACTACAGGCTCGTGGCAGTGACCTCCCACGCCATGAAGACTTTGGAGCGACTTGTCCTGGAGCAGCTGCGACCCACTGTGCAGCATCTACAGGACCCACTCCAGTTTGCCTATCAGCACCACCTCGGTGTGGACGACGCCATCATCTACCTGCTCCATAGAGTCTACGCCCACCTGGACAAACCGGCCACCACTGCGAGAATCCAGCTGAAAAGCTGGAAGTGATGCAGGTAGATGCCCCCCTGGTGTCCTGGATTGTGGATTACCTCACTGGCAGACCACAGTATGTGCGGCTGCAGAGCTTTGTGTCTGACACTGTCATCAGCAACACCGGGGTGCCGCAGGGGACAGTCCTCTCTCCTTTCCTTTTCACCCTCTACACCACAGACTTTAACTACTGTACAGAGTCCTGCTACCTTCAGAAGTTCTCTGACGACTCTGCAGTGGTTGGATGCATCAGCGGTGGTGACGTGAATGAGTACAGGACTGTTGTGGAGCGAGAAGAACCACCTCCAGCTCAACGTGATAAAGACTAAGGAAATGGTGGTGGACCTGAGGTGGACTAAAGCCGCTGTGACCCCCATCTCTATCCAGGGGGTTAGTGTGGACGTGGTGGAGGAGTACAAATACTTGGGTGTGTATTTGGACAATAAACTGGACTGGGGCAAGAACGTGGACACTGTCTACAAGAAGGGCCAGAGCCGACTCTACTTTCTGAGGCGGCTGATGTCCTTTGACATCTGCAGGACTATGCTCAGGATGTTCTACGAGTCTATGGTGGCCAGTGCCATCATGTACGCTGTGGTCTGCTGGGGCAGCAGTCTGTGCGTGAGGGACACTAATAGACTTGATAAGATCATCAAGAAGGCTGGACATGTTGTAGGGGAGGAGCTGGACTCTCTGACTGTCGTGTCAGAGAGGAGGATGTTGTCTAAAATCAGGACTATTCTGGACTTTCCCTCCTACCCGCTCCACAAAGTACTGGTCAGCTGCAAGAGCTCGTTTAGCAATAGACTGTTACTGCCACAATGCTCCACCGAGAGACACAGGAAATCATTACCGCCATCAAAGTTCTGAACTCTGTAAATCCTCTGTAGAGTCACTGTGCAATATTCTGCCTGCTGTACAATATTAAGTCCACTTGTAAACTGTACATCATGTGAATATGTAAATAGACTGTTTATTGTTTGTTAGGGATATTATAGTTGATTGTTAAGTTATATCTACTTTAAAAATAACTTTCTATTTCTTGCACTGGTCGGTTGCATGTTTGTAACAAAAATAATTTCCCCTTGGGGATGAAGAAAAGTAATTCTGATTCTGATTCTGTAATGTTGACAGACAGATCGGTGAAGCTTCTGCAGTGATGCAGTCGATGTACCGGTCTGTCGTGGTGAAGAAGGAGCTGAGCTGTAAGGCAAAGCTCTTGATTTACCGGTCAATCTACGTTCCTACTCTCACCTATGGTCATGAGCTTTGGGTCATGAACAAAAGAACAAGATCCCGGGTACAAGCGGCCGATATGAGCTTTCTCCGCAGGGTGGCGGGGCGCTCCTTAGAGATAAGGTGAGGAGCTCTGTCACTCAAAAGCAGCTCAAAATAGAGCCTCCACATCGAGAGGAGCCAGCTGAGGTGGCTCGGGCATCTGTTTTGGATGCCTCCTGCCCTAATTTATTCCAGTCTTATTGAAAGAATGACTACCTTCAATTGGTAAGGTCACATGACAATACAAATGTACAACTTTCAAGATAGAGGAGGTGGGTCAACTTACCCATTGGCTCATATTACCCCACTCTCCCCTGTTGTCCATCGTGTGTATTTATATATATATATAAAAAAACTCAATGGGCTTGTTAAAATACATGTGCACTTTTGAAAACAGTACATGAGTACACAACAACAGCAGTCTTTCCTCCTTAAAGCGCTTGTATGTACCAAACCCTCATGCTATTTTAGCTCCCACAGCCTTGCTCAATCAAATAGGGATCGATAAATGAATTAATTTGCATTTTTTTCTGTCTTAGATTTTGCACACTCTGAAGAAAACACCAATTTTAACATATACATTAAGACACTGGAGCCACATCAGCTCTGTGCCCTCTCTACACCTGTGAGAGACGTTAACCTCGGGCTCACGCAGAGTAAAGGACTTTGCTCCACTTTTTTAGCACACCATCCACTTAGTGTGTGTTTTACTGGACAATGCAGAGCTGTGTGGACCTACCTCTCCAGGAAAGCCCTGTCCATTCAGCATGTGTTCGGATCCACTATCGTCCTCGCTGCCAAAGTGGAGCCGCACCTGCTCCAGCCTGTAGCTGTATCCCAACGGACCCCCAGAGATGTTGACCAGGTGGGCTTTGTCCGGCCGCAGAGACACATGTTTCCCAGTGTTGTACATGGTGCCCCCGAGCTGCAGACGACACAGAAAGATACAAAAGGTCAAAGAAGGCACAATATATATGACTGTATCTGTAGGAAGGTACTACTGTTGAAAACACACAGAAGCTTGTAAATGTGCAATCAGATACAATGCCAGTGTTTTAGTGTTGTTGTTTTTTTTTTTATTTAGCGGGGCGCTCCCTTAGAGATAGGGTGAGGAGCTCGGTCACTCGGGAGGAGCTCGGTCACTCGGCAGAAGCCAGCTGAGGTGGCTCGGGCATCTGTTTCGGATGCCTCCTGGACGCCTCCCTAGGGAGGTGTTCCGGGCATGTCCCACCGGGAGGAGACCTCAGGGAAGACCTAGGACACGCTGGAGGAACTGTCTCTCAGCTGGCCTGGGAACGCCTCGGTATCCTCCCAGAAGATCTGGAGGAAGTGTCTGGGGAGAGGGAAGTCTGGGCGTCTCTGCTTAGACTGCTGCCCCCACGACCCGGCCCCGGATAAGCGGTAGAAGATGGATGGATGGATGGATGTATTAAACGGACTGTACCTAATATTTTTTTCTTCTCGAAAATGGTTTAAACCCCAAATAGCATATTGTAAAAGCAAACATTTGTGAAAAAACAGGTTTTATAATGCTATCTTTATTATTAGGGATTGTAATAAACGAGAACCAGTCCTCACAGGCCAATCACATCCTCATAAAATCACATGCATGAAAAAGGAGCACTCTCATTGGTCTGCAGTGGCTTGTCATATGACATTCCAGGAGGCGTAATATAATAGCTGTCGGTAAAGTGTATTTTCAGTGCTAAATATGTTTTTTTTTAACTCACTTAGCTCAAAAACGAAAAACATCAACAGAGAAAAGGGAGGCAACGTAAAACGCAGATAAATACTGTTAATTCAATCACATGATGTTTAACGAGGAGGAGATAATTGCTGTTCTGATGCTGAAGTCACAGCTAAGCTCACATTAAGCTAATGCTGAGCTCTAAACTTTAGTTTGGTGTAATGTATTAAATTTGTAAAGAAAAATGTATCTGGTTTTATCATTTATTATTTATTTTTAATAAAAGAAAAGCAGGAGAGGTTCCTAGGCTTTTTTTGGGGGTGAGTGGAATCTAAAACAGGGACGGCAAAAATAAAATCAGCTAGTGGAGCTTTGTGGCCTGACCGGACCCAGTAGCAGCTCCACACGTGACAATCGGGTGGGGACACATGCAGACCGTACTCCGAGCTCACAACTTGTCTTAGTTTACACGAACAGGAGAGAACCGAAGTACTGGGTCCACTTGGGCTGCATTCATTAGTCCTCAGTATTAAATTAACATTAAACCTTACTGGTTTGTAGCATTAAATCCTAAAAATTGCCAGCTGATTTGTTCAATAAGAGTTATTAATAAATATTAACTGTAAGACACCATCTTAGTTTGTTGTAAACACAACAAACTAAGAACAAATATGTTCCAACTTAATTCATCAAAAGCTACAGTAAACTAGCTTGTTCTTCTAAACTTTACAGTATACGACATGACAGAGCTCAATAACCGACAAACACAGTATCCCAGGGCAGAGTGACCATATACTGTATGTGTGTTTGTTGGTCTAAAGATGAGTGAGTATGTCTCTAAACCATAGATAGTATAAATATGGATGATATCCGCCCATTGGTCCCCAATTCACCAATATTGTCATTACAAATTGGCAATAAAATGGCCGTTACATCCGGGCTTTTTCCATAGTAAAACAATAGTTTTTAGATAGCATAAACAAACATATTAATCCCCCCCCCCCCCCCCTTAGCTCTAGAGACCGGAGCCATCTTTTGTACCAGGCTGTAAACATGAGTTTTACTCTTGTAAAGTCGCCATTGGGTTTCTCCTTATATTTCCGCTTTTGGAGCCTGCCCTCTGGTGGACGGAGGTATATCGCTGTATTTCGCTGTAAAATCACCGTATGGCGGCGCCCTTACACAAGGACCATTTTAGAGGTTCCATGGGAGAGGTTTGCTCTAAACATTGTTCTTTGTGGTTTTCTGTTGACCTGTGACTTTGTGCTGCTGTCCGGCTCAGGCACATGCTCAGTGTGCTGTGTTGACCTTCACATGCAGCTGGAAAGCGACAATGAATTGCATTATCCAGGTGTGTTGTAGAAATTCTAATGACCGCCCACCCAAACGGAGTGAGGTGTATACAGCAGATTAAAACTCTGATTATATACGGACTAAGGCAATAATTCACTTTTCTCTACCTGCATTTAAACGTACTAAGTGTGAGAAGATAAAGCCGTGTCATGGTGCTTCAGTGAAAAACCAGGGTCAGATGATACTTCCTGATCTGATATTGATTAAAAAAAAGGATTCATGTAGCATTGTTTTTAAACCAACCCTGATCGTAGTTTGTGCCAAACAGATTTTAAAAAGAATTCCGCGATAAATACAACCAGTCTTGTATAAAATATATGTCACTAAACAGGGGCATTGAACATAATATGGGAAGTAGAATCATGGTTCAAAAGTTTTTAGAACCTTTTGCTTTAGATAAAAGAGAATTACTCAGTGTGTGTGTTTGCTCATTTCTAGCACATTTATGAATTATAAATAAGCTAAGTTATTATCAGTGATATCATTATAACCCATCCATTTTACTTCAAATGTTTTAAAGACGTGGGTCATGGGGCTATTTTTGCTCACAAAACAAGAACCTGTAAAATATACAGTATGTCGACAAACTACAGCTACCTCAGAGTCACTAAAGCCAGATGAATTTCTATCCTGAAAAATCAAAGAGGGTAAAATAAATAAATTAACTAGGGTCCTCCCTGCCAAGATCTCCAAGACTAGCTTTGGTCTGTGGCAAAAAAGGTGGAGTTTAAACGTATGTATGTACACGAATTGTCTCAATGTTAAGGCTGACCCTCAAATATCGTAAAAGTCCTGTAACCCCACGTTTAGGAAGTCAGAAAAATGTATGAATGATTTAAGGAAAAAATAAAGTCATGCTTTTTATCTAAATTCAATATTTAAAGTGGACTACTGTTCTTTCTTCTTTTTTGGTGCTTTTTGGATTTATATAGCAGTTTTCAAGGCTCATCTCATATTCAGGAAACCAAGTTACAGCAAAATTCTACTAAAATCACCTTTCAGTGGTAATTGCATCTGAGACGTGCCTAAGTTGATTTGATGAATTTGATGAATATAAATCTGATGAGTGCCAGCCAATACTAGAACTGTTTAATCTCACAAGACAGGAAAGAGGAGAGATGTCAGGCTCAACCACAATACTGATAATGCAAAATATAACACATGATACTAATGCTAACTGTATTCCATCACTTCTCTTCTTATTCTTTCTCTGTACGTCTCTGTTCTTTATCCAAAGTCAAGCCTCTGTTCTGAAAAAATGCTTGGTAAATCAAGAGGACAGGGCTTCCAACCGGTCAGTCACTGCAAGATAATAAGTGCTGCCGCAGCGTCAGGCTCAGGATGCAAAAAACAAGCCCCTTTTTCCTTTTGCAGGTGATTTATGGATATTGCCACCATAAAAAAAAGATAAGAAAACCTTTATTAGTCCCACAATGGGGAAATAGCACTGCAACAGCAGAAGTAGAATAAGAGCAGCAAAGGCATCACACAGTGTCAAAGTAAAAAGCCAAACTGGCCTGAACAAATTATTTATTTAAACTATTCTAACACAAGATAAACTAAAATAGACTATGCACATGTACAGTATATGGATTTGAATAAATGGTAGTAAAAAAAGTGTAATTTGCAGATTATATAATAGGTATTGCACATTGCACATATTGCACAGGTGAAATTGCACATTTGATAGAGGTCCCTGTTAAAGAAAAGAAAACAAAAACACAATATACTGTATAAATATAGTCAACTTCCAGGAATTGTAGGATTTCTAGTAGCCTTCAGCTCTCAGTGACTCTGATTAAAGGAGACACACCGGGAGATGCACAACTCCAACCATAATGATAAATGCACTAATGGACTGCTGCTAACGCTAATATGGACATTTCCACTTGGAAATAACGCTGTGAATTATTAGAACTGGCAATTTAATGTGGCAAGCTTGTCACGACTTAAATCTCTCACTTCCTATTTAAGTCTTGGGAAAGATGAAACCCATTATACAGCGCTGAGTAAATCGTGTTCCAAGTCCAGTTTATTGGGTAACACCACCACCATCTTGTTCGATCCTTGTGCTCAAAATGCTACTGTTGAAGGAAAACTACTGCAGTGACCATTACATTCAGGCTGAAGTGTATGATACTGGAGGATGTTAAAAGGTCTTTTCAATGCCAGCAACAAGAGTGAAGACTTGGTTCTAATAATAGATAATAACGAGACCCCATCCAAATGAGGTCGAACTCATTCAAGTCTTTATCTTTACGACTTGGGTGCACTTCAGTCAGAAGGCTCCAGCCAATTATGCCCTGGCCCCGCTGACCTCCTGAACAATTATCTGGAGGAAGGCCTCTTGGTGATAATTGTTGCCCAAATTGTCTACCGTCTCGAAGTCAAGTTAGATTAACCAAGGTCGTAGCCCGGACCAACCATGCTGACAGTGGCAGTGTGTGATGAAAGCAAGGCCACGTCAGTGCTAAACATTTTAATAGTCTGACTAAAACTTCACTTTGCATGTAAATATCTTAGTCTCACGGAAATTTATTTAAATAATTTTTTAAGCTGCAGTTTAGTCCATTAGCCCAATTGTTGATTTGAGTTGTGTATCTATAGCACAAGGTGGAATACACCTTAGACACTCACAGTTAACTTTAGACCAATCATAAAGACGGCTAAGTAGGCATCTTGATGGCGCTGTGGTCTTGTGAGAGTCTGGGCATAGTTTGATAGATAAAAGCAAGCAATACAGCTTTCTTTGCTTTAAGACTGTTGACTTCCTTAGCAGTGCTGTCTGAAAAATGCTGTTATTTCTGAACATCATCATCATGCAGGGTTAGAACAAGGAAGGTGGGGGCCCATGTGCTACAGCCACATTTGGCTCACCACAGACACAAACCAAATTCTGAACATAACATGTAGGCTACTGTTAAACCCATAGAGCAGGGCTTTTAAAATTGGCTTACTAATCTTATACTTGGTTAGGCCATGCATTTTACAGACCTGTAGTCATATACAGTTTAAGTTAAGTATCCTAAGTATCCAACAGAATTCACAGGGCTTCTTTGAGACCCAATAGAATCCATTCATTCTTGAAGTAAAACCCTGGTTCTATAAAAAAGTAGCTATTTCTTTTTATGACTGGCTTAACAAAAAAAGAAATTGCTGCTTTAATCCTATAAAATATGACAAAAATCAAGTCCAGAGCATGTAAGATTTAAACAGTTCAGTCCAGGCTAGCAGTGACACAAATACTGGTTCTCAGTTCAAGGCTGCATTTGAAGAGATTTTATTAATGTTTACAAATAATTTCTTTTTGCTGCGTTCTTCACAGTCAATCATCATGTGCTTCACATTTCGAGATTGGCATGTGTTTATGCCCTGCCTGACGCAACCCTCTCCATTCATCCGGGCTTGGGACTGGCACGAAGGTGACTCCCTGTGGCTGGAGTCTTTTTGTGAGCACCTACGGTTACCCTGCAGCCCACCAAACACAGGTCAGATCATAATTTCACTTCAACTGTAAGCCAGCAGATAATCTCTTGCAATAAGCCACTGTCCCGGGACAGGGAAGTTACAGGAGGTTCCTGTCCAGCTAGGGCACTGTGTCAGTGAGATCTCACAACCATCAACATCATTTTAAAAACATATATTTTTAGGCTAAAAGTTACACAGGGCTGCTCTTCATAGGGCCATGCAACTTTCTCTTACAACTTTTTATTCATTGTTTTTAGATTTCAGGAGACAACAATAGTTATTTTCCCCAAGATAATGGATCAGCAGGAGACAGAGACAACTGATTACCAGGTATCAATCATTTTTCAATCAAGGGCCCACACAAGCTGAAATAACAGAAGAAATGTACATTAATGTGCAGCATCGCTCAGCCTGGCACCGCATGACACGGGAGGGAACCCTTCAGTTGTTATCTTTCAGAAAAACAATAGCGTTTTTTTCAAGATAACAACAAAATTATCTTGAGACAAACAAAATAAAAGTTATAAATGTATGGCCTCTTAAGGATTCTGTGGTATAGTTTCTACCACTTTATTTGTTATTCTTCTGCCTCTAATGTGTACAAGCTGTTCAAACAACATGCCCCATAATTATAATCTTAATCTGAAATTATTATATTTCTTGCAGAAACAAAGAAAAGCTGTAAAACAAAATGTAAAACAGAAATCATAATGACAAATTCACACAGTAACATCAGATTATGGTTTCACTTTATTACACTGGTAATTGCTTTTATCCGTCCCACTCCCAATCTCGCTCCTCTCTATTATCTTGAAGAACAAATGTTGAACTAATGGTTTGAATTTTCTTCCTGAATTGTTCCTTCCACTGCTGATTCTGAAAAAAACTCACTTAACTTAATCTCTCACTTGCCTGGCTCACACATCACACATGGCCGCTGTCAGACCATGAAGGATCATCCGCCTGTCTGGACGTGAAAAAGACATTTTGGAGTTGAAATAGAGGAGTGCTCTGGAGAGGCCATTTTCTCAAGTGACTGGGTTTATGTTGGAAAAACCTCTTGGCGCTGCTAATCGGTCACACACGGAGTCTCATTAATTACAGGTGCCATTTTCATTTTGTCCATGACTAAATTATTAAAACATAATCCAACAAATTTTGCATACAATATTGGCAAATACATTTCTCAATGAGGCAAATCGCAGCCAAGCGTCAGATTTGACAGGATAAGATTTTGAGGGGAATATTAGTAAGTGTCAGGGTTGATTGACAGTTTGATTAGGAGCTTGATGTCTGGTGCTGGCTAACTGTGATTATACTGACTTCACTTAAACCCTTTTCTTACATGCACTGTTCTCTGGACCTTTCTCAACAAGAGGATACTCTATCAGTACTTTCACATGCAGGAAGAGAAAATCGAATCAGAGTTTAAAACTGCTGTAAGCACCTTACTCTGATTAGGGGTGCAGTCATTTGAATTTCTCTAAATCAGCGTAAGACGCCTGGATAATGTGGCTGGTTGTCGGATTTCTGATGCTTAATCCGATTAAGGTTGGACACAGCGCACTGAGCATGCTCCAGAGTCGGACAGAGACACAGAGTAACACATGTAAACAGAAAAACATGAAGAGCAGTGTTCAGAGACATAGAGCAAACACACATATACTGGGTCCCGCTGCCACTGGCTCCTAATTGCTGGGTATTTTGCTTGTCACAGTGGCAAAACTATTATACTTCTTGTTATCATTTTATATATATTTTTGAAACAATTTAATTTACAGTTAAAAAACACTTGAAAACAGCATCAGAATGGTTGATCCACACTGCACCCCCCATTACTCCAATGGACTATTCTCCATTTTACGACAGACTTGGATCGTAGCTCACACCACCTTATAACCCAGGAAGTTCTGTGTTTGAGAGAGACACGGGTAGAAAAGAGAAGATGAAGCAGAGTTATCCGAGTATGTGCTTCTTCAGCTGATGATGATGAAAGTGTTGGTGAGAAAGAGGACGAGTGACAGCCCGCGGCAGAACCGGCAGATTCCAATAATGAGGAATGTGTGTGCATGCATTTAAAGCCCGGTTTAAGAGATTATTTTCCCTTAATATACAAAAGACAGAACATATTTTGTTCTATTATGAAGCCTGCTGTTTAGCTAGCTAGTGTTCGTAACATGCCCAGATCAGATTTTTAATGTTTGAAATAAGCCTCCAAACATCACAACTCAATAATCAAGACTGTTTAACTGTCTAAAGTTAAATTGACAAACAGGTTGGGGTGCTTTTAATTCATTGTCTTTTAATTTATAATTTATTTATATTTTGTCAATATTGGAAAAAACAATTATTATTATTAATAAAAAAAACAACCAAATTGATATTTTATTTTGCTAGCTTAGTAAAATAAATGAGATTACTTTTTTTTTAGACTATTACTTATATACTTGTATACTTATAGACTAGTATATAGTACTAGTATAGTTTTTTAGTATACTTCTTAATCCTGGTTTAGTCCTGGTATAATTTTTGATACTGACAATATTTGATGCAGATTTAGCTCTTGCTTTGACAAGTGGAAGTTAGCTCAGAGAGTTACGTTTGAAACCTTTATTGCCCTGAGGGGAAACTGTCTTGTACCAAGAGCTAAAAAAAAAAACAGTGATACATTCAACACTGTCGACAGAACGACACAGTGGACATAACACAATCATTAAAAAGGCCAGCAAGACAATAAATACAAGAATAAATAAATAAATAGATAAAAGAATACAAAATACATCTGAAGGCATCACAGTAATAACTTCGGAATGCCAGAAAGACCAGAACAATGTAAAGCGCAGAGTGCTAAAAAGAATAAAAACATTAGTTGATTGAGCAGCTGAATACTTCTAGTGTTCAAATATTGCAAGTAATATTGTTATCGCAATATTTAAAATATTCATTCATTCATTTTCTACCGCTTTGTCCCGTTAGGGGTCACGGGTGACTGGAGCCTATCCCAGCAGCTTTGGGCCTGAGGCGGGGTACACCCTGGACAGTGGCCAGTTAGTCGCAGGGCTCACATTTAGAGACAGACCGTGACAAACAACCATTCGCTCTCACATTCATTTACTAGGGACACTTTAGAGTTGCCAATTAACCTGTACATGCATGTCTTTGGACGGTGGGAGGAAGCTGGAGTACCCGGAGAGATCCCACAGTAACACGTGGAGGACATGCAGACTCCTCACAGAAAGACCAGAGTCGGCCGAGAATGTTTGAGTCGGCCGGGTTTTGAACTCACGACCTTCTTGTTGTGAGGCAGGAGTGCTAACTACTCTGCCACGTGCAGGACGTGCACGTTTATACACAACCTGTTGCACATTTTCCCAATATAGTGCAACCCTAATTAAATAACTTGAAGATTACAGAGTTAATCAGCCGAGTATATTAGAATTGATCGCTACAAACGAGTCACTTTTAACATGAGCTTCTTTTCTCTTTTTTAACAAAGGCTTAATGCTGCGAAATACTAAGGACATGTGAAAGCAGCATTAGCTTGAGAGGACATATACTTTGGTTTTCATGCATATAAACTCTCCACGACTTGTTTGTACATTAGAATCAACTTTGCCACAAGATCTGGAGCTGGTCCCTGGCCGCTCCATGAGTAGGCCTACTGCTCCACTGGATGGGTTGGATGTGAAAAAGGCAGAAAGGGGTCATTTAAACCCAACAGAACCTCACTTTTACTACAATTATGTGATGAGTGGTTAGTGAGAATGTTAGCAACAGAAATCTGACCTTCTAGAGCCATCATGGTAATTCAATGGCCTATTTTTACTGTCAATAAAATCAATTGTCCACCTTTGTTGTAAAGCTTTTATTCACAAAGGTACAGTGCGTTTTTCATTTAACACTCAACACATAAACCCATAATGCATGCGAGCTGTATTTTTCATACATATTATATGACATTCATTGCATTCACATATCCATTAGTGCCGCATGTATGTAATAAATGAGTGGAAAGCACAGAGCCCGTGTTTAATTGTGGCTCGCTTCTGCAGCACTCATACGAAATGAAACCATTACTCACCGAATGAGAATGACTTCACAGTATAATCCTATTTAATCGCTATTTTAAACCAGGCCTGGATTTGGAATCTAAAAATGACTAAATGATCTGTGATTTACGTCATTCAACAGGTTCAGTTCTAACACTATTTTATGCAGCATGTTTTAATGAGCCCTACTGTAATTATAGGATGTGTTTCTGACTTTCCCCGCAGCTTGTTCTTAAAAGGATCCTGCGTCTCTCAACTACACTTATGTCTGCCCTGATTCAACTAAACACCACTTGTTTATGCACGATGCAGTTTGCCGTTTACTCATTAGCAGACATGTAGGTTGGTTTCGGGGGAGACATAACGAAGCACACTCACTCTGAGATCTGGAATCCTTTTGTAGTGTGTTATACATAACTGTTTTATTATTAGGTGCCTCACAAAAGCTAATTCTATTATTTGAATATTCCCAACACATAAGGTGCAGTCTCTGTATATACATAAAAAAAATAAAAACAGGGCACCCAAGCCAATAATACACTACAACACAAGAGTTGGCCACAAGTATGGAGTAACATTTGTGCCCGTAAACTACTCTGTACAGTGCTGTGTGAGGCCATATTGAAATTACATCAAAATAATTTCATAAAAGAATGAAGGAATTTAACAAGCATTATTTGAAAAATGGGTTGGACTTTATTTTCCAGCTCAGTAATATCATGATAGTTATGGAGTAATAACGAAATACTATAGTAATTATAGTTACTTATTAAGTAAATTAATTGCTTGATATAACCATGTAACCATGTAGGGCTGGGAAATACTCAGTAATTAACCAATAATATTACTCATTTATTAACAAGTTAATACCAAACTATTAAAATGGTATTTCCAAGCTGTAATGTAAAGTGCTACCAAAAAATGTTTCTGTCTCAGTAATAAGTAATACTTCCTGGTTAAGACTTTATTATTATTAACCAGATCCCCATTACAATACAAATAGTAATAATACCAAGACATTAAATCAAACTGAATGCTAACCTCAGCTCTGTGTTTATCATTAGACCATGGCCATCACACAATTATTATTTTCTTTTCAATATTATTGTTTTTGATACTAGATATTTCCCTTCACAATATGCTATGAAGTGATTAAACAATTCTCCTCAATAAGTAAAAATTGTTTTCTGTTAAAATATATTATATAAAATACTACATTTAAATGCTGACAGAAAAATAATACCTTTTTTAAGTAAGTAAAGCTACATTTGAATTGCCTTTTTTGGGCCTAACACAAGAGTATTGCAGAATATTGTGTCGCCTTATTCTTCAGCTCATGGCTCTCATTTGAGCCAAATAGCTGGGCTACAGTAACTCCAACCTCTAGTTAAATTAATATTATATATATTGCAGTGAATGGCGATAAACTTCGTTCAATATTCATCTTAAATGAATATATCGAGTAAAATGGAAAACACAGGATGAGAAATGTTCCCTGTTTTTCTCTGCCGTACTTTTCCAGGTAAAACCCTGCATTTATGATTAATCATGGCATTTCTTGGCAGCGTACTGAGTGACGTAAATCATAACATTTTGCATTTAATGGACTTGTTTGTAACCTTACACTGACCTGAGTGGAGTGTTTCTCACTTAATACAACTTCAGGGCATTACATACTATAGTTATTTTACACTTTGTCATTTCTTAACATATGCATATTTCCGTTATTGTTCTGTTATTGAAGTATGCCCTATCTGTTTATCTATGCACTTATTTGGAGGATACAGCGGGTTGTGAAGCTGAAGTGGACAGCACAGCAGAAGCTAACATGCAGCAGGTGAGACGAGCAAATTTAGTGCCGACAGGTTAAAGCTGTCTGATGTGCGGCCCACCGGAAGCTACCAGAATGAGGCAAATCTGCGAAGACAGGCCAGAGTGTGTGACTGCGTCAAGAGACCCAACAGAAGGTGAGGGTAGAGGAATTTCAACTTAGACTGCGAGGGTTTTTGTATGGTGGTATTGAGAAATCCTTAAAACGTTAAATTATTGTAAGTACAGGAGAAATATATTAACTGGCACTTTTATTCTTTGTGAGCCAATTTGACCAAATCCTTCACTATGTTCATTGTTCTTATGCACAATTTATGTTTAACAGTATTTTCAGTCCAAAATAGTTAAATAATAGTTGCATTGAACTTACTTTGGAGTAAGAAGGTATGTACAGTGTATTTATTTATACATACTAGCAAAATAGCATTAAAAGTACTTTGGTACTTTACGCAAGACATCTCTCTCCTGGATCCAGCAAAATGGAAATGCATGCTTCTTCAGGGGTTACCCGTAATAAACCGTCCTGTACCGTACCCATAAAATTACTTTGACAACCCTGGTCTAGAGGAAGGTCTGCTTGAAGGAGATGACCAAAAACCAAAGGATGGATCAAATCCTATGGTACATTTTAGACGCTAAGCCCACTGACCCAAAACCTGTGGTAGGTAGAAAACATTGAGGCTTTGTTGAGCTGCAGTGTAAACAAGCCAAGTACACAGACAACCAGAAAAATCTCTGGGCCACAGAACACCGGTGTGGCATATTATATCCAGTAGGGTTTGTTGTCACTAATGACTAAAAACATTTTTCTACAAAGAGGCAGAGGAAGCAGCCAAAGACCAGTGAAGTTCAAGAGGCTTATAATGTCTTTTTAACAAATCACTGATATACGTTTGTTCTAGAAAGGTGGTATTGGGACCCTAGTTTTAACCATTCATGCTTTTTGTTAACAATGCTCTAACTGTGGTAAAATACTTTGCAACAAAAAATATTTAGAATATTTCAGATCATGCCAGAGAATGGATAAACTACAAGATAGAATAATGCAAAGTGAGGTGTAGACGAGAAGCACTAATGGAGGGCAGCAGAGGGTTGGCGGAGGCTTTAATAAGTCGGAGATGGAGCAGGGCTGAGTGCTGGGAGCACTCTGAGGTCAGTAATGAGGATTCCCTGTGCTCTCACCAACAGCTGCATTACAACAGCCATTACACTCTGGACCTGCCTCGTCTGCTCCCGACATATGGACCATTCAACGCTGCACTATTATTATTTACTCCTGTAATCGGCCCCCAGCGGACAACACTATTAAACTGTTCTATCTTTTGACTATACTCCAATCTGTAAACTACAACAGCAAGAGCAGATTAATGGATCAACAGTAAATGGATTCACGGCACAATTACTACAGCATTAATCACCCTCTGGCAATTATGTGAACTGACGGATCATTTTGCATAATTGCAGCAATTATTTTCATTCCTATAAGACATCTGGATAAACAGATTTACCTATGTCTCATTTGAACTTTTAATGACTGTAGTGTGTCCTCTTCTGTTGGATTTAAAAAAAAGTGTCAAATGTACAGTATGTAAAACATTATACCAAATAGATCCATCAAATCTGGTGGAAGTACAGTGGGGATCGAAAGTTTGGGCACCCCAGGTAAATATTTTTATTAATGTGCATAAAGACGCCAAGAAAAGATGGAAAAATCTCCAAAAGGCATCAAATGACAGATTAGACAACCTTATAATAAGTCAAAAAAAGTTAGATTTTATTTCCATCATTTACACTTTCAAAATAACAGAAAACAAAAAAATGGTGTCTGCTAATGTTTGGGCACCCTGCAGAGTTAATACCCACTGTAGTAGTAAATAGTGTGTCTGCACTTGACGTCACTTCATGGAGACGTCGTGGTGTGAAATTGCGACTGAAGGAAAGCAGTGATTGTACTGAAGAAGCCCCTGGTAAAGTGTGGATATGATGTTTTTGCATGGTTTACAAGAAAGCTACTAAGAGTTAATTTTAAGTAAAAATTGCATCAGAAAAAAGAAAACTTTGTTAAGGGTAAACAGAAAATTTTTTAAAAAATTTGGGGTGTTATTCTTAATGATAGAAATGATGATTGAATGAATAATCATCAATCATTATTATAATATATTTTTAATTTAAAAAAAGGTAAATATATATCTTTACTTCTTTATTACTATTATGACCTTTCTTACAATACCCAGTGATATTATTTTTGACAATATTTTTTGACAATGTACAATGTAATCTTACTACAGTACACTATTTTATGAATCAATTTAGGATGGGGTTGGAAAAAAAATGAAATGATAATGTATATATCGTTATTGTGTGTTATGTATGAATTTAAAATCATTTTGTATGAATATAAATTTTATCAATAAAAATAAATCCCAAGTTAGTTTTCCATAAAGGTGAAATAGGGTTGCTAGTTTACGATGTACTAAACGCTAAAGCAGGCTAAGCTCTTGGTGTTAGCCACGGTGATAGCGTATAGCACGTAGATGGTGTAACTGCAGCTCTGCACAATACAATTTCTACTTACCTTTCACTGCATTATGTGAGCCTCCTCTGATCCTATGGCCTGTAGCAATGCTAGAATAATACCCAATCTTTTCTGATTTTGAAGGTGCACTTAAGCAACCCTAAGTTAGATACCAGGTTTGGCTGGGAAAGTGCATCAGTCTGTTTAAGCTCTTAAGTGTAGAATATGTTGTCTGGTACACCAGTCTACTTTTTTCTGCTCCTGGCTTGGGTGGTTTTTTTTTTCACTCATTGTTGCCTATACATTACACTTTAAGAAAACAACTGGAATACATTACACCGCGTGTCTTCCTCTCCTCTGACTTTTGTACCTGAGCCTAAAAACACAGGCCTTCACAGTGTGAAGGAAATCAAGGTTGACTTGTGTTCCCCGGGAAAGTCATTCATCAAAAGAATGGCACAATTTGCCAAGTTCAAACTTGTCACACCTTTGAGGGATTAGCAATTATTGAATCTACCACACCACCAATCAGACAAAATCAGCCAAATGCCACAGAAATCCTTCCGCGACTAAAACCAGAAAGTCCCCTTAATGTACAAGGAGTGTCGTTATCTCTACAGAGAGGTTTTATGAACATAGGGGCTTGTTATTTTTAATTAAACATCCCGCAGAGAAGTTTTTACAGATAGCCTTATTGGAACGCAGTGTAGCATCACACGCTAATTGAACGAGGCAGCCATACCGCCGCAGACGGAGAATGAGTCTGTCAGACAATTACACATGTGCAAAGACAAAAAAATGCTTCCAGAAGTGGCAAGCAGAGAGGAATAATAAGAAGGAGAAAGTGATGGAAGAGAAATGAGGCTCAAATGTGACAGTGGAAGACGGATGACTGACGGGGGAAAAGGGACAAATCTAAAACACATCAGCAGATAGAGATCAAGAAACAAAATTAAATAAAATGCTAATATTTAAGAAAGAAGAAGTGATGGGTCCCACTAGGATCTAGGTAACAGGCCTCATAAAAAGAAAGAAAAAATTCAATGACTTGCAGACTCTGAAACCAGTAGTGGCCCACCAGTATTATGACAATTTACCTTATCAATAGACAAGTGTAAACAGTTGTTCACACAGCACCTGAGTGGGCCCTAAATAAAGGTGAGATGAATTAAAAGGTTGTACTGTGTTCACATAAATTATTTCAATAGGAAGCTCCCTGGTAGAGATGAGTCTGCAGTCCACCTCCACCTCAAAGAGAAAGGGCATTTCTTTGAAGGACAAAAATGTCCAAATTTTGGCCAAAGCGGCCAGGTGGTTTGAGAGAGGTGTAAAGGAAGCCATCTTTGTTAAAATGGAAAAGCCCTCTTTGAACAGAGGAGGTGGCCTCAGATTCATGTTGCCTTGTATTTACAACAGTGTTTGGAAACCTAAAACAAAAGAGTTTCACTCTAGAACAACAACAGCACCTGGGGGCGCAGCAGTGGTGGACAGTAACGAAGTAAATGTAATTCGTTACTGTACTTAAGTAGTTTTTTCCAGTATCTGTACTTTACTAAGTATTTCCATTTGGGGATACTTTTTACTTTAACTTCACTACATTTCAAAGTCAAATATCTTACTTTTTACTCAATTACATTTTACAAAATTAGTCGTTCCTTTTTATTTATGAGTGGATAGAAAAAAACTAAAGAGGGCAATCACGCGGCAAACCACCAATCAGGATACAGCGCGCGCCCTGTTATGAACTTGGTCTGGTAACTCTGGTTACCGCTTATTTAGTGCGTCAGTGCAACAGCATATCATTCTGAGAGTGCCGATTGTCTTCACTCTTCATTAGGATGGAAGAATCTAAAGTGCCAGTGCCACAACATCCGTGGCCTTATTTGCGGTGTTATTTTGAAGTCATTAAAAAGAAAAACGAATCCTTCATTTTTAACTGCCTTCTTTGCCTGCCTCAGGACTGTAAAATTTCTTCGTACTGGAATTCTCCTTTCAATCTTAGGAAACACACATTTTCATTCTGGTGGTCATTTTTTTTGGAGTAATTAGTAGCTGTTTAAGTTAACGTTAGTTCGCTGTTTCACCAACGTTTGTAGTATTTATTGATTTGATATTGTGAAATGACAATCGATTTAACACTTTTGGTAGAATATAAATTTAATTTTGACTAGTTTTATATGCAGCTTATGATGCTAAACAGTTGAAAGGTGGAGTGGAGGGCTGCTTATAAACCGAGATTGTTCTTTTCAAAAGTTCAGCTTCCAAAGACTGTGATGTACAGAGCCCTGCACATGGCATGCAAGAAAAAAAATATTGTGCACGATTTAACATTACTGTGTTTTCCCCCAGACTGATTTACTAAAACGTGTGCACTATTACTATTTCGCTTCCTCGATTTATAAATTATGTGCATGATTTTGAAACTCGAGGTAACGAATTAGTAAATCTTGCGCACGATTTAGCTTATTTTTTTCTTGCATGTCACGTCTGAGGCTCCGTAGTGATTTATCTAATAATTTTTAAATATATCACTAGATTTATTGAAATCAATTACATCTATGACATGCAAAAAGCATATTAAATTATTTTAAGCAAGAGACTGACAAAAATTATAAGGGCATTATAGCCATAATAAATGATAGTACTTGGATACTTAAGTACACTTAAGTGGCTCAGTGGTCGAGCGGTCGTCATTCAACCGGAAGGTAGGCGGTTCGATTCACCACAGTTCATACTGTCGCTGTGTCCTTGGACACTTAACCCTCCAGTGACACCGCACTGGTGTATGATTGTGTGAGAATGTTGGGACAACGGATGGAAATTAGCCTGAGGCTACAATCTGTCATGTTTACATTCATGTGGTTGTGTCTCATGTATGTTCATTAACATGCACTGTCCCAATCAAATAAATAAATTAATTAATGGAACAGTGTCACTAACGACTCACCTGAGCCTTTAACGACTCTCACATCAGGAGTCACACTTCCCCAACGACCATGAGACCAGAACAGCCTGGTCCATCAGGTTTGGTTTCAGGGGAAACTCCTCCCTCCTCTAGGGTTATGAGTTCAGCTCTCTTACCAGTTGATCTCAGAATTGATAAAGTCTCTTGGAATTAGAGACAAAATGTCTTCACCTTGAAAACTGAATCCAGATGCTTTGACCTTTTCCTTAATAGGAAAAGCATTACGGTTTTACATAATTCTAATGGTTCTACTAATGTCATTGTAAACTATACAGTTTGTTTAGTTTTATATAAATGTTTCTTTTCAGATAAAATTTTAAGCCACATTGATTGCTGTCTTGTTAAATATAGCAAGTTAAAATATATTTTTGGGAAAAAATGCCTAAGTCATTGCATATTCCCTGGAAGATTTTATTTCAAGTCATTTTTGTTTTAATGCAGTTGTTGTTGAGCCTTTTCTTTTTATTCACACTTGTCCACATACCCTGTTGACAAGTGAATTAAAGTATAAATAAAAAGTTCTTATGTATTTGCTGAAAAAAAGTTTTTTTTCTTTTTTCCCGAAAACCTTAAAATATGACTTAGGGAATTTTGCTATTAGGCTAACGAGATGAAAGCTATATAAAACTTGATGTGACCAGTTAAATGCTAAAAGGCACCATTAAACCAAACACAAAATTTTTTAGTTTCAGGGGACCAATTTGGTTCAGGGACAAGAAACATAAAAATCAGGAAAGAATATAGATAGAACATACAACGCTGTCCACGATCATCTACAGCATTTCCAAAAGCTGATGGACAAAATATACATTGGTATAGACCACCTGCTCTGACACAACCCCAAGGCATCTCCTTTCCTCTCTACACTCATCAGATCATTTTACTCAAACCTCTGCTTTGAAGAGAAGCTTTTAAAAACATGTTCCAACGTGTGTGCTGTGCTACTGGATCCTGTGGCATTCAGTAAGTTGATAAAGCTCCATCATCATCATAGTATCAACTGTATAAAAATATGGCTCATGTTCCCACTTTATGCATATACATTAGCTGCTAACATACATTAGCTTTACTCTGCAGTATCGATACGAATCCTGCAACATCAAATGCCAGAGAGCCTCAGGGGCACTTCCAAGGTCAGAACCTTTTGTGAGTATGGATGTGCTGTGAGTTCCAAATGTTTTTTTTCAACCGTACAAAAAAAAAAAAAACCCACAGCAGACGGGAACTGTCAGAGACTTCTACACCTTTAGAAAAATTATTCAATTGTTATTTTTATGGTTATATTTTATTATAATATATATATATATATAATATTTTATAATAATATTGTATTTATTGGACGTCCAATAACCAGCAGGCCGGTGGTTTGATTCCCTCTTTTTTATACTGTCATTGTGTCCTTGGGCAAGACACTTCATATAACGGTGATGCGCCGTTGATGTGTATGTTTGGCTGAAGTTATGTCAGGCTCCACAATGACCACGTTGAGTCATTAAAGACTTTGCATTAAAACCTTCTCAAAGGAACATGTTTCCTGTCCCATGCTGCTCCTGAACACATGGAGTTAAATCTGTCAGTGAGGCTCATGTCTCTCTGCTCTGCTGTGCTCTGACACACTGGCCCTCATTGACACAATTCCACTGCATGACTCTGA
This sequence comes from Perccottus glenii, assembly GCA_024416835.2. Classification (NCBI taxonomy): domain Eukaryota; kingdom Metazoa; phylum Chordata; class Actinopteri; order Gobiiformes; family Odontobutidae; genus Perccottus; species Perccottus glenii. The sequence goes on from CM044553.2 coordinate 28,182,104, forward strand.
ACATTTAGGCTGCCACTTGTTTATATGTCATGACTTAACACAATAAAAAATATATAATTGTCAATAACTATCCTTATATAGGCACAGTGCATACAAACAGAGCTTCAGCTGCTAGTGTTGCTGATCAGCTGGTGTGTAGCATTGTACGAGCTCACACAAGCAAAAATGTGTGCATGGTTTGCAGTGGTGCCTTTCAAACTGGTTTGACACACAAAGAGTCTGTGTGCGAGTGTGTGAAGGACTGGGTTGAATGGACACGGTTTGCCACTGAAAAACAGAATGGGCTTCAATAGGTTCAACAATCTGCAAATAAACTAGAACAATCTAGAACAATTTTAGAAAAACATAAAATCGCAAAGAGTTTGAATATGCCACCATCTACAGAACATAATATTGTCAAGAATCTGGAGAAATGTCAATGACAAGGGACAGAGGTCAAAGGTTAATATTGAATGCTAGTGATCTTCAGGCTCAAGCAACATTAGCTCAGTTGGTAGAGCACTTGCAAATACGCAAGAACATGGGAGACCCAGTTTTGCCAAATGTCATCCCCCCCATACTGTGTCACAGACAGAGACTTCTGTCGACAGTTCAGTGTCGTCCACAAATAAGAGTTAAAGCTGTATCCAGCAAAGTCAAAGCCACATCTTCACTGAGACAAAGCTAATGCTGAGCAAAAATAATTGAAAATGTTAATTTATTTGACCATAGAACAGTTGAGCTTTGATTTGTGTCAATTACCTGATATAACACACGAATTTCCAAATTTGACGGTAGGCAGCAAGGGTTAGAAAATAGCGTGAGGTTTTATACTCTTTGTGTTCAAAAGTGTATTGAGAGGAATATAATTTAATATTTGCCAAAGTTCTATTTGCCAAAGTTTTATTTGGCAAACTCATAAAAGCGTCAGCTAAATGAATAAATGTAAATCTGAAATGTCCATCTATGCTTAAGTTATTGTGTTAATGCAATGTGAAAAGACAAAAGTTTTATAAATTGGGTTGTTCTTTGTTCAGATCGTTTAAGATTGTTTTTTGTTCTGTTTCTACCTTATGTTATGTTTGTGCTCTTTTACATGTGTACATTGTCAGGAGGAAATAAAATAAATGTCATGGTCAATTCCAGGTTTTTGGCTTCTCTGGCTTCTCCCCTCCTCCTCGTCCTGCTCAATAAAATAAATCAACTAAAATGATTTGATAGGCTAACATCATACACTGTTTTATTCAATAGAAATACAGGCTGTTGTAGCTGTAGTTGTTGCTAGTAGCAGCTAAAAATTTAAATCAAACAATGTAAACACTGTTCCCTGATGTTATTCCCTAAAAAGAGCAACATATAAAACTGTATGTTGTAATCATAAGACAAAACAAATATATCATGTAATATGCATTACTATTGTAGTTTTATTTGCACAGCTTCTATGGTAGCGTAAACATAAGTAGCTTGAGTGTATGGTTTGACACAGTGGTGAGACTGAGCATGTGCATAGCAAATTTTGATGCAAATTTGATGTTATTCCCTGTATTCTGGTGAATTTTAGTTTATATTTAGCTGGTCATTGTGTCAAAAAATTATGAGTACAATTTTTTTATTTATTTGGCCCCCCAAAAGACACAAAGGCTTTAAAACAGAAACAATCAAGGCCAAACATTGTTTATAAAACCCTTTCTTTACTCTTTTAACTTAAGCAGTTTCAACAAACTAAAGGTTGTGGGTCTGTATGAGTTCATTAAAATAAGTTGAAATCTTCCAAACCTAGGATCCAACCACCTTATCGTGGTGGTGTGGTTTCAGTGCCCGAATGATCCTAGGAGCTATATGCCCCTGGTAGGGTCTCCCAAGACAAACAGGTCCTAGGTGACGGGCCAGACAAAGAGCAGTTCAGAACCCTTTATTTCTAGGCGCAGCCAGGGGCCAGAGGGAGTCTGGTTTGGGGACCACAGGATCTCGTTTCTGCTTTTTGCAGATGATGTTGTCCTGTTGGCTCCATCAAGCCAGGACCTTCAGTGTGCACTGGGACGGTTTGCAGCCGAGTGTGAAGCGGCTGGAAAGAGGATCAGCACCTCCAAGTCTGAGACCATGGTTCTCAGTCGGAAAAGGGTGGCTTGTCCCCTTCAGGTTGGTGGAGAGATCCTGCCTCAAGTGGAGGAGTTCAAGTATCTTGGGGTCTTTTTCACGAGTGAGGGAAGGAAGGAGCATGAGATTGACAGACGGATCGGTGCAGCTGCTGCAGTGATGCGGTCGATGTACCAATCTGTCGTGGTGAAGAAGGAGCTGAGCTGTAAGGCAAAGCTCTCGATTTACCGGTCAATCTACGTTCCTACTCTCACCTATGGTCATGAGCGTTTGGGTCATGACCAAAAGAACAAGATCCCGGATACAAGCGGCCAAAATGAGCTTTCTCCGCAGGGTGGCGGGGCGCTCCCTTAGAGATAGGGTGAGGAGCTCGGTCACTTGGGAGGAGCTCAAAGTAGAGCCGCTGCTCCTCTACATCGAGAGGAGGGACTATGTCTCTCGGTTGGCCTGGGAACACCTCGGTATCCCCCGGAAGAGCTGGAGGAAGTGTCTGGGCGTCTCTGCTTAGACTGCTGCCCCCGCGACCCGGCCCTGGATAAGCGGTAGAAGATGGATGGATGGATGGATGGATGGGAACAAACTATATCAATTTGTTTGCTCATACTTTTGTTTGTTTTTTTGCTGTTGGTGGATAGTTTAGTGAATGTTTTACGTTTTATTTTACAGATAGTCCAGCCTTATACTTGGTTTGGTTAGAGTTTATATTTTTGTATATATTCTTGTGCAAAACTAGACTACAAAATCAGCACAAAACAGGCCCAAAAATACATAATATATATACAATATAAAGACATGAGCAATAATAATCTAAAGGAAAAAACTCTTTAGAACGGAGAAGTGTTCGAAGTCAGCTTCACTTTTTCTCATTTGTGTCTACTTTTCATCTGATGAAAGTTACTGAAGGAGAACGTCTGATGTGCGTGTGTCTTTATGTAGATGTGTGAGCGCTGGTGAAAGGTAGATTGGCTGTCAGAATGATTAATTCCCCGTTTAGATGACCCCACACTCACCTCGGTTCCTCTCTCCTTCATCTCCTCTACTCCCATCAAAGTTCCACAGCCTTCACTTATTCGTTCTGCTTCTCATTTAGTCCCTGCTTTGTAACAACTACCAGCTTCTACTTCCTTTTTCTTATTGAACTGGATTAATTTCTGACACTTCTGTCACTTTAAGCCCATAAAGTACCAGCTCCAACCAATTAACCACAGTGCATCAGACATTTGACTTCTAGAACATTTACATTGCTCTTGACAGTTACACATCTGCTGATTTGCAACTCAGCACCGTCTTGAGGTTTATGCAATACATTCTCAAATCCCTTTAAAGCAGCACTGCCGGGTTTTGTGCCTTTGACACCATATAGTGCTGACCGTCACAGTGATGAGGATAACTTCTTTGGAACAGGCTGCATTTCCAAAAAATTATAATATACAGTAATATAGAGAAAAATATGTTTAAAGAGGACAAACTGAGCACAACTGAAGGAGTGGGGCCTTTTTGTCCTTTTTTTTTGGGACACATTTTGCATTAACACAGGGGTGCACAGGGTCCATGTAGGTGGCGGCCAACGGATTTTTGTCTTGATGTGAGAAAACCAAAATCGAATAACAGCTTCCCGATCATAAAAAAATTCAACTGAAAATCCAGAAACTACCCTGTTTTTATTTTGAAAATGAAAATTGGAAAATGCAAAACCAGTCATTATTTGATTTCATATTAACTTAAAAAACTAAACTCATAAACTAAAATTAGCTACAAGGCTAACTGGTAGCCTAGCTACATCACAATAGTAAATATCCAGTCGTATTTAATATTTCCATTTTAGTTAATTAACTTAATATGAAATTAAATAACAGCTGTTTTTTATTTCACAGTTTTCATTTTCAAAACAAAAAACAAAAATTGGGTCATTTCTAGATTTCCAATTTTTTTTCTTTTCTGATTGGTAATCAGCTGTTTAACAATTTTGGTTTTCTCACATCGAGACAAAAATCCGTTGGCCACCACGTACACGGACCATACAGCAGAGTGGTCAGCACTCCTGCCTTAGAGCAAAAAGCTCATGGGCTCAATCCTCTGTCATACTCTGAAGGGTCTTCCCTGTGTTACCGAGGGATCTCTCCGGGTACTCCTCCTTCCTCCCATCGCCCAAAGACATGCAGGTGAATTGAACAATCTGAACTGCCCCTTGTAAAAGAATGTGAGAGTAAATGGTTGTCTGTCAGTGTCTCAGTGTCAGACCTGCAACTAACTCGGTGTCAGAGGGCCAAATCTGCTGGGATAGACTCAGCGACCTCTAACGGGAATAAGTAGAAGGAGATAAATGAATATAATTGAGCACTAAGACATTTTTTTTTAAAACATTTTCTTACGTCTAGAGTTTTCTAGAGTTTCTAGAGTTTTTATGGGTCACGACAAAACTTAAAGCTTAGACAGGAATTATAACTGAATATTTTTTTTAATTTTCTTGTTTAACCTTTATTTAACCAGGATGGTCCCACTGAGATTATATATATAGTTTTATTTTTATATAGCGCCTTTCCAGAGCTCAAGGACGCTTTACATATCCATTATTCATTCACTCCACAGTCACACACTGGTGGTAGTTAGCTATATCTGTAGCCACAGCTGCCCTGGGGCCGACTGACAGAGACGTGGCAGCCATTCCGCGCCTACGGCCTCTCCGACCAACACCATCAATATTCTAACACAAGTGTCTTGCCCAAGGACACAACGACAGTATGAACTGTGGGGAGAGCGGGAATCGAACCTACTACCTTCCGGTTGAAGGACGGCCGCTCTACCACTGAGCTACTGCCGCCCCATGTGTTTGGGGGGGGACTGTTGTACAATATAGCTGGTGAAAGAATACAAACAGTAGAAGAGGCTAAACTGTTGGACCTAGCCCTTGATAGCAATCTTTTTTGGACAGAACATGCAAGCACAATTGGCAATAACATGGGTTGCAGCTTTGCACTAACCAAAAAAAAAATCCTATTATGTTCATAGAGATACATTAGAACATATAACAAACTCACTGGTCCTTTGGCACTTAACCACACTAATGATTATTATTATGAAAGTACAATATACGTAGGACCACAGATGTAAATTGGAGTCTGGTACAAGCATGTCTGCTTCGGCTTAATGCACATTGTACACTGTGCTAAAAAATAAATAAAAAGTTTGCCTTAGTCTGGCCACAAAAAAAATCCATTCTAAGATGTGCAGTTTTATCACATAGCACAATGCCACAGATGTTGCAAGTTTTGAGGGAGCGTGCAATTGCTGGCATGCTGACTGCAGGAATGTCCACCAGAACTGTTGCCTTTGAATTGAATGTAACCCCACCTGCTCAGGACCTCCACATCCAGCATCTTCACCTCCAAGATCCTCTGAGACCAGCCACCCTGGCCCTGTTCTACGAAGCTGGATTAGGACGTTAGCGATGTAAGTTTAGGGTTAACCCTGGGTTTTCGAAATATCCAGCAACTTCACACAGCCATTGAAGAGTGGACCATTCCTCAGTTTTCGGACCCCCCTGGACCCCTACCAATACAGTGAAACTGCTCATTTTAGTGCCCTTTTATTGTAGCCAGTCTAAGGCACACCTGTGCAATAATCATGCTCTCAAATCAGCATCTTGATATGCCACACCTGTGAGGTGGATGGATTAGCTCGGCAAAGGAGAAGTGCTCACTTACACAGATTTGGACAGATTTCTGAACAATACTGTAGAGAAATAGGCCTTTTGTGTTCATAGAAAATGTCTTAGATCTTTGAGTTCAGCCCATGAAAAATGGGGGCAAAAACAAAAGTGTTTCATTAAAATTTGTGTTCAGTATATTTCATGTTCTTACAGCACATGCTTTGTCCAACATGACAGTACTTTGGCTCCAGTATGAGTCCTGTATCTCGTCAGGAAATAATCTGCTTCGTGGTTCTGCTGTGATTAGAGTGTTAGCAGTCATCAGTCCAGTCTCCAGAACGAGCCGAGCACTGAAGTGTGAGATACAAGAGAGTCACAGAGTCAAACGCACCTGTCTGTGTTCACAATGAACTTCTGAAGTGGGGTCACACGGGCATATGTGAATATATTAGCTCGACTTGACTCAGCTGCCAGTGTGGAGCAGTGTACGTCTACTGTTAGGCAGCAGGACATAAGATCACTTAATGAATTAGCGACAGTGCAGCAGTGTATTTGTCGCTACTTTAAGGGCAACACGATAATATCAACATACAGCTATTCTGCTCACATTGATTGATTTAAATATATCATGATATCTTTGCAAAGTGTGAAGTAACATGATACTTTGGGGCTCCACACTTCCTGTTTATGAATCCAAACCTATAGGGGGAGAATAAACTGCCTCTGGACCAGTGTTGGAAGTAACGGCGTTAGAGTATAACAGCGTTACTAACGGAGTTTATTTTTCAGTAACGGAGTAATCTAATTAATTACTTTTCCCAACCCTGTTATCTTTACTGAGAATGTAAAGTGTTGTGTTACTACAATTTGGTTGAATAAAGCGTGAGGTGTCATTCTTTGGCTACACATCAGCTGCTGCTGGAGAGAGCAGGGGTGGGGGGGGATGATGACACCGCTGCAAATGGGATGATGATTGGCTGGGTGAGCGGTGCCCTGCTCATGCAGTCTCACTGCACGCTCTGACTTCCACTAAATACAAGACAGCGTCAGCGATAATAGCGACCATAGTTCCTTTGTCTGCCTGAAGAAACTCAAATCTTATGAAGCACTCACACCAACACATGCTAAAACGACACTTGTTTGCTTTTCCTCCTACGTTACAGCCACTGGTTTAGTTGTTGATGAGGAGTATTTTAGTACAGGTTAATGTAATATGCACAACATGTTAATCTACAGAGAGAGTTGGATTGTTTTCTGTTTATTGTGCAATAATTTACAGGTACAAAGATTTGCACTACTTAATGTCCAGGTCTTGTTTCTTTTTACCCAAGTTTACATTTGTGTGACTTAATTTTGCCATTTTATTTTATTTTCATTATTTATTTTTTATATGTTTTTATTTCTATGCATATTAAATGGCAGACCGCAATTTATTGAGTTCAAATAAATACCAAATTTTCTAAAATACTGTATATAGTGTCTTATTCTTCAATCGGTTTATGAGTAACTAATTACTTTTACAATTTGGTAACTGAGTTACTAACTCAATTACTTTTTGGGAGAAGTAATGTGTAACTGTAACTAATTACTTTTTTTAAAGTAAGATGACCAACACTGCTCTGGACCAATGCAATTTGAAAAACATACACCAATCAAAGAAACAAAGCGTCACATTATGCCTGCCCCATTTCAAAATACACTGATACAATTGTTCTGACAAGATTTATGTTAGTTCAACACATACCAGACCCCTTTAACTTTATCAGGTGCATGTCTCGCTGCATTACAGAGACCATCAGGCTCTGGCCATAACAGGGTGGTTGGCTGTTGTTGTTTTTTTTTTATGTTTTTCGCTTTTTTTTTGTTTTATGAATTAAAATCTTTTAATAAAAACAATTTTTATTAATAAAGCAGCAAACCCGAGAACATATATAAAAAAACAAGGCAGCAGGAACTAAAGCATCTTCCCAAAAGATTTTTTAGTGCGGATTCAAAAATGTCCAGTGACTGTTCCAGAGTCTGTTCGGAGCTACAGCAAAGGCCCTGTCTTCTCTGGTATTTAGTTGTGTTCTTGGTACATTTTACATTCACATTTAGCTGACACTTTTATTCAAAGCAACTTACATTAAGCTTTAATTCACCAGTGTTACAGCTGGAACACCACTGGAGGAAAGGTGGGTTAAGTGTCTTGCCCAAGGACACAACGGCAGTATGAACTGTGGAGAGAGTGGGAATCGAACCGCCAACTTACGGTTATAGAACGACCGCTCTACCACTGAGCCACTGCGCCCAGGTACGTCTCATAACAGCTGCTTTGTGGAGCGTCTGCACACTATAGACCGTCACAAACTGAAGGCCACTACGAGAAACTCCACTTCATTCACTTTAAGCATACACTAAAGATGCAATCATCTTTTCCTGAAAATCCCATATATTTATGACCTCTTGTATGTATGACAAATAAAAAACTAGCTGACCCCTCTCTATCATTAGCCTATACAGTCCAAGTCCAAGATGCGCCGCTGATGGATGCCCTGGCGTTTTGGTGCTCTATGTTTTGTCTGTTTTTGTGTGTAAATTGTGTGTCCACGTGCTCTTACACACGCGAAGAGCTCTTAAATATCAGAACTACCACTCCTGAACCTCTATCTCCAGTTTTTTTAGTTTCTGCTGCAGATTTAGTTTTTTTTTTGGCCAAAAGAGCGAGACGCCGCAGACGAGGGAAACGAGCAGGGGCTTTGGTACTCCCACCTAGCTCCATAGCTACAGTCAACAGTCGCAGATTAAAGAAGAGAATAACAGTTAGATTTTCTAATCAGACAAATCTGATTCAAATCCCCTGCAAACAGATAAAGTCAGGTCCTGCTCAAACGGACTTAAAACTTGCAGTGTTCAATGTCGGGTCTTTGGGAAACAAATCTTTTTTAATTAATGATTTTATAACTTCAAATAAGCTTGATTTTATGTTTTTAACAGAAACATGGTTAGACAGCAGGACTGGAAATGCGGTCCTCATTGAATCCACCCCATCGAATTTCACATTTTTATCCAAAATGCGGGAAAACAAAAAGGGTGGTGGTGTATGTGCCTTTCTTAGGGATAATATTCTTATCCAGAGCTATCACTTGGAGAGTTTTCATCATTTGAGTATGTGTCATTCAAAATGGAGTTGAGGTTTTCTCCATCTGTATTATATGTAGTTCTTTACAAACCACCCCAACAGTGTCATGATTTTATTAATGAGTTTACTGAAATGCTTTCGGTTATTTGCACAGAATTTGAACAAATAGTCATATCTGGTGATTTTAATGTGCATGTGGATAATGTTTGTGACAGAAATGCCAAAGAACTTTCTACTATTCTTGATACTTTTGGTCTTTGTCAGCATGTTAATGAGCCGACCCATAACAGAGGTCACACTCTGGACCTGGTCATTACTAAAGGTGTTCATATTTCAGATGTCACTGTGATTGATGTTGCTCTATCTGATCATTCATGTGTCTTTTTCCATCTCTCCATAATTCCAAAAGTTGCTGTTGGACCTACTGTTGTAAAAAAGAGATACATTAACGATAACACCAGGACACAGTTTATGGAGGCAATCAGGTTTGAAAAGGCCTCATCAGGTCAAGTTGATGATTTGTTGAATTGTTATACTTCAGGTGTTTTAAATGTTATGGACACCATTGCTCCTGTTAAGGTTAAAGTGATCAGGACGAGGCAGAAGGCTTCATGGAGCAATGCTCACTTACTGTCAGTAACGCCTTTCGCGCCGTGGCCCGCGCTGCCCTGGGCTCTTCAGATCACGCCATGGTTCACCTGATCCCCACATACAGACAGAGGCTGAAGCTCTCCAAACCTGTAGTAAGGACTACCAAGAGGTGGACTAGCGAGGCAGTTTGGACACTGACTGGGAGGTGTTTAGAGCTGCCACAGATAGTTTGGATGAGTACACAGACACTGTAACATCATACATTCGATACTGTGAGGACAGTATTATACCAACACGCACCAAAGTGACTTTCATTAAAGACAAACCCTGGTTCACACCCAAACTGAGATAGCTAAGGCAGCAAAAGGAAGCAGCCCATAGAGTTGGAGATTGGGGCAGCTACAGGCGGGCAAAGTATGGATTTAGCAGGGAGGTGTCACTGCCCTTTTAGTTCTGGAACAGGACGTGCGGAAGCAGTTCAGGAGACAAAACACCCGCAAAGCACCCGGTCCAGACGGTGTCTCCCCTGCCATCCTGAGACACTGTGCTGATGAGCTGACTCCTGTCTTCACAGACATTTTTAACACCTCTCTGGAGTCTTGCCAGGTCCCAACATGCTTCAAGTCCTCCACCATCGCCCCTGTCCCCAAGAAGCCCCGGATCACAGGACTTAATGACTACAGGCCAGTGGCGCTGACATCTGTAGTCATGAAGTCATTTGAGCGCCTGGTTTTGTCCCACCTCAAGTCCATCACCTCCTCCCTCCTGGACCCCCTGCAGTTTGCCTAAGGAGCCAACAGATCTGTAGACGACGCCATCAACCTGGCCCTCCACTTCAATTTTCAATATTCAAGTTTTAGTCTGTATATTTTTATTTATCTTGTATTTTATTTTATATTTTATGCATGCCCTTCATGTTGCACCTTATCGCCGAAGCAAGTTCCTAGTTTGTGAATCTTGTTCACTGACAATGGCAATAAACATTTTTCTGATTATGATTCTGATACACTACAACACAAAGAACTATGTAACACCTGCAGCGTTATAAATCATCCCCTGCTCTTCTCTTCGCTCTGTTTTTCAGGAAACAAACCCGCCCGATGCTATGTGTTCCATTATCACTCAGTGTACAAGCCCAGAATACGACTCAATGGAGCGCATTTGTAATGGCCAATCAACAACTATCAGTCCGAGTGTGTTAGGTGTCGACTGAAAAGGCCATTCGTTTGGTTTAGAGGAGGCGCACTGACAGAGTGACCTTCACATTCACAGCCGAGTGATGCTACACTGAAGAGTCCAGAATATGACAAATGGAAGTCTGCACAAAGACGCCACCGCACGCTGACATTTTACTAATAGAGCTCTCACATGAGTACGCCGTGTGTTTGGTGACAGTTCATTCATCATGTCCCACACACTCTTGCACTAATTGACCTGCAGCGACAGTCTCCATTAACAAAATACAAGTCATTTAAGCTTCCTTGAAGACTTGAAGAGTAGAAATTCAACTGTAAAACACTGAAGTACACAGATTAATATTCAAAAGGGGCCTCAAAAGTCAACTGGTCTCATCTAGGCGCCCACGTTTTCACTGAATGTTTACTTTGACCCACCATAAACAAAACTAAGCAAGGCTTGTTTACAAAAGTAAACTTTTTTCACAACCTGTATTGCTATGAAACAGTTATCCTTCATTATTTTGTTGAAAATTGAGCATGCGAAAAATGTTACCTCTATGGTTAAACAGCGGTGTAGCACAAAATTCTGAACCCTAGATACAAACCATCTTGGTGGGCCCTTATAATATGTTCTGTATACGTAACCTTAAGGAATATACAGTACATTTCAAGTGTATCCTTGTAAGTTTTTACAGTCTAGTTTATTTGTCACTATCTAACTTTATTAACCTGCTGGTTTATAGCCTGCACTGACTGGTATACGAATAACCCTGATTTACTCATTTCAACGAAGCGCGGTTCGTTTGACTAGTGTGAGTGCTCCGAACCGTGCCCGGGCGCGGCTCGATTAGCCGCCCCTGGCCCGCTTGGAAGAGGTGGGCCAGAGCACGGTTAGTTGGGCTCGGGCGCGGTTCGCATGTAGTGTGAGCGCCAACCGTGCTGGAGCATGGAACAAGACGCGTGACGTCACGGTTTTGCGACGCTCCAAAACAACTTGAATCTGTACTTGAGTGGATTATTTATAGCTGTGCTGACATTTATACTAGTCTGGTGTGGAAAACTCAAGTCTACACTCTCTTTTGATTCTGGCAATACTAGTGTTTTTCACGACAGGGGAAATGTCACTCTTTGGATTCTTAATGTACATACCTGTTATTTTCTCTAAATGCTAGTCTGCAGACCGTTCATTTTATGCATGTTGCAATGTGGTAATGCACTTAGACTTGATTTAGGCTTTACCTAAGTTGTAAATTTAACTTTTGCTTCCAAAGTGTAAATCATCTGTGCCTGTTCTCCTTGGTTTAAAAGTGTACTTTAATGACAACATATTACATCTTTATCATTGGGCTACAGTAAAGTCATTACAATACATTCATTCCCCTTGGCATGTTAAAAGAATTGACAAAGTTGACAATTCAGTTCATGATTATTCTTTGCTATTATGTGTTGGAGAAAAAGTGAAGTGAAAATGTAAATGAAAAATGTATTTTAATCATAACATTTCATCATGTAACACCCAGTCTTGCAGTGTCTATGCACCAGGGCAGGTTTCTCTCAGGCATATGGGACTGAGGTCTTGTCCAAACAAACTCATGAATCTAACGTCTTCTGTGCGGGGTATTTGAAGCCAGGATGAGGCTGTTGTTGTTGTTAATACTCTTATTTGCTTTCAGAAGTTGTTTAATATACCGTAGCATATATTTACTATGCACTTTAACCTAACACTACCTCAAACCTCTACACTTTATAATTCGACCTCGAACCTCTACAATATATACCACACACTTCCATAAATTATACACCACACACACAAGGTAGCCTATTTTGTTTCACCACTGCACATGGTTGTGTTATGTGAAATACTGTTTTTTTTTTTTTATGAGAAGTGCTGACCAATCCCAAATAAATGGGAGATGGTTCTGAACTCTACATTTGTGGCCAGTCTCCATATGCATATTGCAACACGTTGGTCCAAGGGCACTGGTTTTCTGAATGAAGTGGTCTGTCTTTGAAGGTGCGGCTGCAGGCTGTTGCACAACTGCAAGAATGATGTCCTTCTCATTCTGAAATTAGCCTTCCACTCACAGTCTGTCCAGCTGCTGAGAACATGCTGCCACCACACAGCAGATCTCTGCCGAATCCATATGGTCCTGCAGCAGAATGGAAAAATATTGTTAACTGTATATAGTTTATGCATACACAATTACCTTACAGCACTTTGAAGTGAAATTAAATAAACAACAAACTACTACTCCAGTGCATACATAACAGTTATGTGTCCCGTTGAATACGGGTGTCTTAATACAAGAATGTAGCTAATATTAACCAGCAAATTATATTAAGTTACATGATTATTACCTTTAGAACGCTACTGTCGTAATTACAAAAAAAACATTATACACATATTGTATTTCAAATTTCACAATACACTTTTCAATTGTATTCAATGACATTTCATTATATTAATTCTTACCATGTCGATGTACGGGAACTGTAGTCCGTAATCAAAGCTGCAAAGTCCTTGCTGCACTTCAGCTGGTACTTTGCAAACCTCCTCATACGAGCAGCACGATTACGTGAAAAATTTCGCGCCACTAAAGCGACAAATCTGTTTAACAACATGCTGTGAGAGGGCTGTGGACCACCGTGTACCAAACGACACAAAATTATCCACAAATAAAACAGAGCGATGGACTGAACATTGTGTTCAGAGAGCGCCGCTCTTCCTGTTTATCCCGAAACCGTCGCACCATAATGGCGTGGCGTGCTCGCACGAATGCTGAAACCCTATGTGAGTGCAGGCCAGAGGGGGAGTGGGGAGGGGGGACAATCGTACTCGGGCCCGGTTCATGGCAACCGTGCCTAGTGTGAGTACGCCCTTAGTCTCTTCTATAGCTGTGCATTTATAATGAAGGACCTAGCGCTATAGCGCGAGGTTGATTTGCACAATTAATTCCAAAAAGACTATGGGCCTGATGTCTGTGAAGGTTCTCAGTCATCCAGGACATCTTGAAATAAAGGTTGAAGTAAAAGCATCTGGACTTAGTTTTGAAAGTGAAGACATAAGAGAGCTGAGCTTATATCTCTAGAGGGAGGAGTTTGAGCTGAAACTAAACCTGATGGACCAGGCTGTTCTAGTCTCATAGTCGTTGGCTCTGAAAGGGAAGTGTGACTCCTGGTGTGAGAGTCGTTAATGCTCAGGAGAGTCGTTAGTGACACTGCTCCATTCAGGTGCTGTGTTTGTTGTTCTAGGGTGCAACTCTTTTCCTCTGTTCAAAGAAGGCTTTTCCTTTTTCACAAAAATGGCTTCCTTCACCTCTCTCTCTCCCTCTGGCCAGAGAGGCAAGGGCCTCTCTGGATAACTTGGATAACTGTTTTCATTACTGTTAGTGCAAAATTCTGTCTCGCAATCACTTTATTCAGTCAGGGTCAGGGTCGTATTCAGTTACAGCATTTATTATATAAAATATTTGACAATGCAATATAAAACCCATTTTTATTACAGGCTCTTCCCTGGGCCCTGGGTTAGCAGTACTTTTTCACATTTGCATTGGGTGTTCGGAGTGTTTATTTTGAGTCCAGGCAGCACTCACTGTGTCTTGGCTTGTGTTTGTCTTTATAAATAGATGGAAACAGGGAGAGTAACTGTAAAAATGTATGGGAGAATGCAGCTTGTGAATTTCTAAGCAACAAAGAAATCTGTCGCTGTCAGCGGGAGCCAAAAGAGCCAATCTGTTGTTGAGCCGCTTCTGGGAAAAGAGTCGCAGAATCTCACCAGAGCAAAGGATTGAACCAGACAGGCTTGTCTGGATCTGTTCAGGTGCACACAGGAAAACGCAAAGGTGTTTCTGACGCACACCATGAAGAAATATGACAAGTTATTATACCTGCCAAGAAAAATATTGGACTTTACCCATATCTTTTGATATGAGTATTACCATTTTCAATCAAACTAAGTTAATTTATTATGTACAATGGACTAAATACTGTATGTACAATGTAAAAATACCTCATATCAGCATTGACGGACATATGCTAGTGGAAAACAACATGGAAAACAGCATGATGTCCATGTTGAATGCTAACCAAGGCCTGTTACAGTTAAATGGAAGACCTGTTATTAGGATGTGGAGCTGATGGCAGTGGCACTGAGGCCATACAATATCCCAGAAGAGTTCTCAAATGTTTTTGTGGTTACAAATTATATTCAACCAAGAGCCGTACCAGATACTGTCTGTGACATCATCACTGGAACGGAATGGTTTCCAGGTTACAGACCCAGCATCCTCTTCATCATTTCAAGTATAAGTTTGGAAACTCTGGTTAAAGTGGAGCAACAGGACAGATGCTATACTGAACAAAATGGACCAGGAATATCACTTAAATCAGGGGAGCTGTTGGCAGTGGGACTGAGACTATACTACATTCCAAGTCAAATTCATTTTCACATGATATTGAAAATAAAAGCATGTCTTTGATCTGAAGTGAAACTCCTGGCCAAACCCGCCTTGTTAATTGAGCCAAAAAGGCAAGGCAAGGCAATTTTATATATAAAGCACAATTCATACACTGGGTCATTCAAAGTGCTTTACAGAAATAAAAGACAAAACTAAAGTACATAGACAGGATTTGGGATAAGAAACTACAGAATATTAAAAATAAATTAATATTAAAAAAATTCTGTGCTGTCAGTAATGTTGCTATAAAGCTTTAACCTGTCAGTTAAAGTTCCAGGTGAGGTTTTTAGGTTCCTGTAGGTACCACAACACTTCTTCCAAACAGAAACCAGATATTTTAATTTGCATAAAAGTCTGTACATTGCAGGGGAATCTAAAATTGGGAGCAGAGCGGGATTAAAGTGGGTCGTTCAAACTCATACATTCTCCTGGTCTCTGATCCACACACACACACACACACACACACACACACACACACACACACACACACACACACACACACACACACACACACACACACACACACACACACACACACACAGCTCTACATCCTGCTCACACACACACACACACACACACACACACACACACACACACACACACACACACACACACACACACACACACTCACACACACACACACACACACACACACACACGCACACAGCTCTACATCCTGCTCACACACACACACACACACACACAGCTCTACATCCTGCTCACACACACACACACACACACACACACACACACACACACACACACACACACAGCTCTACATCCTGCTCACACACACACACACACACACACACACACACACACACACACACACACACACACACACAGCTCTACATCCTGCTCACACACACACACACACACACACACACAGCTCTACATCCTGCTCACACACACACACACACACACACACAGCTCTACATCCTGCTCACACACACACACACACACACACACACAGCTCTACATCCTGCTCACACACACACACACACACACACACACACACACACACACACACAGCTCTACATCCTGCTCACACACACACACACACACACACACAGAGTGGGTCGGGACAGATGGCCTCGCGCTCAACAGATGCACCACAGCATTAATCATGAAACAAGACTCAAAGTGAGGATTTAACTCTTGCCACATTCCCTCCACCAAGCCCTGATGAACTCCTCTGTCCAAGATAACCGACAATCCCCCTTTCAGGATGGGGCAGATGTGGCAGGGATCAGCACCAGGAAGGATTCTCCAAGGATTCCATACAGTACAATATATATATAATATTTTCAGCAATGAGTCCACTGGGAAAACAAATGTAGTGCTTTCAGAAATGTGGATTTGCTGAATACAATTACAATTACAGTTTATAGTCTGCTCCACAGTACCATCTGGCAGGGCTAGCATTGAAAGTGTTTGCTTAATGGGAGGTTAATGACGTTTCCTTGCAAAATGACAGCTCTGCATCCTAGGAAGGAATGATGCTACACATGGATTTGCTGTAAGTATGTACAATGATTGATTGATGTTTACATTTTCCATTGAGGCAGTTGAATCATGGGTGATTAAAATGCTGAATCAAGATGGGTCTGACAAACAATTTATAAAGTGCAAGTTGGGACTCCATGCCAATTCTGACCCATTTGGAGACGAAGGTAACCCACACTCTTCTTCTTCTTCTTCTTCTTCTTCTTCTTCTTCTTCTTCTTCTTCTTCTTCTTCTTCTTCTTCTTCTTCTTCTTCTTCTTCTTCTTCTTCTTCTTCTTCTTCTTCTTCTTCTTCTTCTTCTTCTTCTTCTTCTTCTTCTTCTTCTTCTTCTTCTTCTTCTTCCCGTTAGAGGTGGTGGGTGACTGGTGCATTTCATTCCTCCATAAACAAAACAATTCATGATAAGGCCACAGGAAAATAGCCAGTCAGTGTTACCCATAGATTGTAAAAAAAAATGGATGTAATCCGCCCATTGGTCCGCTATTCACCGATATTGTTGTTACGACAGGGCAATAAAATGGCGGTTACATCCAGGCTTTTCCACTTTTACTCCATAGTAAAACAATAGTTTTCAGATAGCATAAACGGACATGTTAATCAACCCCTACCCAGAGTTGTCATGTAGTAAAAACTTAGCTCTAGAGACCGGAGCCATTTTTTGTACCAGGCTGTAAACATGATTTTTACTCTTGTAAAGTTGCCATTGGATTTCTCATTATATTTCCGCTTTTGGACCCTGCCCTCTGGTGGACGGAGGTATATCGCTGTATTTCGCTGTAAACCGCCGTATAGTGACGTCCTTACTCGAGGACCGTTTAAGAGGTTCCATGGGAGTGGCTATATATATGTGTTATTTTTTTATTAGATACAGGCTGATATAGTTAATACATATTTAAGTTGTTAACTTGCAAATTTTTATTTTTTTTATATAGCGCTTTTCCACTCAAAGCGCATTAATATAACAATTTTTTATTATGTGCAGCAAACATAATTTAAACTGAAACTGACTCCCAACATTTCAGGGAGTTGAGCTGATAAATGTAGAGGTACATACTTGGTGCTAATGGAGATAAATCACAATGTGTGGCTGTTATTTGTGCCAGGTGCAGTCTCCGGTCTTGAATGTGGTAATGGCAGACTCTTTAAAAACGAGCTCTGGACAGAAGCCTGATCAGTTGGCACTGGTGAGCACTTCATTAGATCTTCAAGCTGATGACACAGACAATTTCCCATTAGCCACAACAGAAAAGATAAGTTTAAATAACCGAATGCAAAAGGCACATCTGATATGTCTTAATATTTGTGGCCGGATAATGGTTATTACAGCAGCAGATGCCACACATTAGTTTTGGAAGGTCTCTGTGTCTTTGTAAACACCAATAGCCTTCTACTGATGCACTTCCAGGGCCAGTTCAAACACAGAGCCAAATTTCAAATCCATTGTTTGTCATTTTACAGCCACAGAATGTGCTTCCAGACAGAAATGGATCCAGGGCAGAAGCAAAAATTTCAGTTTAAAAAGTCTGACCTCTGAAAGAAGACGTTTTTCTACAGCCAATTGTGATTTTAAAGTTATCGCTCATACTAGACATAGTTTTAAAGGTATGTCCAAACAAATCCATATGCCTGCTAGGCTATTTTTATAGCAATGTTGCACTAAATATGAATATATTTATATCTGTACACTTCCACATTTAAAGCAGCAAACTGATATCTGTGATTGACAAGCAGAACACGGGGTAACAGTGGTTAGCACTCCTGCCTCACAGCAAGTGAGTTCAAAACCCGGTCGATACAAACATTCTCGACCGACTCTGGTTTTTCTGTGAGGAGTCTGCATGTCCTCCACGTGTTACTGTGGGTTCTCTCCGGGTACTCCGGCTTCCTCCCACTAGCACTAGCATCACAGCTGAACCAGTGCTAGGTCTATGAAAACAGGTCTGAAAATAAGAAATTCAATACAGTATTGTTGTACAGTACAGTAGTGGCACTAAACTTCTAAAGGGACCGAGTAATGCAATTTAATGTCCTAATATTTTAGTAATTATGTATGTTTCCAAAGTATACAGTTTAAATAGTACATTACATTTGCATTATCAGTGAACATAGTTTAATGGTTCTTGGTAGACTAAAATAACTAGCCTGTTGCAGTTTGCTATTCTATAACCTATACATTCTGATCTAGACTCTTGTCACAATATCAATCTCTGAATAGTTGGGGCAGATAATTGCTCACACTACAACAGAGTCTAAGTAGAAATGTATGTAATGAAGCACACTTAGCCATAAATATGTTAAAATTCCAATATATAACGGTAGAATATCTGGAACAATAAAAACACAACAATGCTGCAAATCTAAACCCAACCATTGTCCTGTTTCTCCCATTCAGACCACAGTCCAGCCTAACCACAATTTAAAGAGTATTCTGGAGCATGAGCTAAAGACATTTACTAAAAGACTAGTAGCTTAAGCTTTTAACAGGTTGCTTTCTTCGACATCCATCAGAAACGGCATCTTTCATCTTCCTGTAACTGACTGCAGTAAATGACACAAATCCAAACTGCTAAAAGCAAAGCCACTGGGAACAACGAACACTAGGTTTCACTGTTAGCACACTATTGAAAGCAAATCTGACCTGACTTCCCATAATACCTCTGTCCTGCTCTCTGCTGATTGAAATACTGAGTCAGTGTTAAAAAATAGAGTCCAATGTGTGTGTGAACCTCTCCCACAGGACAGGTCTGGTAAGCCAGAGGTAAGCCTGAGAGATTGTGGATTTGATGCATGGATGGATTAGAGTCTCCTGAGGCCTCAGAGGGAGAACACATCATGACCCGAGTCTGTCTGAAACTGCTCTGGACAGGACGCCCTGGGGGAACAAATGTGCTAAGAGCTTTTGGAACTCAAAAGTTGCTGTCTGTAAATATGTCTCTGGTCTAAGCCTTTTTAGACCATCACACTCAGCCCCATCAATATCAACTGTTTGACTCACATACTGTATACTCCACATGAGAACAGTCACACCGAATCCCTAAATCCCTTATTCTTAACTACTTTTAAGCTCTTTTTAGTGATGTTGGTGGGAATTTCTCTCACCAATACAGCCTTTTGTGCCATTTAGGGTTGCAACAACTACTACAAATTGTTAATTAAAAGAGTTAGAAACTGTTTTAGCTGATTTGTTTTTTTCTGTATTAAGATGGATATGTTGTATGAATAAGCCAGACATTGTTGATTGGCCACCCAGACGATAATGTGCTTTGTGTCACATGACAAGAAACTATGCAAACTTGAAATGATGGAGGACCCTTGGTGAATAACAATGAGGCAAATAACTTTGGAGCACTTTTATAAGTAAAGAAAGAGCAAGTTTGGTGACAGGACGGTAAGCTCTGGTGAACTCTCGTTTTCTACTTTTTTTCAGGTGAGAAGGACCAAGCATTTAGCTGTCTGTGGATGTTCTCAATCATCCAGAAAATAATCAAGAGAAGGTTTTAATAAAGGCATCTGGACATAGGCTCAAAGGTGAAAATGTTTCTCTCATCCAAGGAATGAGAGAATATCGTTCCAATGAGATGGTGGTGCTTCAAGAGTACAGTGAGTGTAGTGTGTCATTAATTTTTCCTGAGGAAGTTGGTGATGTGTGTTTATGAATGAACAAAGAGGGTCATCAGCACTTGTTGTAACACTCAGTAATTAGCCGTCTGTCACATAGTGGCAGTCAGTGCATTTGAACCTACTGTTACTGTCTCAGTGGATTTGTGGAGATGACTCCACTGACAACAGTTCCAACACGGCAGCACGGGCAGCAGTAGCTCAGTGGTAGAGCGGCCGTCCTTCGACCGGCGGGTGGACGGTTCGATCCCCGCTCGAAACATCCCAAAACATCATAACATCCCGCTCTCCCCCACATACTGTCTTTTTGTCCTTGGGCAAAACACTTAACCCTCCTTGCCTCCAGTGGTGTCAGCTGTAACACTGGTAAAGCGCTTTGAGTGTCTACTAGGTGGAAAAGCACTATATATAAATACAACACACAGGCACAAACTTGGGGAAATATTACAGCTATTTCTAAAGACAGATATGTTGCCACTGCAGCCAGAAGCGACCCAGATCGGATCAGTGGGTCACTGTTATTCCCAGGGTATGTAATGTTTGGTCCTCCCCAGATGCAGCAGGCTCTATTTTGAGGCCTGTTGCATTTTGGTCATTCATTTCCATAAGGACACAGGTATGTCAGTGTCCAAAAACTTCTTTAAAACATTGTCTTTTTTTTTCTTTTCTTTTTTTTTGAAAAGGCTATGGCTTATTCTTCCCCTGCTGCTGAAAATAAAGGCCTTCCTAGTGTTTTCTTTTTCTTCATAAACTAATGATGATACGATGATATATTATTATTAGATTCATAGATCCATTCTGGGGATTTGTCAGCACTGCTACTAAACAGAACGTTTGAATATGTTTTTGTTAGTCTTCTATGTGCATGTCCTCTCCAAATCAAAAACATCTTGTCTTGTCCAAAGTAACAATAAATAAATAAATAAAAACACCTCCCTTGGCTTACTCCCTTATATAGGTTCTCTAGAAAAATTCATTAATTATCGGAGTCTAATCCAACATGCACAACAACCAGGTTTCATCACACAGATGCCAAAGCTAATCACTATTAGACGAGATGACACAGAGACCAAACATATGTATCTTAGAATTAGCAACAGGGCAGGTTCACCAGTGGACACTGGTATTGGACAGTGGTATTTTAAATGCTCTTTTACAGAAAATCAGCATCTCAAGTAAGAGTAAAAAATAATTTGGTTAAAAGACTACTAAAGTACTGAGTAACTGCTTGATCATAATGTCTTAATAAAAATTTTTAAACAACATAAACATTTTTAAAACAATTCCTACAGATGTGTGAGCAAAATGAGAACAGTGCTGTGCATCCTTTTAACTTTCAACACTGGAGACAGAATCCACAGTCATTTTTCATGTTTTTGTTGTGTCCGCTACGTGTGAAGAGCAGTGTTGGACAAACTATTTGGAAAATATAGTGAGCTACTCTACGTTAAAGGAAACTTCACTACAAAAAACTACCCCTCAGAGAAATGTAGCAAGCTAAGCTACAGCATCATGGCAAAAGTAGTTTACTCCTTACTAAACTTACATATATATATATATATATATATATATATATATATATAAAATATACTCTGAGTAAGAGTAGCATACATTACTTATGTATGAGTAAATGTAACTCGTTTCTACCCACCTCTGTATTTTAATTGTATTTTTTTAAACTGTGATCTACAATAAACGTTTAAATGATTCTGGTTAAATGGTAGCTTTTTTGCTGGGTCTGTAACTGATGATGTCACAGGCAGTGTCTGGTACAGCTCTTGGTTGAATATAAATGATATAATCAATCTGAGTTTACTCTACATACACAGTTACTGTCTTTTTAGTTTGTTTTTTCTTTTTATAAATTTTATAATATGTCAAGCTGTTCTTTTATTATTTCAATAAAGTCGTTAGATAGCCACACATCAACTTCCCCATTAATTTTTATGCAGAACCAAACTAAAACTGGTAAATCAAATCTTTTTAGACAAAAAAATATAAACTATAACCATGACGACAAGTGTGAACTCTCATGGAATATAGTCTTAGTCTCACTGCCAAAAGCTCCACATTCTGACAACAGATCCTCTGTACCATTTCTCGCTGCAGCAGGACATAAAATATCAGATTCAAACTTATTCCAATCATAATCTATTTAAAGTTCCTCAGTTACCAACAACAGAAGCGCTTAGTACCTCAAACTCTTCATCAATTTGAGTTTGGCCCACTGCGCTGTTTGTAAAACCATAAAAAAAAAGTCTGTTCTGCTAATACTATTCTTCTTGTAGACTTGTCTGTGTAGTGTGTGTCCACAGAGAAGTGTGTGAAATGAGCCATGACCCAGTGTAATCCTGCTCTTTCATTAGCCGGTGCGACCTACATTCCCAGTGCATGAATTAGCATCTCTAGCGCCGTGCTGTGATTGGATGTTTACACACTTCTTTCGGGAAACAACAGAAAGGAGCTTCCAGTGCAGTGACATTGTCTTATAGAGAAGAACAGACAAGACCTTCTAAGAGACATGAGTCCAGGGGCACAACTACCCAGTGCTAGAGTGGTATGCAGCAACAATTTTGGCGCTCCCCCCACCCCCTCTCCCCCAGAAAATAAAAATTAAGTGAGCCTGACATCATTATGTATGGGCTGTAAATAATAAAGGTTTATTTCAAAGTATATCAGACTCGCGATATTCTATTAATTCTATTTATGGAATCTAATGAGGGCGCCTACTGTAGCCTGTCAGTCCTCTAAAATGTTATATAGTAATGAGAAAATACTGAAATGATTTAGAAACGCACAACAGCAGCTAAGCTACATTTAGGAAATACCACAAAAAAAATATATATATAAATATAGCGCATACCCCCTTTTTGCGCCTCTGGATGGGTCATAGGGTTAATGTTCTCTTGAGGTCTGTTCTATGCATGTGACATTTTTCTTGGACTTCTGTAAGTGTCACAGTGGATCAGGACTCTGCACAGTTGGCCGCAGATTCCGCACCCGGCTCCCCCGCCCCTACTGATTCGCAGAGGAAACCGTGTGTCTTGGGAGCGCCGGCGGAGCAAGCCCAGCTGATCCGAGTTGATAATCAACAAAGGTTAAGAAGCCCTGCAGCCTGCTCCTCGATGCCAGATCGTAACACTTACTACCGTTAGTAATACGTCTCGCGTTCGAATGCCTTGTGATATTTATGATTACTTACCTGTTCCTTTTGTTCTTCTCAGATCCTTCCAGTTCTGCCGTCAGTCCTGTTCCCGCTCCACCTCTGTCTTCTCTTGTACCGTCCAGTCCTGTCATCGGTCCCGCTCCAGCCCAGCCCCGGTCTTGTCCTGCTGCACATCGCTATCCCCGAAGAACCCGCTATTCCTAAGTTGTCCCTTTGTCAAAATAAATCTGTTTTGTTACTTTACGTGTGTCTCTGCGTTTGGGTTATCTGCCAGTCCATAACAGTACGATCTGGCCAAAAATGAACCCAGCAGAGCCTCACACTCTTCCACAGACTGTTGCTGCTCAGACTGCGCTTTTGGAGCAGCATGACGCGACTCTTCAGTCTCTCATGGGCCACATGAAGGAGTTTTCCCGCAACCTATCCGTGCTGAGTGACCAGTTGGCTTCCTTGAACACACCGCCGTCTACCAGCGCTCCAGCCCTCTCCGCGCTGACTACGGAAGCCCCGCCTCCGGTGTACAAAGAAGCGTATGTACCGCCGCCTGCACCATATAGTGGAGATCTTGGCTCTTGTCGAGCGTTTTTAACACAGTGTTCATTAGTTTTTGAACAGCAGTCTCAGACTTATCAGAGCGAACGTTCAAAGATTGCTTTTTTAATTGGTTGTCTAAGGGGTCAGGCATTACACTGGGCCTCTGCTGTTTGGGAAAAGCAGGAGGCTATATGTTTCTCTTACTCCGCATTCATCACGGAGATGAAATTAATTTTCGATCACCCTGTTCGAGGAGAGGAGGCTACTAAGAGACTGTTTTCCATTCGCCAGGGGAATCGCAGTGTGGCTGAATTTGCCATTGAGTTTCGTTCACTCGCCGTGGAGAGTGGTTGGAATGAGGACGCTCTTCACGGAGCCTTTCTGAATGCGATTTCTGATGAACTTAAGGACGAGATGGCGGCGCGGGAGCCACCTACTAGTCTTAACGAACTCATAAAGGGGGCCATTAGGATTGATAACCGCCTCCGGGAGCGTAAGAGGGAGAAGGCCGGCCTGCAGGCGTCGCTGAGATCCTCTACGAATCCAGGGTCTGGATCCACAGCACATCAGGGGGGCTTTCCCCAGCCGCAATGAGAGAGGACCGGGGGGTGGTGGACGCAGACAGTCGATGGAGGAAGCTCAGCCAGTTCTAATGCAGATTCGCCGGGTCGTCCACTGCAACCAGCCGCACCCGAACCCATGCAACTGGGCCGGACCCATCTGACGGAGGAGGAGAGACATCGTCGGGTCACTACAGGGAGTTGTCTCTATTGCGGAAAGTTAGGACATTTTCGTGCTTCTTGTCCGCTCCGTCCGGGAAAAGGGTGGGCTCGGCAGTAAGGGGAGAGGTACTGCTGAGCCAAGTCCGATGCTCTTCTCCCAAGTCGGTGCGGATGGAAGGAACTATTATTTTAGCTGATCAGACTCGGACATTGGAGGTCATGATCGATTCCGGAGCTGATGAAAGCCTTTTGGACCGTGGGGTGGCTAAGAAGTTGGGAATCCGGACCTTGCCATTGGAGGTGCCTTTGGAAGTAAATAATAATAATAATAATAATAATAATAAATTTTATTTGTAATGCACTTTACATTTGGACAATCTCAAAGTGCTACAGAGCATCTAAAAAAAATCAAAGTAATTCAATATAAAAAGAAAACAGAACAACATAAGCCTAAAAAAAAAAACGTTCATTGAAAAGCTTTTATAAAAAGAAATGTTTTTAGGTTGCGTTTAAAAGCATCAGTAGTCTGTGGGGCCCTCAGGTAGTCCGGGAGGGTATTCCACAGCCTCGGAGCAGCCGATGAAAAGGCCCTATCACCCATGCTGCAAAGTTTTGTTCTGGGAATTTGGAGGATGTTTGAGTTTGCAGAACGAAGAGTGCGTGCAGAGTGTGAAAAGGTCGGGTGGGTGAGAAGTTCCTGCAGGTAGAGGGGGGCATGTCCGTGAATACACTGATGGGTGAGGAGGGAAACTTTATACTCAATTCTAAGTTTGACAGGGAGCCAGTGAAGAGATTTCAGGATGGGGGTGATGTGTTCATGCTTGCGCACCCTCATCAGGATTCTGGCAGCGCTATTTTGGATGTATTGAAGTCTCTGGATGCTTTTGCCAGAGATCCCGATGAGGAGTGCATTACAGTAGTCCAGCCTGGAAGAAACAAAGGCATGGACGAGCTTCTCTGCATCCTCCAGGCTGAGTGTTGGGCGGAGTTTGGCAATGTTCTTGAGATGGAAAAATGAGGTCTTGCATAGGTGTTTAATGTGGGTGTCAAAGGTGAGATGAGGATCCATTTTAACACCCAAATAGTAAAGGCTTTGAACGGAGAGGTTTTGACCCAGATCGGGGAACAGACTATTCCCGTAACCTTCCTTTTGTCGGGTAATCACAAGGAGACTATTAGTTTTTACATTTTCGACTGTGTACACACTCCAATAGTTTTGGGGTTACCCTGGTTAAAAAGACATAATCCTCACATAGACTGGGTTGCATACCAAGTGTTGTCATGGAGTGATTTTTGTCATTTAAATTGCCTGCAGTCTGCTTTGCCTCCTATTTCTTCTAGGTCCACCCCGGTACCTGAACCACCGGATCTGTCCTCGGTTCCGTCTACTTACCATGACTTATCGGCGGTGTTCTGCAAGCATCAGGCCTTGTCGCTTCCACCTCACAGACCATACGACTGCGCCATCGACCTCCTCCCTGGTGCTTCTCTACCCAGCAGCCGTCTCTATACCCTCTCGAGGCCGGAGAACGAGGCGATGGAGAAATACATCCAGGAGTCATTGGCAGCTGGGATAATACGACCCTCGTCCTCTCCGGTAGGAGCGGGGGTTTTTTTTGTTGACAAGAAGGACAAATCCTTGAGACCCTGTATCGATTTTCGGGGTCTGAACAAGATTACTATAAAGAACAAATACCCACTTCCTTTGATCAGTTCTGTTCCCTTTCGAGGGAACTCAACACTGCGTCGTGAAACGACACTTTGGGGGGGGGGGGAACGCCCTCAGCGTGACGGCCCTGAAGCATGAATGAAACTTAGACCAATCTTGATTGGTACCACGTCACAGCGTAGTGAGTGCCGGCCTACCGGAAGTATAAAGGGGCGCGCATCACGCACACGCCAGCTTTTCGCTCTTCAGCAAATGCCCTGGGTGTGACGAGACTTGTTGAGAAACTTTTGAATGAAAAGTATGGCAGAACAGTTTAAGAAGTGTCTGTACCCCTGCCCTCGTTATACTACGGGTAGGGACACGCACTCGTGGTGTCTGATCTGCTTGGGAGCACAGCACGCTTGGTCAGCTCGAGGAGCTGGCTGTGTGCACTGAGGGGCAGGGTGCTGCGCTCCCGCCTGGCCGTGTTTGACCGGGCCGGCCAGGCTCGCGTTCCCCGTGGTTGAGGTCCCGTTGCCGCGAGGCGCGGCGGCTGATATTGGGGATCGCAGCTGGGACTGTTTGATGCGATTGGCACAGCTGAGGCTGTTCTCCGTCCTTCATCAGACAGCTCGGATGCATTCCTCCCTGTGCAGGAGCCCGAGGCGGCTTCTCCGGCAGGGGAGACGGTCTGATGCTTGAGCTGTCCACGTCTGAGGACGTGGACTTGCTCAGCATTAAAGAGTGTGCGTGCCCCTGCCCTCGTTACATTACGGGTAGGGACACGCACTCGTGGTGTCTGATCTGCTTGAAAAAAATAAATAAATAAAAATAAGTGGTCAGCTCTCGAGGGAGCTGGCTGCGTGCACTGAGAGGCAGATCAAAAGGAGTTCCCCGTGGTTCAGGTCCCGTGGCCGCCGAGGCGGCGCGGGGGCTGAGATCGTGGGGATCGCAGCTGGAGCTGTTTGATGCGATTGGGCCAGCTGAGGCTGTTTCCCAATCATCGGCAGACAGCTATGATGCTATTCCCACCTGTGCAGGAGCCCGCGAGGCGGCTTCTCCGGCACAGGGAGAGGATCCAAGGCTAGAGCTGTCCACATCTGAGGATGTGGATGTGCTAAACGTTGAAAGTGTGCCCGCGTATGAGGAGCTTGTGACTCGTGCGGTGGCCAGATTAGATATTAGCTGGCCACCAGAACGGCAGGAAGCGACAGTAAATAGAAATAAACTGGATGAGCGCTTCCTGCAGCACGGAGTTCGGCCCAAATAGCGGGGTTTGCCATCTTTTTCCGGACTTGCACAACGAGTTGTGTAAGTCCTGGAGTAAGCCACACTCTTCCCGTATTTCTCCCCATGCAGGAGCCCGCGGCCTTCTCCTGCGCTGGCGAAGGGGGCGATGCTTGAGCGGTTTACGTCTGAGGATATGGACTTGCTCAGCATTTACAGAGGTGTGTGTACCCGGCCCTCGTTATATCAGCCGCCCGAGGCGGCATTCGTCACCTCACGTGCCGCTAAAAATATGAGGAGCCCGTTGCCGTTGTGACTCGTGCGAGTAATAGAGGGCCAGGTTTAACATTATCTGGCCGTCAAAGGGCAGGAGCTACAGTAAATAAGCGGCTTTTCCTGCAGCGCAGAGCACGAACTGAGCATTAGAGCTTACACGGGTTGTGTGGCCTGTTCCATGACCTGCGCAACGAGTTGTGTGGGTCATGGGGCAGGCCACATTTCTCGCCAATGAGATTGGGACTGCGGAGGCATTTTCTCAATCATCAGGGGGTAGCTCTGTGGTCATTCCTTCCAGGGCGGAGCCCACTAGGTGGCTGCTCCTGCACAGAGAGAGGGTCCGAGGCTTGAGAGGTCTGCATCTGAGGATGTGGACGGCCTCAGCAATGCGGCGCATTCATTAAAGCCTCGGCGCTGCCCACCAGGCCGTGTAGAGTTACATCGACCATGGTGGGCGGGGCAGCAGGGCTGCATACTACAAATGCGGGCACGCCAGGCCGACCTGTTAAAGGACTCGGAGGAGACACATCTGTGGATGTGGCTGAGAGAGTCCCCTCCGGGGAGAGGCGGCTGAGGCCGTTTTTCTCTGCAGAGCCCCTTGGACACCGGTGTAGTAAGTCCGCCGTCTATGACGCTTCGGGCCACAACGGTTTTCCAGCATACGAGAGCTGCCTCACAGCCCACCCCGGGGGGTTCTGGGCGGGCAGCAACGTTGTATGCGCATCGAGGATCGTGTGAGACTTATCCCTGCCGTGCAGCGGTTCAGGGGGGCGACAACGGTCTTGAAGCAGACCGAGATAGGCCTCGAGAGGCTGAGTCCCGTGGCGCGGGACCACAGTAGGTCCGGAACGGGCTCGGGTTATGGAACAGGAAGTACACTCCCTGCGGGAAAAGGAGGCCATAGGTAGGTTTCCTCCGCCAGAAATGGAGTCGGGTTTCTACAGCTGGTACTTTATAGTTCCAAAGAAGGGGAGGTCTGCGTCCAATTTTAGATCTAAGGTATTTGAACCGGTCTCTGAGGAGGCTCAGGTTCGAGATGAAAGTAACTAATGATACCTATTACCGTGAAGTAAATTCGGTCCGAGGACTGGTTTGTCACGATGGATCTGAAGGACGCATGCTTCCATAAATCCTTCTCACAGGAAGTTCCTGAGGTTCGCTTTTTGGGGCGGCTGCCCAATATCGGGTGCTTCCATTCGGCCTAGGCAGAGCACGGCCTGAGCATCAGAGCCTACACCACGGGTGGTGTGGCCTGTTCCATGACCTGCGCAACGAGTTGTGTGGGTCATGGGGCAGGCCACATTTCTCGCCAATGAGATTGGGACTGCTGAGGCATTTTCTCAATCATCATGGGGGAGCTCTGTGGCCCTGCCTTCCGAAAGTGGATGCGGTCTGGCTCCACTGAGACTCCAGGGCATCCGGAGGTTTTCCCTGAGGGGGAATCCATTCCGGAGTATCAGGGTTACGTGCAGGTGCTGTCGTTCCCTGTCAATATGGAGGAAACCCTGGTCTCTCTCCCAAGGACCAGTACTGGGAGCAACATGTCACCGAAATCCGTTTTGACAGATGTCTCCTCACTGGCTGGGGCGCGGTCATAGCGGCCGCTTTTGCCCAGGGTCTGTGGCAGGACCATCATCGCTCCAGACATATAAATTGCCTGGAGATGTTGGCTGTGTTCAGGGCTCTGAGGAGCTTCCTGGCGGATCTCAGGGGTTATCACGTTCTGGTGCGCTCCGACAATGTGTCGGTGGTAGCGTACCTGAACCGTCAGGGGGGTCTGAGGTCTCGCCCTCTGTGCAGATTGGCGCATCAGATCCTCCTGTGGTCCCGGGGGAAGTTAGCGTCTATCAGAGCGATGTAAATCCCCGGGGGACCAGAATCAGGGAGCAGACACCCTGTCGAGGCAGGGGCTGAGGCCCGGGGAATGGAGACTTCACCCAGAGGTGGTGAGGTCTATATGCGAGAGGTTCGGCCCAGTGGAAGGGGATTTGTTCGCGTCTCGAGAGACGTCCCACTGTCCACTGTGGTTTTCCCTCACGCCTCCAGCCCCGCTGGGGTTGGATGCCATGGTGCAGACGTAGCCGAGGCTGCGTCTGTATGCCTTTCCCCCGGTGGCGCTGCTCCCGGGGAGCTCTGGAGAGGGTCCGGGTCTGGCCCCTGAGGGGGATCAGTACCTAGAGGTGGGCCTAGCGGCAGGGGTAGTAGAAACCATACGCAGTTCCAGGGCTCCGTCCACGGGGAGGTTGTACGGCTTAAAGTGGAATGTCTTTTCCACTTGGTGCAGGGGGCGTGAGGTGGACCCAGCTGACTGCCCAGTGGCTTCGGTCCTGGAGTTCCTCCAAGAGCGCTTCACTGCGGGGCTTACCCGTCCCACTCTTACGGTGTGCGTGGATGTCATTTTGGCGTTCCACGCTCCGGTAGGTGAGGGGCTTCTGGGGAGGCGCCCATTGGTCGTGCGATTCCTCCGTGGCACCCGGAGGATGACGCCTCCAACGCGCCCTGGAGTTCCAACTTGGGATCTGTGGTGGGGCTTGAAGGATTGGCTGAGGCCTCCTTCGAACCACTCGAGTTGGCGACAGAACGAGTTCTGTCGCTCAAGGTGGCGCTACTTTTGGCTATCACCTCACTTAAAAGGGTTGGAGATCTCCAGGCACTGGCTATAACGCCATCTTGCCTGGAGTTTGCCCTGGTGGGGGTTAAGGCCATTTTACGGCCGAGGCCAGGCTATGTGCCTAAGGTGCCATCTAACGTGGCACGGCCGACGGTTTTGCAGGCATTTCATCCTCCACCTCATGTGTCGGCCGAAGAGGGGAGACTTCATCTGCTCTGCCCCGTTAGGGCACTGCGAATCTATATACAGAAGTCTTCGCAGTGGAGAAAGTCAGAACGACTGTTGGTGTGTTTCGGATCTCCTAGGAAAGGTCGGCCAGCGACCAAGCAGACGGTCAGCAATTGGATCGTCCAGGCTATTGCCTTGGCTTATCAGGTGCGCGGATTGCCTTCACCTTTGGCCTTAAGGGCGCATTCTACTAGGGGCATGGCCTCTTCTCGGGCCCTTCAGATGGGGGTCCCGCTTCAGGAGATCTGCGAGGCAGCCGGCTAGGGCTGCCCCACACACTTTCATTAGGCTCTACGGTCTATATCTCCCTGCGATGCCTGGAGCTAGGCTGCTCTCGTCCTAAGTGTGCCTGAGCATCCAGTTTCACACTAGGGCAGGCACGGGTCGTCGTGGCATAGTGGGTATTCGTTCCCCAAAGTGTCGTTTCACGACGCAGTGTTGAGTTCCCTCGAAAGGGAACGTCTCGGGTTATGCATATAACCCTTGTTCCCTGAGAAGGGAACGAGACACTGCGTCGATCCGCCACGCCTACCCCGCCTGAGGGCGATTTGCTTCATCGCGAAGGGCTGGCGTGTGCGTGATGCGGCGTCCCTTTATACTTCCGGGTAGGCCGGCACTCACTACGCTGTGACGTGGTACCAATCAAGATTGGTCTAAGTTTCATTCATGCTTCAGGGCCGTCACGCTGAGGGCGTTCCCCCAAAGTGTCGTTTCACGACGCAGTGTCTCGTTCCCTTCTCAGGGAACAAGGGTTATATGCATAACCCGAGACGTTTTCACTCCTCTCTGTGGATCCATGGTCTTCACTAAACTTGATCTCTGCAACGCCTACCACTTGGTGCGTATTAGGGAGGGGGATGAGTGGAAGACCGCTTTTAACACACCTTTAGGACATTTTGAATATCTGGTGATGCCGTTTGGACTCACGAATGCCCCTGCGGTATTCCAGAATTTAGTTAATGATGTCTTACGAGACATGATTGGACGTTTTGTTTTTGTATATTTGGACGATATTCTGATCTTTTCTAAAGACTTGGAGGAACACCAGAGACATGTCAGGGGAGTTTTACAAAGACTATTGGAGAATAAGCTGTTTGTGAAGGCCGAGAAGTGCGAGTTCCACGCACCATCAGTTACCTTCCTTGGCTACATCATCGCTCAGGGGCAGATCCAGATGGACCCAGAGAAACTCACGGCGGTACGGGAATGGCCGGTCCCGTCCAGCCGTAGGGATGTTCAGCGATTCTTGGGGTTCGCAAATTTTTACAGGAGATTTATCCGTAACTTCAGTAGACTGGCAGCCCCTTTGACATCTCTCACTTCCACTGCACAATCTTTTGTCTGGACACCAGAGGCGGAAGGAGCTTTTAATGAACTTAAGCATCGTTTTACGTCTGCCCCTGTGCTCATCCAGCCGGATCCGGAGTTACAGTTTGTGGTGGAGGTCGACGCTTCAGAAACGGGAGTAGGAGCCGTTCTTTCCCAGCGCTCTTCCACTGACCAGAAGCTTCACCCTGCGCCTACTACTCGTAAGCTCTCTCAGCGAACGAAACTATGATGTGGGGAACAGAGAGCTCCTGGCGGTAAAGTTGGCACTAGAGGAATGGCGTCATTGGTTGGAAGGTGCCATTCATCCGTTTGTGGTCTGGTCCGACCATAAGAATCTGACTTACATCCAGACGGCAAGGCGACTGAACTCCCGGCAAGCCAGGTGGGCATTATTTTTTGATCGTTTTAATTTTGTTCGTACTTATCGCCCAGGGTCCAAGAATATCAAGCCAGACGCATTATCCAGAGTCTTCCCCACGGAGCAGCCATCTCCAGAGGAAGAGCATATCCTGCCCCAGTCGCGCATCGTGGCTACCCTCACCTGGGAAATAGAAGATCGGGTACGGCTTGCCCAGCGTCAGCATCCCGATCCTGGGACGGGGCCGACTAACGCCATGTACGTTCCAGATCCTGTCAGGTCGGAGGTGTTGCACTGGGCCCATGGGACACGCCTCACGTGCCATCCGGGTATTGGTCGCACCCTGGCTGTCCTACGTAGTAAGTTTTGGTGGCCCACCATGGACAGAGATACTAAGGACTACATTTCGGCCTGTCCCGTATGTTCTCAAAATAAGACCCCCCATCGACCCCCAGCAGGACTGTTACAGCCATTACCCATTCCTAGCCGGCCTTGGTCTCATGTGGCAGTGGACTTTGTCACGGGGCTGCCACCATCTGACGGACATACGGTTGTGCTGACGATTGTCGACAGGTTTTCCAAAGCAGCTCACTTCGTGCCTTTACCCAAGCTGCCGTCCGCTCGGGAGACTGCTGATCTTCTGGTGAGTCATCTGTTCCGGTTACACGGGATCCCTTGGGACATTGTGTCAGACAGAGGTCCACAGTCTACCTCCCAGGTTTGGAAGGCGTTTTGTACGGCGTTGGACATCAAGGTTAGTCTCTCCTCTGGTTATCATCCCCAGACCAATGGACAGACGGAAAGGACAAACCAACAGATGGAGGTGGCACTGAGGTGCACATCATCCACCAATCCTGCAAGTTGGAGCACTCAGCTGCCGTGGGTAGAATATGCCCACAACACGTTGGTGAACGCCTCCCTAGGTATATCTCCATTTCAGTGTTGTTATGGTTATCAACCGCCTCTATTTTCTGATCAGGAACAAGAGCTGGCAGTTCCTTCGGTTCAGGAACACTTGCGCCGGTGCCATCAGGTATGGAGAAGGGCCCGTTCAGCTCTTGTACGCGCCTCTGCCCAGTCACAGGTTCAAGCCAACCGCCACCGCACTCCGGCCCCTAGGTACTCTCCGGGACAGAAGGTTTGGCTGTCCTCCAGGGACCTGCCGTTGCGGGTTGAGGCTACGAAATTGGCACCACGGTTCATCGGCCCGTTTGAAGTAGAGAAGGTCATCAACCCTGCGGCAGTTCGACTGAAGCTTCCTCGGTCTCTTAGGATTCACCCTACCTTCCATGTTTCCAGGATCAAGCCGGTCAGGTCCAGTTCCCTGATTCCTCCCTGTCCTCCCCGCCTCGCCCAGGATGATTGACGATCATCCAGCTTACATGCACGGGCGGATCATGGATGTACGGCGCCGGGGTCGGGGCCTTCAGTTTTTAGTGGATTGGGAGGGTTATGGGCCGGAGGAACGCTGTTGGGTGCCCCGGAGAAACATTCTAGATCCTTCTCTGATTCAGGAGTTTTTTCTTCGCCATCCGGAGAAGCGGGATAGGCCGCCAGGTGGCGTCCATAGAGGGGGGGGTACTGTCACAGTGGATCAGGACTCTGCACAGTTGGCCGCGGATTCCGCACCCGGCTCCCCCGCCCCTACTGATTCGCAGAGGGGAAACAGGTGTGCGGGAGCGCCGGCGGAGCAAGCCCAGCTGATCCGAGTTGATAATCAACAAAGGTTAAGAAGCCCTGCAGCCTGCTCCTCGATGCCAGATCGTAACACTTACTACCGTTAGTAATACGTCTCGCGTTCGAATGCCTTGTGATATTTATGATTACTTACCTGTTCCTTTTGTTCATCTCAGATCCTTCCAGTCCTGTTCCCGCTCCACCTCTGTCTTCTCTTGTACTGTCCAGTCCTGTCATCGGTCCCGCTCCAGCCCAGCCCCGGTCTTGTCCTGCTGCACATCGCTATCCCCGAAGAACCCGCTATTCCTAAGTTGTCCTTTTGTCAAAATAAATCTGTTTTGTTACTTTACGTGTGTCTCTGCGTTTGGGTTATCTGCCAGTCCATAACAGTAAGAACCAGAGGGCAATGGTCAAGCAGCAATGTACACAGCCTACATTAAGACTTGCACTAGACGTATGTGTCCTGGCTCTTATAGAAAACGCTACGCTGCTGACATGTTTTTTAGCCAAAACAATACCATTGTCCTTACCATAACAAAAAAAAAAAACACTAACTGTTGCCGTGATGTAGCAAAATCACAGAGTTTGAATCATTACACTTCAACTGAGCTAACATAAAGTAAGTTCTAATTAAACTGTTTGATAATTCCACTCCAGCTGTGTGAGGTTCTGCAGCCACTGCTTGTCTGTCTGTCCCGGTCTGAGTCTCCCTACCCAGCCAAAGTCCTGAGGTCTGGGGTGTCTGATGGGGTTGTGTTAAAAGGACTGGTGAAAGCTTGTACCAACCCCCCCAGTGGGTCTATCTGTAACGGAATAATCAAAGAATAAACCATACACGGATTAAATTGTAGGATTCATTAAGTCTATAGTGAGCTACTCGCCAAAGTAGAATGTAGCTGGCCCCCCCGGGGCCAGGAATCCCTTGCCAAAGGGGTTTGTAATCTCTGTGGGACTATCCTGGTAAAATAAAATAAAATTTACATACCTTTAATAAAGTGAAACTGTTGTTTCTTCAACGGCAGGTATTTCTTAAAACCTGAGTGATATCTGTTTTCCCTCTGTCTCTGCTGTTTACTATGTTTAATTGGCCGTGACAGACTGTGGAGGCCCTGAGCAGCTCCCCAGCGGCAGACTAAGACACTTTCAGTGAAGTCCTTCCTGCCTGCTGCAGCTAGACTTTATAATTCACATGTGTAACAATATCCAGGTCATCTAGAAGAAAAGGATAAAGCAAAAGCATCTGGACTCGGTTTTTAAGGTAAAGACGTTTTGTCTCTAATTCCAAGAGAGTTTAGCAATTCTGAGATCAACTGGTAAGAGAGCTGAGCTTTATCTCAAGAGAGTGGCGTTTGACCTGAAACTAACTTTGATAGAACCAGGCTGTTCTGGTCTCATAGTCGTTGGCTATGAAAGGTCAGTGTGACTCCTGATGTGAGAGTCGTTAAAGGCTCAGGAGAGTCATTAGTGTCACTCTTCCATTCAGGTGTTGTTGTTGTTGTTGTTGTTGTTGTTGTTGTTCTAGAGTGAAACTCTTTTGTTTTAGGTTTCACTGTTATAAATACTAGGCAACATGTATCTGAGGCCACCACCTCTGTTCAAAGAGGGCTTTTCCATTTTAACAAAAATGGCTTCCTCCTTCTCTCTCAAACCATCTGGCCTCTCTGGACAAAATTCGGACATTGCTGTCCTCAAAGGAATGTCCTTTCTCTTTGAGGTGAAGGTGGACTGCAGACTCAGGTGTAGTGACCAAGGACACCAGATGCAGGTCAACCAGAGGTCTGGAGCATCAATGTCCAGCCCGGATAATTTATGCCGTAAAAATCTCTTCTCCAAACACAGGAAATGTTTTCTTTTGCCAGCCAAAATGACTTTTAAACAGACCCAGATGGCACCTGTCATCCCAATTGTAAATCTTTTGAGATAAAACTGTTTTTCCAGCTTTCCGGAAACGTTTTACGACCGTTCCATTTGAACATTGGAATGCGCTCTGATCCAACCAGGATTTGAACGATTTAGACGATACAATACTGCCCCCTAGCGACAGTATGGAGGAACTCTGCTAAATACTTTCTCAATAAAAACTGACTTTTAACTTCTGTGTAAACGAAAAGTTTACAAAGGAATCGGACTTCTCACAAATGAACATGTTTGTTTAATAAAAAGAAAAGGTTTAAATGATTGGATTAATGTGTCCTTTGCAGGATGGCTCCCAGACGAAGGACAACAAGACTCTTATCTTCCTTTTTAAAGTTTCCCAGCATGCATTGTTAACACAGTGAATTAAATACATGATCCCATAATGTGCTCAGAGTTGTATTTGTTAGGAACGGATTCTAAAGTACACACAGCAATGTGGAGGTATATGTGTTTAACTATATTTAATATGTGGCTTTGTGGAGAATGGTGTTTGAATTAAACTTTAGGCGTTTCCCCCAACAACAGAAACGCCCCAAAGACACACCCCTTACAAGCGGAACAAAACTGTGGCGCACGCCGGAAACGCTCTCTTGTTCTCTTGCTTCATTTCTCTTCAACGCGCTCTGCGCGCGTGCTTTTACTCTCCGCTTGGTCCGCCTCGGACCCTCCCTTTGTAACCGAACTTACTTTCAAAGTTAAGACCCTTTGCGAAACCACGCAACGTGATTTTTATTTTTCTTTAACAGCCACGCATTAATGATTTTTGTAAAACTCTCGTGACGTAACCTGCACGAGGAAGAAGACAATTTTGTAGTTCTTGAGACAAAATGAGAACTCCACGTGGGCCACAGACGCTCTAAGCCAGAGGAAAACGATTCCTGAGACACTTTTCCAGTGATCAATTTTTGTGTTAAAAGACTCTTGTCCCAACAACGGGTAGGAGCCTGCCTTACACTCCCAGACCGTGACAGAACGCCTTCTCAACCCTACTTCGGAGCTGCCAGGCTCCTTTGGGATCCGTGTACATGTGCCGCCATCTTGTCGTCACCAACAACCCGCTGAGCAGCGCCAAAATTCCGGAGCACCACTTTGGAGCTTTGGCCTGAATGCTGAGGTTCGCAAGACGACTAGAGTGAGTTAAGCACGTGACACTGAAGTTTGGCGTTATAAAACTGTACACTGTCTTGAGTAAAGGTCCATGCAGAACTTAATTTATATCCATGTCCATTCATATATCTCCTACAAACCCGTCGTAATAATCCGGTAATTAAACTCCCAGCCGAGTTCTAATTAGTCAAAACATTCTCCTCCACAAAGTTAGATTCAGTAATTTTGTTGTTTTTCATTTTGTTTTAATAATTATTCCCATCATATGTCAATAATTTACCCTTGGTGTCCTTTCCCCATTCATCAAATGTGTTAACCCTGTAGAATCTTTAATAAAACCCCATAAAATGTTAAAGATTTTGATTTGGTTTTCTTTTGATTATTTTCAGAAATATATCCGAAAACAGGTTAGAATTCTCTTCCTTCAGGTTAATTGAGACTTAATCAATATAATCAGTTTTCCAGAATCATCTGGTGGTGCCCCCTTTTAACGAGACAAATTTGATAATAAAATATTAATTGATAATTTACCCAAATTAATAAATTAATATTTCTTATCACATTATATTATAGCTCTTATGCTACACAGGTCCTCCAGGATTGGCTCTTCTGTGCTGATACATCCTCTTGTGAAGCTGTTGTTTTGTTTTTCCGACATAACTGTCACTGCACTCTTCACTGAACCGCATAAACTACATTTCTCTGTTTGTGTGTGGGGATCTTGTCTTTAGGATGGTTCAGTTTTTGACGCTGCGTGTTCCCTGGTTTATAGTGGACTAGAATGTTGTGTTTGTAGAAAATCCTTTTAAGTTTTTCAGATAAACCAGACACATACGGGATAACTACACCCTTCCCTTCTGTCTCTGGTTCCTGTCTGTTTGGTTTCTGTTTCCTCTTAGTTTTGTTGAAAGTCCATCTGGGGTATCCACAGTCTCTCAGGGCTTTACTACCTTCTGAGATTGTGGGCACCTCTTGTGCTCTGAGCTGAAGAGTCCTGATGACTCCCAGCTTGTGCTGCAGAGGGTGGTGGGAATCAAACAGCAAATATTGATCTGTGTGTGTTGGCTTCCTATAAACTTGGAGTGTCCTGTCCTCACAAATAACCACTGCGCAGTCTAAGAAAGCCAGATAGTTATCTATGGCATCTTCATGGGTTGAACTTGATGTTCTTGTCCACTGCAATGATGTGTTCTGTGAAGGCTTCTACTTCCTGTGTTATGATTATGACCCGCGTGTCCTCAACATATCTGAACCAGTGACTGGGCACTGCACCTGGAAAAGAGACCAGAGCTCTGTTCTCCACCTCCATGTACAGGTCAGCCACAATCGGGGAGACAGGTGATCCCATGGCACAGCCATGTTTTTGTCTGTAGAAGTTACCTCTGAACTGGAAATAAGTAGTGTAATGTTCAAACATATCTGCAGTAAGTGTAAAATAGGGTCTGGGGTGATGTTTGTCCTGTCCTGTAAAGATGTGTCCTGTAGTAGTCTCTTCCATACAACCACAAGTATTCATTGGTGGGTATGCAGGTAAAGAGGGATGTGACATCAAAAGAGACAATAGTCTCATCTGCATCTAGTTGTAGATGTTTGATTTTGTAAAGTGCTGTGAGTTGATGATATGGTGTTGTGAGTGGCCGACCAATGGAGCCAAAATGGTGGCCAAGTGTTGGGCAACATTGTGGGTGGCTGAATCTGTGCTGCTTGCTATGGGTCGTAGTGGAATTTCTTCTTTGTGTATTTTGGGTAAGCCGTAGATACATGGAGTGGTGTTCCCAGGATACAGCCTGTGGTAAAGCGGTCGATCAATGACTTAGTCCTTCTCCAGCCTCTGCAGACAGGATATAATCTTCTTCTTGTACCCACTTGTTGGATCTCTTCTCAGTGTCTCATAGGTGGTGG
Organism: Perccottus glenii; assembly: GCA_024416835.2. Lineage (NCBI taxonomy): Eukaryota > Metazoa > Chordata > Actinopteri > Gobiiformes > Odontobutidae > Perccottus > Perccottus glenii. The sequence continues at coordinate 28,221,002 of CM044553.2, forward strand.
TGGTGTCACTGAGTAAGCTGTTAATACTGGACTCATAGTCATCTGTGTTCAGGATCACAGTGCATCTCTCGTTGTCTGCCGGCAGAATGGTGATGCTGTGATCCTTCTCCAGGCCCTCCGAGGTGATATTGGAGGGGGGTGGTTTGGCACTAGCCAGCACGGCTGTGACCTTGAGTCTCAGTTCTTCAGCTTCATTTCCAGACAATTTGTTGTTGCTGTAATGAGGTCTACTGTAGGGATGTGCCTCGGAGCAACTGAGAAATTAAGCCCTTTTTCAAAAACATTTTCAGTTTGAGTTAGAACTCTGTCCGAGAGGTTCTTTACCCATCTGTCCTGAGTGGCTGGTGTAATATCCTTGTTACACCTAGAATGGTCTGGGTTGTGCCGCTGTTGTCCATTAGCCAAAATCTGGAACTTTTTGATCTGGCGATCCTTGCTCTTTTGCTAAAATTGTATATAATTTTTTTTTATTCTATTCTATTCTATTATTGCACTTTACCTGTCTAAGAGTTGCTGTACAAGTGAATTTCTCCTTTGTGGGATCAATCTCCTATCTTATCTTATCTTAACTTGCTACATTTGGTTTGAAAGTCCAAACTATTCCTACTAACTACTAATAAAAGACCATTCACATGACAAATGAACCAGACCATGCTTCAGTTTGGTCCAGACCAAGACCACCTCTTTTTGCCGAACCATGGTCCACTGGAGCTTTCACACCGAAAGATTTGGTTTCAAAGTTTCAAAGCCTGGACTAAGCAGTGAAAGCCTCCTTGTGCAACTGTTAAACACTTTAGCTTGAGGTTTCAGTTTGTAGGTCAGCTACCAACTAGAGCCATTCCATGTTAATAAGGTCCTCAAATCTTATGATATTGAAAAAGTGAATACTATATAACCACTTAGGTGAAGTTTTTATCTAATAACACACCATAAGAGCATATGACTCCCATTGCTCAGTTACAGTAATGTTTCCTGCACTGTTGTGGGCAGGCTGACTCATTTACGGAAAAGAGATTTGTGGAGTGTCTCTTTGAGTGTAATAATAGGAACAGAGGTAAAATGTGCTAAACAAAGCTGCAGGTGATAGAACCTCGCTGTTGGGTCCATGTATCCACTCCACTTGGAAGATATAAATATACGTGAGTCAGAAAGAAGAAGTAGAATGAGAGTTGTTACTGAACCACAAACATTAGTGCTTCAGCCAAGGTGTGGGATCCGGTTGTGTAATATCTATAGGAGGAATTATAAGCAGTGTAAGGAAAAAAAAAAAAAACACATCCCATTATAGATTTCAATAATCCTAGAAACATAGCCTCACCAATCTTTCACTTATCACAGACACATCATCATTTCACAGTTATACTTGGCTCTGTATCTGTGCAAACAGTTTGTACAAAAGCAATGGTACAACACTATTTACCAAATATATATAATGGAGAGACTTACTATGACCTTTAGATTAGAAAAGGAAAAGATTTACTGGTCTCTGGTGTAAATAGATAGAATAGATTATATAAGAGTAAGAAGAATGGATCTTGTTTGAGGTCTAAGCAGACAACACAGATTTATTTTTTGTCTACATACATTTACAAAAAGGTCAACATGTAATTAATACTTATCTCCTTTTGTCTTTGGACTAATTATGTGTTTGGAAAAGTGAATAATTAGCATAAAGTGTGAAGCATAATTGACACGTTATTTCCGTTATTTTAAGTGTTTCTTTCTCAGATAAATGTAAGAAAAAGCTTGTCTACAATGATTAACAATCTAACAAATGTGCAAGATCTTTACATAAAACAAAAAAATATATAAAAAAAAGTAATGAGCCCATTTCCAGCAGGTCTACATAGATTTATGGTCAGGTACAGTGTGCCACCATTGGCAGTTTGCCATTATATGGATAGTAGAACCTTCCAATAAGACAAAAGGAATAATAAAAAAAACACATCTCAACCTGAAAGCACATAAACATCCTGTACCTCATCTTTTTTTCTTCTAGTTGGGAAAATGATTTAAACCCCAAATAATTTATTGTAAAAGCAATAATTAATGAAAAAGATTGTCCAATCACATGCGCGCAAATCACATGCTCAAAAAAGGGGCGCTCCCATTGGTCTACACCGACGTGTGATGTGACATTCCAAGAAGCGTAATAGCTGCAGATAAAGTGTATTTTCAGCACAAAAAATTATTTTAACAGAGGAACAGCTCAAAAAAGAAAAATATGATCAGAGAAAAAGGAGGCAATATAAAACGCAGACAAATACTGTCAATTCAATCACGTAATGTTTAACGAGGTCCGTCCATTAGCCGTCCTGACCCTAAAATTGCAGCGAAGCTAATGCTAAGCGCTAAACTATTTTGTGAAGGAAAAATCTGTTGGGTTTTATTTTTTATTTTTTGGAATCTGAGACATAACAGAAAATTAGGTAGTGGAGCTTAAATTAGTATAAATTAATACTAAACAAATATTGTATTTTACATCTATTATGGCTAAGGAGCAAATGTCTTTGACACGATAAAAGTTTTAAACAGCTAGTTGTAGAGCAGAGGATTCCAAATCTTGCGGAAGTCACCCCTTCATACCATCCTCAGATCCCTCTGAGCTCTATACTTATACCTCACACTATATGGTTTTACAGCTGATTCTGTACAAGTGGACGATAGCATGAGAGAGACAGAACATTTAGTCAGAAAAAAGACATCTCCTAATACTACATTTCTTTTCTTTCTTCCTTCAGGGGTCGCCACAGCAAGTCCTCTAGTTGCTTGGATATTAAGTCTGGCATAGGTTTTTAGGCCTGACACAACTCTCTCCATTTATCTGGGCTTAGAATCGGCAGAAAGGTGTGTGGCCTTGCGGCTGGAGTAGCTCCCCGGTCAATGAAATCTAAATGGGGCTAAATGGCTCAGTGTGCTTTACATGTCCAGTCACGTTTGTATTATATCTGTATGAAAATGTTGTTTTTATAAATATACTAAATATACTGTAGTGTTTAGAATTGCAAGAATTCACAGAAGCTTAATTACAGAAGGGCTAATTCTTAAATCATCACTAGATGAAGTAGTGAGCTAAAGAATTCATAGTAGTTGGACATCAGAATGTCTTGACGTTGGTGTGACAGGAGACTGAGGAGCTATAAACAAGGGCTAAACAAAATATTGCTAAAGTTATGCTGAGCAGTATTCTCATTGCAAAGACTATTGGAACTGCACTTTGTAACACTAGATGAAAGGTGACTAGATATAAAAATTAAAAATGAACATATGTCATTTAAAACAAATACCTTCAAAACAAAATAGAAACAAATATACAGTAAGTGTCTTTGACCAACATCTTTGTAGCATTTACACATTTTTTGTTGTCGACAACAGAAAATAATTTCTCCCCAATTTCAAAGAAGTAAGATGAGATTTCAGGAGGAAGAACTCTAATATCACATTTTCAAAAAGTTCAAAAACTGTTGTATTGCACTCTTCAATGAAACATCAAGAGAGAAAGCATCTCCTCCTGTGATTTCATCTCGAGTTAAAACACTGTGTGAGTCATCTTCTAAACCACATCTCTGCTAAAACCTCCGAGCTGTAGTCATGATATAAAAGTAGTGATGATTCAGATTGTTTTGCAGTTATAAACACAGTGCCGATCATCTGACGCTAAAGCCAGCATAAGCCTCTGTGTGAACAAACTGTGGATTTTGGAAGGGCCCCGGAGGCAGCGCTCAAACGTCATAACAAAAGCATGATTATTGTTTGTTGAGATCAAAGCCCAGGCGGGATCAGATTCTGATAAACACATGATGTGCTCAAATCAGTTACTGACTCAAAAACACATTTTTCACCGAAATCAAAGGGAGACATGTTCTCATGGTAAATCTGTTGTTGTGGTGCTTTTACTTTGAAGTCGGGCTCATTATCCGGGCTCCTTGTCAGAAATGATCTACCTAATGGAATTCTGATGGAAATTGTATGCATTAAAATGGATTTTAATTTGCATCACTGGAAAGGTAATAAAAGCAACGTCTTAAACAATAATGTGATTGATTTCAAACATTCACTCAGCGATGATTGGGTTTTAATCAGCCATCATTAATGTTTCAGCAGGTGCTGTTTATTCCTCATGCTTTTCAGGTAAATCTGCATCGCGCTCACATTTTGAATGCAAAGAGACGCTAACTTATTTTGAGACAATTAATACGGAGCTTTTCAGGGCAACCAGAAAGAGGCTTTGTGTAAGATTTAGAGATTTCTAGAGAGTAACAAGTATAAGTCTCCATAACTGTGCAACTAGCAAACAGACGATTCTTGGTGTTACTTTCTAGACATGTTTAGCAGTGCAAGGCTGGAGGTACAGACACATTTTACTGCAGTAAACATTAAACAGTTTCCAGTTTATTCATATCTTTCTGAACATTAAATTCATTGAGCTACAGCCGTTTCCTATAATTTTGAGCCACATACATTATCTAAACCCACCGTCACACTGTGCGGCATTAAATATAATTACTGAATTAATTACATATTGTGCCTTTAAATTGATAGTTGTACAACAACGCTTGAGACAATATAAGATGACCAAACACACAGTCGAACAACCAAAGCTTAATGTGTCAGAAAGTTAGAAAAAAGGTAGACCTAATTAAAACCTGTCCAAACATAACTCTTGTTTTCATGTTTTTTCTTTAAGCGCATAAACTCCACTGAAGGTGACGCTGCCTGTTGTTGAATCTTATACAACTACAAATTTTTTTTTAAGCAGAACTAACCCTGTTGTAAATACTCCTAGCGCAGCTCTGGACAATAAGCTTACCAGCATACTAGTTTTGCAAAAAGAAACGGCAAATACAGTACAATAAAATAAAAACCTCGATGGAGGTGGGTAATTTTAGAAATTGTTGTATAATGTCATAATATATACATTAATTTACTGTTTTATTTGCTGTCAACCAAAATGTTATATTTAAAATGAAAAAAGGTTTTCTCTTTTTTCTTGGTGATTACGCCAGGACTGTGTAATAATGCGTATGCCACTTTGGTATGATCTTAGCGAGATCATATGCTAATCATACTGCTGGAGGTCACTATGTGTATATTGAATTACTGTAAAGCAATTTGTCACTCTCGCGTGGACATGACCCAAGACTTCGGTCGGGTTGGTAGCAGCTAAACTTGCATGTGCCTGTGACGCAGCTGGCCGTTAACGGTTGGAGTAGCGAGGAGATAAATATATTTTATATATTTATATATTTATTATATTTATTTATTTATTTATATTTATTCATTTAGCAGACGCTTTTATCCAAAGCGACTTACATTACATTACCAGTGTTACAGTCACTGGAGGCAAGGTGGGTTAAGTGTCTTGCCCAAGGACACAACGACAGTATGAACTGTGGGGCGAGCGGGAATCGATCCTACTACCTTCCGGTTGGAGGACGGCCGCTCTACCACTGAGCTACTGCCGTCCCCAAAATAATGTCAGACAGAGGCAAAATGGTCCACAACTTTTTCTTTTAAATTTTTAATTTTCCATTATTACAAAATGAAGGCAGTATACAATAGCGGCTACAGCTCCATGGTTTCTCCAGCAGCAGAACAACCAGACAGAAGAAGAACCCCCCAATGATTAAACAAGGCGCCTTAAATACCTTCTTTGCCAATTGGATCATACCACTCAAACCCACATAGAATAACCTATTAACATTAGCCTTTCTTAAAACTAAGTTGAAATCCTCCATCCACCTAAACCATAACCCTAAACTATACACAAACCCCAAATTTGTATTTAAAACCTTAAATACACCCATGTTATCTAAAACCAATAAAACCCTTAAAACACCTAACCCTGTTACCCCTACACCTTCCCTTGACTTGGTCCAGGCTGGAACCATTAAATGAACTCTTGTTTCCCCGGGGACTCTTTTAACACCTGGACACAAGACAAGGTAAGGTTAGAACACACACACACACACAATTCACTGAAACACTTAAAATACAGTCACACACCCACATAACACATATTGCACCTAAATAGTTTTGGTTCTAATGTCTCTCTTTTTTCCAGGGCTGAGCATAAACTAATCAAAGTGCTTCCACGTCAACTGGATCCTCAACAGAAAGAACATTCAATAAATACATTTTAAAACTAAATTGTGTGCCATTCTTTCCTTACTGGCATGTGCAAATTACTGTTTAAAGTGCTGTGTGCTTTTAAAGTGTAAACAGTCCAAAGTGCAAGAGTGCCGTGTTAAAGTGTTTTTGCCAGGTAACAAACTGGCTGTTTGTTACAGTGCCGTTTTCAGCTTAAGCCGGGTCTACACTGTACAATTTCAGCCGTCACAGACAAAAGACATTGTGCGGAAAACCGTCCATTGTAGATCAAAAACGGTGGTCATACGTCTTACAGTGAGGCAGGGACAAAGATGAACCACCATACGACCAAAGACAAACTGCAACAAATACCAAGGAGTGTCAGAAATTTAGAGGAATTGACGCAGTGTGTCTGTCTCTTGCTGCCCCTATGATCTTTGTCAGCCAACTAACCAATAGGAACAGTGGCGCAAAAAGTGGGTATGCGCTATATGCAGCGCATATTGGGGGCGCCAAAGAGATGGTATAAAAAAAATGTGGTATTTTCTAAATGTAGCTCAGCTGCTGTTGTGCGTTTCTAAATCATTTCAGTATTTCTTCAATACTATATAACATTTAAGAGGACTAACAGGCTACAGTAGGCGCCCTCATTAGATTCCATAAATAGAATTTTGGATAATAATGACGAGTGGGCGTAGCTGGCGGGGTCGCCGTGAGTGCGCTGAGCGAGCAGATACGTACAGTTGTCTCAGTACGCACACAGTTTTCGTCGATAGATGGATAAAGCCAAAAAGCTGTCGGGGGGCTAAAAATAGAAAACAAAGAGTGAAAGGGAGATGGAATGTCAAGGTATAAACTAGCTAAACAAGTGGATGGTGAAAGGCAACAGGTGGGATTTAAAGTGTTTCCTCTGTGCTTGGAGGCTTGCAATATTCATGTTAACAGAGTAGCTAGCGTTTGGTAACACTGGGAACGTAGCAGCCAAATGGTGTTTAAATTAAGGCTAGCTTAATATGCAAAACCAAGGTTACTGAGCTGAAAACTGGAAAATATAAGGCAGCATGCCATGTACAATAAATGACAATAATTTGGAAAACCACTAATGCAATATTTCTGGTTTACCATGGAATCATGCATAGATTTGTCACCAAACTTGGAGCCTTGCAAATATTAATTTTAACAGACTGGTTAGTGTTTGCTAACTTTATTAAATAATTTTGCTGATAACTACATTTAGATTTTGGTTAAACCCTATGGTACCAATCCCATGCATGACATATCTCAATTTTATTAAGGTACAATAACACCTGGTAAATATATATAGGTGTGTGTGTATATTATATATATATATATATATATATATATATATATATATATATATATATATATATATATTAGGGCTGGGCAAGTTAACGCGTTTTTATCGCGTTAACGCATTAATGAATTAACGCCGACAATTATTTTATCGCGCGTTAACGTTAGTATGGTGAAAGACGAATGACTGCACGTATGAGCCGCCCTCATCCAGTGCTTTAAGTGGGCCGGTACGCACCTGTACTCAGTACCGCCACTTCTACGTGCACCCAGAACGTGCTTTTAGCGTACTGGTACGCTCATTTCGACATCTGTTTTAATACAGGTTTTAATCCTTTGCCTGCTCTGCCGCTTTCCAGAGCGCCCTTCACAATGCACGCTTCCTAAATCGTCCCACCAAGAGCAGAGACTACATTACCCATACACCCTTGAGTTTGGCAAGTGAAAGGGAGAGGGTGTGTGAAACGCGCGGGAACTGCATTCACATGCTCTGACTGTAATGAAAACACAAGAGAGACATTTATATTGTTTATATTGTTATAATGTTATGATTGAAGCTCTGGACATAACTTGTTTTTCTATAACAAACTAAACAAAATATTAATGCCCTGTCAGTGGCAAATATTTTTGGTTTTAATATTTAATTTGATTACATTAATGTTTAAGTTCAGATTTACAAGAAATGTTTTAACTGCTGTAAAAAGCACATTATTTGTTTAAAGTGTTGTTTAAAGTGCAAACCAAATGTTATTGCACTTTTGTTCATATAGCAGTTCTTTTAAAATGTATGCAGTACACTAATTTTGAATTCATTATTAAATTTTGTGTATAATGCGATTAATCGCGATTAATCACAGAACATTGTGCGATTAATCGCGATTAAACATTTTAATCGTTGCCCAGCCCTAATATATATATATATTTATATATATATAATATAATATAATATACACATGGCCCATGTTACAATATAGTAGGGACTAGAGAGCGATCTAGAATGTTTGGTAGCAACATTGTTACTAGTATTGGGCATTGAGAGCTGGCTCCTACTTGGAATTGTTATAAAAATTCAGATATTTTCTTTCTTTTTGTTTCTTAATTGGAATCTAATCATAACGTTAATGTTTGTCAATTTGTGACTGTTTTTTTTTATTTGTTAACCTTGTTAATAATATGTATGTACATACCGTGTATTAATGGTAGGCGTACAGTGGCTGATATACTTTAAAATAAACCTTTATTATTTACAGCCCATACATAATGATGTCTGGCTCACTAATTTTTTTTTATAAATTTTTTTTTTATGGGGCATAGTTCCACCCCTGAATAGGAATGTGCCTGGAAACTACGTACTCTAACACATACACAGAGGGACAACAGCGTCAAACACAACAACAAAGCTGGAGGAGAAACAGAGTATAACTCATATTTGGGAGGACAGACTCACCGGCGCCATGACAACTTGGACGCAGGCCAATGACGCAATCAGACGGCGTTTATCCGTCAATCCGATTTACTTAGATTACGATTTTCTTATTTCACGTCTTGCACAAATCTTTTAAGACTAAACTAATTGTACAGCGTAGACCAGGCTGAAGAACATTTGGTAAAAACATGCACTCGAGTCAAGATTCAATCGCCCTACCCCAGTTTCATTGCGGAGCACTCGATCCAGTAGACTATTCTGACGCTACTACTTTGCTGTTTCTGACCTGAGCTGTGTTCTGTTTTACATTTCTAGAGTTTCAGTTTCTTCTTTCATTAATTCAAGTGCATTTTAAAGTAAGTACTATGTTACGCAAACTATTTCAAATAAGCTATATATATAAACACTAGCTTGGTATTTGGGCATTTGCATGTGTTCTGTGTGCGTTCCTGTAACACAAACATTGTTTTTACACCACATTATTTGTTTCGGTAGCTGTTGAGCACTGCATATATTACATCACATATATTCTTTAAGATCGTATTTGTTATCTAGATCAGTGTTTTTCAACCAGTGTTAAATTTCACCTGATTGGTCCTCTAAGCGAACGGCGTGTAGTGAACATTTACACGCCCTTCCACTAGAGGGCAGTATTGCGCTAAATACAAAAGTACATATTCATCCTGCAAGTGAGACAACTATCCATCAAAGGTAATAGCAATGGATAAATATTTGAAAAGAAAATGTTGTCCATCTGACCTGGGTCCTGGAGAAAATTCTGACCCAGATAAAGGCTCTAGCCTGAGTGGTGGGCAGAAGAAAGCAAAAAAAGTTTAGCTTAATACAATACAATGAAGGTTATCTTGTGTAACCAGGTCACCTGACGGGGAAATTGCTTACACCTGTGTACCACTGTGACTGGGCATTGACACGGCCAGATCTCAGAGTCTCACATGGCACTTTGGAAGATAGTATTTCAATTCAGCGTCTTGTTAATGTGTTCTGTTGAAGGTCCTTTTGCTAACCGCTGCGTCTTTTTTATTTAAAATAGCCTTAATTATGATTTATTTGATGACCGTTTTCGGACAAAACCTCATTACGAAAAGGGGTACCGTATTTTTCGGACCATAAGACGCACTTTTTCTTCACCAAATAGTGGGAGGAAAAGTGCCTGCGTCTTATGGTCAGAATACCATATATTACGGTATTCGGACCATATCTCATGGTATTCTCTGCGGCCGCAGGAGCGGCCGCTCTGGGCAGCTGCACCCGCGGCCGCAGGCGCGGCTGCTCAGAGCGGCAGCGGGTGAGGGAGGACCCGCTGCCGCTTTGCAACTCGTCTCATGGTCCGAGTTGCAAAGCGGCAGCGGGTCCCCCGGGACCTTCCGTATCCCTGGAAACTGCATCATCCCTCCCCCGCCCCGTGTCCAGGCTTCTCAGTAGTCCACTGAGATACTGGCAGAGTCGCCTTGCCTTACCGTAGTGGCAGAGCGGCAGCGGGTCCTCACCTTCCTTACGGAAGCCCATGTGTGCAGGAAGGCGCAATGCTGCTGTACTGTGTCCCCGCCATATGCTATTGGAGGATAGCATGTAGTAGGCGGTGTTACAGTACACAGCAGTGCGCATGCCCTTCACTCCAGTCATATAATTCAAATATTATTCTGTTATACTTTATTAAATATTTTATTACACTATTTGGTTCAGAATATTTTTTTTCCTATTTTTCTCCTCTAAAAACCAGGTGCGTCTTATGGTCGGGTGCGTCTTATGGTCCGAAAAATACGGTAATTCTTAGTTATACTCTCAAAATACAAAGCTTTGCTTCAAAGAATGATATATTGGTTTACAATATATGATTGTGCTACATCGTACTACGGCTCTTCTAATGCCGCTATTTCTGTTCTTTTTGGTATGTTTTGAGAAATTGTTTGAGCTAACTGCTTGTTAGCTCAATGGATAAGGTAACGTGTTGCTAATGCTAAATTGTCCACGTTATAACTATGGCTTTTGGAGGTAAGGGGAAATTATTGTGAACTGATGAAGTGAACTTTATGGTATTTTATTTTTTATTTTTTGAATTGTTTGACTTGTGAATGAATGAACTTAAAGACTGAAATTATTTTTTTTTAAACCCCTGAATATTGATTTATTCTTGTTATTATAATAAGATGGCGAGCTGGTAGGACTAAATTTTCTATTCTTTTCTTCAACTGGATAAATGAGGACTACGTTTTTCCCTCTTCTATTTTTTTTTTTTCGAGGATTTGGACTGAACTGTTTTTGAACAAAACCGAACAGCAACTTTTTAGACCTGCTAAAAAGAGTCGAACCTTGAACTAAGGGACATATGGACGGTTATGTACTACAACCTAAACCTGTATACTGTGTTGTATTTATTTGATTACTCTGTCCATTTTCTTATATTTTCAATCTATTTCGTTATTGCCTATTCATTTTTTGTCCATTATTCACGCTCCCTTACTCCACAACCTGTCTATGTGAGGGGGGCTTTTCAAGCATGACGGCTATAAAGACGGGAAAAAAAAGAGACTTAAATCTTTGTGTGTCTTTCTTCAATCCTTAAACCCCCCGGGTGTATCACTCCAAATTTGTCTAGAAACAAAAAGCCGTGCCTGAATCCCCAAAACGAATGTAGGATACTGTCGACACGATGATGATTTTAGCACTAATCCAGGGTGTGTTACAGCAGATTCCTCTGGTAAAGATTACCTGTGTAGGCAGCGTAAAAGCCTAAACTGGTAATGCCTCCTAAGCCCGGCGCAGTCAAAGGCAGCTGGGAGTTTGACAAAGAGATCCAAATCTCTGCTGGAGACAAGTTTCTCTCTGTGTCTAGATTGTGTTCCTGGAGTGAGGATTTATTCATCAGTGTGGCTGTCGGAGGAGAATAGAGCAGCTCGTGGCATTGTCTTTAATGAGCTCAAGTGTGTTTAATAATCCGCTCGTCTGCTTGTTTGGAGGATAATGATACTTCAGGAATATATTTTGTTTGTTTGTAGTTTGGTTGTTCAAAGATATTTGTAATACTCTAAGCTCTAGTAGCCCTACAAGCCCAGTCTGCTCTGATTGGTCAGATGTCCCACTCGGTTGTAAATTTCCCAACCTCAATAATTGAAGCTCTTAAATTACAAAATACATACATACATGAACTCATCCCCTCCTTAGCACTTAAGAATTCTGTAAAAGTCCATGATGTTACTTGATGACATCACTTTGTAACAGTAAGCCAAATTGGAAAGTCAAAACCTTACCCTTTTAACTGGGTTAACAAAATATAAGTCCTTGATTACTTTGGTGACCTTCAGTGAAAAAGCAGGGGTGGAGCCAGGGGGTGGCCATTGGTGGCCAAGACCACCATGAACAAATTTCTGACCACCCCTTAGGCCACCCCACCACGACCGTCTTGTCTGAACGTCTTGTCTGAGCCTCAATGGAATTATATTTCATTGAGGCTCAGTTTCTGAGCCATTGCGCCTCCTCTACTCTCTCGCTGTGCTCTCCTGGCCCCTCCCCTTTTCCTCTCACAGGCTGTGAGTGTCATCATCTCACTGTTCAGGGCAGACCCACTGACGGGGTGCAGGGTATGTTGGGTCTGAGCCTATGGTGAGGGAGTCCCAGAACTAGGCTCTCCTATGGTTAAGCTTTCATTTGCAAATGTTTGTTTTTCATTCTTCATTTATTTGGGCCTAACCTATTCTTAATTAAGTTAGTGTTAGCCTATATTGCCACCTGTATTCCCCCACTCCCGATGAAAAAATGGTTTAATCCATCACTGAGCAGAGCGAAACATTTATGCTCAGTGTCAGTGACCGGCTTTTAACTCATTAAAAAATACTTTTTAACTAGATTTGGGGACACAGGATCACAACAAAAGAAAAAAGAAATAACATTGGGATTTTCTAAAGAGAGCAAGAACTTTCAGTGTTACAGCGGCCAACCGCCAAGACCCATAAAACAATTAAACCCTCTTAGGCTACATTAGCAGGACTGTGGCAGCTATAACTTATACAAAGACCTGAAACAACCATGTATAAAGAGCTCAGAGGGAGGGTCTGCTCCTGAGTAAGCAGGACTAGAGTGAGTTGGATGGAGGCTCTCAGCGGTGCTCTGAGACCCCGGCCCCTCACTGACACTGGACCCCCACACCACTGTGGTCCAATGTAGTTCTCTGTTCATTTGCTCATTTTACTGTAAAACACTACAATATTGGGCTAATAGCCAAGCAACAACCACTTAAAGATTTCTATCAATGCCAAAATAATTCTGCAGTAAACTCTTCCAGGCACAGTTATAAGATTAAAGAGCATTTAGGACACATCTCTCTTACTATAGTTGGACTTGCTGTCTTAAAGTAGACTTAGGTCAAACTGAGAATGACAATATTAATAAAGTTTTCCATCAGGAGTGAGTTACTCGTGAACAGAAGGACAGAGCTAAAACAGAATATACTCATCTCTTTTATTTATGTTTGTAAATTAGATTTAAGTGTTTGTTGACACAGTGACAGTGTTTGTTGACACCAGTCCTGCAGCCCACAAGTGATTTATAAAACAAGGTACTAAAATAGTCCCACATACATTTCAGTTCATTTAGTAAAAAAACTACTGGTACCCTTACTCAACTCTGATGTGGTGCTCAGAATCTCCAATATGTCAAAAATATTTGTTTTAGTTAGAATTCTATTATAATGTGTATTAATATACATATTTGTGGGTTGTGTTTTATCTTGAAACATTAATTGTAATGTTCAAGAAACATTAAGGGAGAAATATGTCTATATTTATTGTATAATGTATGTCGGGTCACTGTGTGAAAAAAATAATCTACAGTGACTTTCTGTGCCACCCCTGTATGAAAAGCAGCCTCGGTCTGGCCACCCTGAGAAAAATTGTCTTTCCCTGTAAAAAAATTATTCCTGAAGCAATATATTTGAATGTGATTCCATAATAATATATTTGGTTAAAAACAAAATCCATAGCGGTCATCAGCAGTGGTCCTTACCTTCCGACCTCCTGTGTTGAGCTTCAGAGGGGTAAGATAGGGGTCAAAGATCATGTGACTGGTCTCGACGTCGATGGGGGACTGCCTCTTGCCGATGGCGCACAGGTTCCAGGCAGAGTTCACCAGACCCCAGAAGGATGGCACTGAAACAGAACGAGACAGGAAAACTCTTAAACTGAGAGGGAGCTTCATTATGATGATACGGAGAGAACGGGGAGTCTGGGACGTTTGAATTTACATATGGCTCCATTAAAACTCTCAGGAAAATGGAGCGTTCATTAAATTCTCCAAGGTTATTATCTGGGAGTAGGAAGAGAAAAGTGACTTTTTACTAAGACCAAGTACAGTCTCCTGGAACTAAGGCATTCATCAAGGACACAGGTTTCAGAACTACAGGTGGGATCATTGTCTCGTATTAGCATAATGGAGGAGCATAGTGTTTAATAAGGAAAAGAATGTCAAGACTGTAACAATGAGTTATATTTGAACCTTTAAACAATTTATCAAAAAGAAATGTTGACTAACCAGCTATTACATTTGAGTGGTTTATATTATTGACTTACCAATAATATAAACCTTTTTTTCTTTTTTTTTCTTGGAAACAAAAAACAAACAACAACACAGATGATAAAAAAGTGAACAAACAAATACAGCCCAGCACAGTTTAAGGGACCAAAAGAAACAAAGGAGAAATTTGTAAAGGGTATAATAATCTAGGAAACACATTCATCATTACCATAGCCACACAGACGCTCAATAATGACAGAGGAAGTGAGGGCCTCCCAAATCTCGCAAGAATCCAGCTGCAGCGCAAGCAGCACTTGATTTTATCTGTAAAAGGTACTATAGAAATAAAGTTTACTTACTAACTTACTTACAACAACTGCTGAACACACACACACACAGAGAAAAGAATACAATCTAAAACATGAATACACGGGGCTACCCACAGGCAGTATGAAGAAGTACGACCCAAAGATTTCTCTTCTCTGAGGAAAAAAAAGCTGAAAAAGAAAAAACTGAAAACTGAGCTCAAACAACAGTCTGTAAGAGAAAGTAGTTACTGAAACATCGTTGCACCTTTCATTTGTCCCGTCTTCACTCACCAAAGATGGAGCAGCAGCACCATGTCCTCGTCCCACTTAAATAGTCCGTATTCAGTCGTGTCCATAGAATATAAATCCTGCCAAATCACAGCTTGATCATGCTCCATATCCACCGTCAGTTCAGCGTGTTGAGAAAGTCCTCTGTCCTTTGGAGTTGTAAACGCTGCCATGAGTCATTGTGAGTGTTGCCGGGAAGCGCAAAGTGTCTCCAAAATGGATCTCGTAATGGAAACTTCACTGTACTCTCCGTCTGCAGGTCTGCACTTTACAGCTCCAGTGGAAACAAGGCTAAAATGGCTACACAATCAAACTTTAACAATCCGTATGTTCACATGTAGCTTACTCTGACTATGCCCACAGCTCGATTAAGCCCTCTCAGCTGTATTTCAGCAGTTGTAGCTCCTGTACATCTCAACATGTATCTATAGTTTGGTGGGTGTATAGTAAGAGGACATTGTTTTATGAAAGTTACTAAAACTTTAAATCTTGAATCTTTCTCCAAGATGGCTGATAGAATGCACAGTGTAACAGGAACCTATTGTCCAGTTAAAAAGCGCAATGCAACACAAATGAAGGACTTAAAGTGTTTTATTTGGCAGTTAACAGCCAGCAGCAGTGCAGCAGAAATCCAACAGAGCAGAATTATGAATGGCAGTATACAAAACCATAGAGCTCATCTAAATAAAACATGTGCGCTGTGTTTGTGTTAACCCCTGAATGAGGCCAGCGCCGCTCACAGCTGGCACTAGCTAATGCCTTCTCAGAAGTTGGCTCAGCATGACGCAGTGGATAAAATAGCTCTGCTTATGTCCGAACCCAGGTGAGTACAGCAATTACCGCTCGAGTAGCAAAGGCAGTCCAAGTCCACTCGCTGTGGTATTTCACACACACATGCTGGGAGCTTATCAGAGCAACAGAATTATAAACCTAGTGCTAATCGGACTGTTTGATGTAGTTAAATGCAATGTCAAGCTGCTGCATATTTTTTTCTAAGTAATTAAATACTGAGTGGTGATGCCCTATACATAAAAAAGTGTGTTAAGAAATATTCCTAACCCACTTGTTCACCTTTATTGATAGATCACTGTGGAGATTCTGTGCATTGACTGGTAAAGATAAGTCATGTGACAGAGCTAACAATTGGAACTAATGCAAAGACCAATCAACCTTTTTTTCATCTATGGCACAATCTATGTCTCTCGGATGGCCTGAGAACACCTCGGACCCCGGAAGAGCTGGAGGAAGTGTCTGGGGAGAGGAAGTCTGTGCGTCTCTGCTTAGACTGCTGCCCCCGCGACCCGGCCCCGGATAAGTGGTAGGCGATAGATGGATGGACAATCTTTGCCAATGCATATGTTCAGGAATAAAGAGTGACAAAACAATTCAATGCTCTATGCTCTTTGTATTGTGTAGCACAGAGCCATTCTGATGGTCATTTGTTTGTTTGTGTGTGGCATTGTATTGTAAATTGGGTGGAAGCCTCAGAAAGTTTTTGGACTGTGTGAGGATATTGGAGTGTTTGCTGAATTGAATAGGCGCCAATAACAGATAAAAGGACATTGAACACATTTATAGACTTTGTAGCATCATTCAACACGCATCAGAACAACTGGTCTAAGCCTGTGGCTTGATTGTCAAGTTTGAGTTCTGAAGGGAGAAAAGTTAGTATACTGAGATTTAAGTAATAATTTTGAGATTATATTACAATATTATATTATTATTTTGTGAGTTATAATTTGAGTTTGAAATTAAGAGGAGAAAAAAAGCTGACAAAGGTTCTCTCTTTTTTTATTTTGTTAATCTCAGAATTGCAAAGTGAGAATTCTTAGTAAAGGAAAGAAAAAAAAAAAAAAAAAAAGCAGTTGTGAGTCCTTCTGGCTTCGTTTGCTCTGTTTGCACCCTCTGTTTGTGCACTCACTAAAATGTTTGCATACAAAGATGTGAGGTCCAGTTGAAGCCTTCATGTCTGCACCAAGAGCTGACTGACAGCTCTGACAGACGGCTCACTGCCTCGGCTTGATGAATATTTTAGAGTCTGTCAGCCAGCTTGTGTAGTTGAAGTTAGCTTAAGAAAGAAATATGAGCTTCTCTATGGTGTCACCCAGTTTATATGCAATAATTAGTATGACTGAAGTGTAAATATAAAAGCTTGAATATTTAAGTTAAACACACAGGTGCAAACAACCAGAAAGATCTGATCCAGTGACACAGGCTAGGGGGCACAGTTAGTGGCCCCCCAGTGATGATTTCCTTCATTTGTACATATGATAGACTCATTGACTGTCCTGGACACATCTATTGCCCAGTCTGTCCTGGAAGTAGCTCCTCCTTCTGTGGTTCTCCCTGAGGTCTGTTTGCTGCTTATTGTTCTCTGTAAAGTCGTTTGGGGCAACTGCTGCTATTGGGCTACATAATTAAAATTGAATTGAAATGATATTGATATGATAAATGCAAGTACCATGCAACATTTTCTTACATTTCTTTCATTTTCTACAATCAGAATTCTGAGGAAAAAGGCAAAATTCAAAGAATCTGAAAGAAAATAGATTTTTGAGATTGTCAGAATTGCGTCAAACTCAAAATTTCCTGAAAAAGCTAAAATTGTAAGTTTAAAGTCAGAATTCTGAGATTGTTTGAGATTGTCAAAACTGCATAATCTAAGGGTCAGAACTCTCAGAATTTTTTTTTAGAACAATAATAATAATTATAATAATTCAATCATTTGAACACGCATAACCAGAGAGAGAAAACGTATTGAAATGCTAGCTCTGAAGGGAGTTTTTGGCTTTGGTGGTGCCAGAAACCACAGAATGTGCTGTAATTCTTAGATCAGTGGGTTTACAAGTGCTGATATGTGTGTCGACAAGCACAGTGTCAAATAAAACCCTGTTCGAAGCAGTGCTGTGGGCTGGCTCCAATATCTGATCCTCTGCCATGATGCGATTACTGACATCTGCAGAGCTGGGGCTGAATGGGATTGGATCTGAACCCCGGGGTTACGGTTACAGCCAGATGTGTACGCTTTAACATCGCAGTCTACAAGCTCACAAATACCATACACAACAACAGAATCATGCCACTGCAAACCCACGAGCTTTACATGACCAGAGTAAAGCCGCTGTTGTATTCACATATACGCAACGGTATTGATTTGAATTGCTGTCACACGTTTTTCACACGTACTTAGACAGACAGATGAGATGGGGACGCTGATGGCTGTCATCATGCTTGTCAGACTGGCTTCAGAGTGTAAAACAGCTGTCATTATCATCAGCATGCTTGTCTAGCAAGAGATAAAAACAACAAAAAAAGCACATTCCAAGCCACAAAAATGTAGCTTTAACAGTCACTCAAAGGACAGTATTCAATCTATTAACACCACATATTAGCATTGTCTAACAACATACTGTATATCCTTTTTGTGTCCTATAACCATTTTGTAAAGGTCTTGGTCTTGTCATAGTCTCAAACTCTTGTCTTGAACTTATTTCTTGGACACCAAGACCACAAACCTCTATTATTTTATATCCACAAATCTAGCTAACTCTCTAACTCTAACTCTGTCTCTTTCACAAACACTGACCTCCGTGAGTCTGGACCTGGTCTAAGACTGGACTACCTAAGACTACCTAGAGTCCAATGCACCTGTCAAAGAAAGAGAACTAACTGGATTCCTCTGCAACCTCACATTACAAGATGATTAATACATTGTAAGTGTCATATTATATATGTGCTCTATAGTCAGGTCTACAGTATTTGTGAGTAGTGCTTTAGAATGGCCGTAGGGAAAAGAGGATATCTCTGCAGACCAGACTCTACACTTGACTTGAGTTCAACAAACAGTGAATAGCAAAAACACTGTGAACACAAACATGTCATGAGGCCAGTGCCACTATTTAAACAATTATTAAAATTACAGGTAAAATGTTCTCCACTGTTATTTTTATGGTTGAAACCATCTGTTTCTATTGTTCACAAGAAAAAGCATCCATGTTTTAGCCTTTTTCTCTGCCTCATTGTTCACCTGCTCCACCCTGGCAGCCTTCTTAGTGAGAAAAAAATGAGAGCTACTGCAGTTTTGACCCCGACACTGCTCTCGGACATACAGTATATTATCTTCACAGCTGTGTGTGTTTGTGTGCACTGGGGGCTCTCTGTCAGTAAACATGCGCCGTGCGTGTTGTAGAAACAGTTTCCATATGCACAAGAGGATGTGTGCCGGGAGTGTGAGTGATTGAGAGGTAGAGAACATGCCTGAAGGCTTATGAATTATTATCATACACAATGTCTACAGCATGGCAAGGTAAGTTTAATCAAATCCAGCAGCAGCAGAGGTCAGGCTGTATAAAACAATCACAATAGTATATGTACAGTAGTGTATTCGCTCTATAGCAGTCACCTCCCTGTATTTGTGAGAGCTACGCTGAACAATGTCTGCGGGGAAGAGGATATCTCTGCAGACCAGGCTACACTAGAATCATACATGCGTCAAATTAAACTCTTGTGCTTCTAGAGTTCAACAAACAGTGAACTACAAGAACAATAAACACAAACAAGTCATGAACGTGATGTGACTGTCACAATGCTTGAATGAAATCCACAAGAATGGCTGGTTGTGGCAGATTGAGGCCCAGTTATCCCAACACGGATTTAATTCTAAAAAACAGTTTAAACAATGGTTTTAATTTATTTTATTACCTTTTATTATCCTTTCTTTCCTTGTCAATGTTTATTTGCTGCTGCGGTGACTTTGAGGGATCTGATTGTAGTATTAGGCTGCACTGATTAATAGAAACGATATGAACTTAACATTGACCAAATATCTAGATCTGGTATCAACTTTGACTCAGTTTGTTCTAATTATAGTTTTAATGTTTAAAGCGAGACTGTGTAACTTTTAGTAACTAGAGGCGCAGATCTAGACTTTCCTAAATAAATAAAGGTTAAATAAAAATAAAGATCCCTCTACAGACTGTCTGTGTTGTTTGTTTTCAAGAGAAAACTATCTAAAACTATCGGCAATTTTTGAAAAAATAAACATGTCTTCTGAAATGGTAGGGTTATTTTAGTGCAATTTGTACAAATAAAACTCTGCTAGGGTCCAGTGTATCAACCTATTTCTGCTCCCTGTGTTTGCTTGCTGCTGAGCTTGTCACAGGAGAGGTCTGTCCCGGTCACATGGAATTATTTATAATTAATATTTTTCTGTCCAGCTGAAGGTACTGTGTCTGTGAAATAGGCATGATTCTACCAATCAATGTCTAAAAATCAATAAATCAATACGAGAATGTATATTTTTGGAATTTAAAGTTAAATGATACTACTAGTCTGCAGGTTCTCATTCATCCAGGTCATCTTGAAGAAAACGTAAAAGCCTCTTTTCACCTTAAAATGTGAGTCCAGATGGTTTTACTTTAACCTTTTTTTTGTTTTTTGATACTACTAGCTAAAAGTTACGCAGTGTTACTTTAATATGGTTTCCTCTATGGACTCTGCAACTATAAAACTGGTATTGTATATAATTGTTTATATATTGTGTCTATTTGTATGTCCTGGACACTTCTATGTCCATCCTGAGAGTGGATCCTCCTTCTGTGGTTCTCCCTGAAGTTTCTCTTTTTTCCCATGGCTGTGTTTTTGGAGTTTTTCCTTTGTCTGGTGTAGTCTGTTAAGCCCTTTGAGGCAACTTGTTGTGTTATTAATACAAACATAAATGTCTTGTCTTGTTTTGAGATACTAATAATTATTGTTGCTCATTTCTAATTGCTCAACAATTTCTTCACATATATTACTAAACTGCACTTTAGGTCCATGTTCAGGTACATGTTTGGCTACACTTTGTCATGTTGTCATAATTATGAGTCCTATCCTATTATGACAACATCCAGGATGGTTATTAATGTCCTTGTTACATAACAAACAACAGAACCCCAGATACATTGAATGGGATGAAAACCACAGCACACGTAATGCTGTTAAATGGCAGTAACAAACAGACATGGCTTATTTACCACATTTTCAGCAACGGAAGGACAAATAATAGCCAGACAAACATGTCCTGACCTGACTCTGTTTCACAGAGACTTAAAAAAGTAAACAATAATAGCTGGAATAGCACTTGAGTGTGAACTGTTGTGGTCCTGCACTCAGTTCCTTCATCCTAAAGCTGCCATTAAACAAACCCCACTGAATGAGGATGCCCCCCAAAGAGCATTTATACATTTACATTTACATTTACATTTAGTCATTTAGCAGACGCTTTTATCCAAAGCGACTTACAAGTGAGGATAACAATGGAAGCAATTTTAACAACACAAGGTACAAAAAGCATAAGTGCACAAAAAACTAGTCAGTTTAAACCCAGCGCAGTATACAATGCTAAGGATAAGAGAATATTTTTTTTTTTTTTTTTTTATAATAGAAAGGAATCGATAGAAAGGAAGTAGGACTCAGTGTTTGTCAGTCAGATGTTGACGGAAGAGATGTGTTTTCAGGTGTTTTTTAAAGATGGCTACAGAATCTGCTGATCTTGTAGCAGCAGGTAGATCATTCCACCAATGTGGAACAGATCCAGAGAAGGTACGTGAGAGTGATTTTGTACCTTTTTGGGACGGTACCACCAGACGTTGTTCATTTGCAGAGCGCAGGGATCTGGTAGGAACGTAGGTCTGTATTAGTGAGTGGAGATATGGGGGTGCAGAACCAGAGGTGGTCTTGTAGGCCAAGAGCATAGCTTTGAACTTGATGCGGGCGTCAACCGGGAGCCAGTGTAACCTAATGAATAGAGGAGATACGTGCGCTCTCTTCGGTTCATTAAAGACCACTCTTGCCGCTGCATTCTGGATCAGCTGCAGAGGTTTGGTTGTGCAGGCGGGAGTCCAGCCAGTAGAGCATTGCAATAGTCCAGTTTGGACAAGACAAGAGCCTGGACTAGAATTTGCGTGGAGTGCTCTGATAGGAAAGGTCTATTTTCTAATGTTGTAGAGGATGAATCTACAGGACCGGGTGGTGCTGGCGACATGACTTGTGAAGTTTAGCTGATCATCAATTACCACTCCCAGATTTCTGGCAGTGCTGGATGGTGTAATGGTTGATGGGCCTAGTTGAATGGAGAGGTTGTGGTGGGTCTTTGGATGGGCCGGAATCACAAGCAGTTCTGTTTTTGCAAGGTTCAGCTGCAGGTGATGGTCCTTCATCCAAAGTGAGATGTCGCTCAGACATGCCGAGACGCGAGCAGAGACCGTCGGATCGTCAGGATGAAATGACAGGTGGAGTTGAGTGTCATCTGCATAGCAGTGATAGGAAAAGCCATGCTTCTGGATGACAGAGCCAAGGGATGTCATGTATATGGAAAAGAGTAGCGGTCCGAGCACTGAGCCCTGTGGCACCCTGTATTGAGATGTTGGGACTCAGAGACCTCATTTCTCCAGGATACTCTGAATAACCTATCCGAGAGGTAAGACTTGAACCATTGCAACGCCATTCCAGAGACACCCATCGCCCTGAGAGAGGACAGGAGGATGTGATGATTAACAGTGTCAAAAGCAGCAGACAGATCCAGTAAGATGAGTACAGATGACTTGGATGTTGCCTTTGCCAGTCTCAGAGCTTCGATGACTGAGAGCAGGGCAGTTTCGGTGGAATGACCGCTCTTGAACCCAGACTGGTTCTGGTCCAGGAGGTTGTTCCGTGTGAGAAAGGATGAGAGCTGAGTAAACACAACTCGCTCCAGAGCTTTGGCAATGAAGGGAAGGAGGGAAACCGGTCTGTAGTTTTCAAGCAGAGTAGGGTTAAGAGTGGGTTTCTTCAGTCTTCAGTCTTCACTTTATACGTAAAACATTAACACCTTTAAATATAGGCTTGGATAGAACAGAACGGACGAGAAAGTCTGAGGACACGTATGAGCTATAGAGAAGAGTCATGAAGGTGAGCCAAAGTGAAAATGTGAGAAGCACAAGGATTCGAGTCTTCAGGGATAGACACACCAGACAAGAATATAAAATAAAAAAAACACTATTAAAGGGAGAGCTAAAACATCTGAAAGACAGTGGAGGACAAACTATGCAGAATAGTGAATGGAATACAATCACAGTTAGATTGAATACTATCACAGTTAGATTGAATACTATCACAGTTAGTTTGAATACTATCACAGTTAGTTTGAATACTATCACAGTTAGATTGAATACTATCACAGTTAGTTTGAATACTATCACAATTAGTTTGAATACTATCACAGTTAGATTGAATACTATCACAATTAGTTTGAATACTATCGCAGTTAGTTTGAATACTATCACAGTTAGATTGAATACTATCACAGTTAGTTTGAATACTATCACAATTAGTTTGAATACTATCACAGTTAGATTGAATACTATCACAATTAGTTTGAATACTATCGCAGTTAGTTTGAATACTATCACAGTTAGATTGAATACTATCGCAGTTAGATTGAATACTATCGCAGTTAGATTGAATACTATCGCAGTTAGATTAAATACTATCGCAGTTAGATTAAATACTATCGCAGTTAGTTTGAATACTATCGCAGTTAGATTGAATACTATCACAGTTAGATTGAATACTATCGCAGTTAGATTGAATACTATCGCAGTTAGATTAAATACTATCGCAGTTAGATTGAATACTATCGCAGTTAGTTTGAATACTATCGCAGTTAGTTTGAATACTATCGCAGTTAGATTGAATACTATCGCAGTTAGATTGAATACTATCGCAGTTAGATTGAATACTATCGCAGTTAGTTTGAATACTATCGCAGTTAGATTGAATGCTATCGCAGTTAGATTGAATACTATCGCAGTTAGATTAAATACTATCGCAGTTAGATTGAATGCTATCGCAGTTAGATTGAATGCTATCGCAGTTAGATTGAATACTATCGCAGTTAGATTGAATACTATCGCAGTTAGATTGAATACTATCACAGTTAGACTGAATACTATCACAGTTAGTTTTGAATACTATCACAGTTAGTTTTGAATACTATCACAATGTTTAGTTAGTGACATGATTAATATGGAATTAAATCACATTAAATCATCATTTTTTTCTATCATTCCATATTGATATCACAGAAAGTTTTCTTCATAATTTGATCAATATATATCACAATATAAATTAAATGAATTTCGGGCAGTTTGGTTGTTGTGTTTGGTTTATATTTACTCATATGTGAAGTAAACTAAAACAAAATTGTTTTCATCAACTAATGTATTTCAAATGACTCCACAAAACAGACAAGAAAAATCTTTCACCTTCTTCAGGGTCCCTCTGTTTATGTAGGATTAGTGCTACCAGGTGAAACAACAAGGCAAAGTTGTAGGTATTTAATAAAAACTGAACTCTGTAACATTTCCCTCAGTTTTCATTCTTTGAAACTACTGTTGTTTTTTAATGGGGTGCACGGTGGCAGAGTGGTTGGCACTCCTGCTTCACAGCAAGAAGGTTGTGAGTTCAAATGTTTCTAGTGAATGAAGGTGAGTTGCTAGGATAGGCTCAGTCCCCCAAACAGAAGAAAAAAAAAAAATGAATGAATGTTTATTCATACCAACATGCTACAATAATCTAACAAACCCCCTAATCTGCTCTTCCTCATTTTAATGAATACATTCATAAACATGTAGGTTATTGCTCAAGCCCCACACACAGGATATTCTTCCAGGCAGCAGTACCAGCACACCATCTACCCTCTGTTGTGCTCCACTGGATAGTTTATGATGCCTACAAGTGGCCTAGTCACTAAAAGTTTGTTATTTATTACTATGGAAAGCAGTGTTGGAAGTAACGGCGTTAGAGTATAACGGCGTTAGAGTATAACGGCGTTACTAACGGCGTTCATTTTTCAGTAACGGAGTAATCTAATTAATTACTTTTCCCATCGCGGTCTCACTGCATGCTCTGACTTCCACTAAACACAAGACAGCGTCAGCGACAATGGAGAGGAGCCGGGGAAATTCAAAGGTAGCGTTCTCGAACTGGAAGGACCGGCTATTCTTCTCGTTAATTGAAGTAGTGCCGTTAATCCACGTCTGCCTCAAGCAACTCAAATCTTATGAAGCACCTCACATCCACACATGCTAACACGACACTTGTTGCTGCTGCTAACCCCAAAGGCAGCTGTGTGAGTTCCAGTGAAGGAGACATTTACATTTACATTTACATTTATTCATTTAGCAGACGCTTTTATCCAAAGCGACTTACATTACATTACCAGTGTTACAGTCACTGGAGGCAAGGTGGGTTAAGTGTCTTGCCCAAGGACACAACGACAGTATGAACTGTGGGGAGAGCGGGAATCGAACCGCCTACCTTCCGGTTGAAAGACGACCACTCTACCCACTGAGCTACTGCCGCCGAGACAGAGCCACTGTTAAAACAAGAAACGCTCGATTTTACGTGTCAGATTAATGTATTATTAATTTTCTTTGAGAATGAACAACATGTTAATCTACAGAGAGAGTTGGATTGTGTTCTGTTTATTGTGCAATAATTTACAGGTACAGAGATTTGCACTACTTAATGGCTACTTTGTTTCTTTTTACACAAGTTTACATTTGTGTGACTTAATTTTGCCATTGAATTTTATTTTCAATATTTATTTTTTATATGTTTTTATTTCTATGTATATCATATGGCAGACTGCAATCTATTGAGTTCAAATAAATACCAAATGTTCTAAAATGTTTTATTCTTCAATCAGTTAATATAAACATCTTTGATATTTAAGCTGTTATAGAACGTAATACACTTATAGAACATAAAAAATAACTTCAGTTACTTTGCTGAGTAACTGAGTTACTTTTACAATGTGATAACTGAGTTACTAACTCAATTACCTTTTGGGAGAAGTAATTTGTAACTGTAACTAATTACTTTTTTGAAGTAAGATGACCAACACTGATGGAAAGTGGTGTTTTTACTTTTAATTGAAATGCATATTTTAAGGCTCAACAACAAATGAGTAATGTTTGCTAAAGCTAAATACAAGGTTTATGTGACACTAACTTTAACAATTACTGGTGCTATTGCTGCTACAGAGGGACAGCTTTTATCTGGGTTACACATACCATATATATTAGCAAGAATATTAAAACTAAGGTGACCAGGTTTTTGAAAACTGTGACACTTTAATTTTTTATACGCAAATATAAGGACAGCACCTTAACGGAAATTCATTAATAAAAAAAAAATGCTGCACAAAATCAATATACCACAAATGAGCTAAAAAACGAGAACTGATTGCATTTAGTAACATTTTTTTTATTATATTAACATGTAACATGTTTAAAACAGGATTGTCCCGGGACATATGATCAGCCTAATTGAAGCTTAAATATGTAGACTTTAAAACAAAATTGGCATAATTAATTGAGCTGTTTGTCATTAAGAAGCTTAAAAACTTTATATTTACATTGCCCTCTTTTGCCTTTTAAAGGGACATCCAATGCAAAAAACACATATAATTGTGTGTTTGGGGTCTCTACTAACTCACAAAGTGTGAAACAGAAAAACTGTGGGATCTCTCTGTTAATGGCCAGAGTCTCTCCACTCATTTCTCCACTATCACAACACATTCATTACTTTTTTCCACAGAATTTGTAATATTTTTTATAGCTAGTGCCCTTTCTGTCCACTAAGAATGCACCATGGTCTGTTTTATGTTTGCTGCCAAAATGTGGTGTTGTTCCCAAACATAATCTATAGAGAGAACCACATGGCTGTTTTGACTGGACAAATACCAGGTCCAGAGTAAAATTGCCAGCATAGCGGCAGGGGGGCGGATGTTGGTTTGGCAGCACATTCCAAGAACTGTGAAGAGGTGTCGTCTGGACCTGTTTGTTTAAGGATACTGCACTTCCAAAATTAATATCTGGCAGTGTGTGTGTGTGAGTTTATTTCCTCCCATCTAGTCAAATCCTTTTGGACCGACCTCTCTCTGAAGACAAACGCCATTAAGTGAATTGATTGCTTGTAAAAATAGGAGTTTTGGCACTTTCTGAAATGACATGATGCAGTCACAAAGCTTGCAAACACTCCCATTAACCTTTCCTGTTCTTTCCCAAAGCTATTTATTGTGTTAAATCATTTCATTATCAGCTGCTACTGCCATAACGCAGTCCCTTATCAGACATCCACTCTGTCTTATGGAACAGTTATTCTCCAGTGTCTCGCTCTACATCTATATTTATGTCCTTTTGCCTCTGCTTATCTCTTTGCAACGCATTTAAAAAGCCTTATAAATAAATCAAAGCGACATGATTTAGACAGAGCTGAGTTTAGTGCGCCTTACGGAAGCTTAAAAATGGAAGGTGTTTAAACGGTTGTTTCCTTGTGATGATCAAGTTGGACAAATATACAATTTGGTATATACAAAATGCTTCATACACAGGGGGACAGATTCTTTTGACGTAAAATGCAAAGCACTTGGTGGATGGCGCACTCATTTTCAGGGTGTGACCAAAGCTGGCGCATCATTTTAAGCTCCACTACTTGATTTTCTGTTGCCAACCCTGTCTCAGATTCCACTTACGCCCAAAAGCAACCTAGGGAGCTCTCCTGCTTCTCTTTTATTAAAAAGTAAATCCAGAACAATTTTTTCTCAACAAAATAGTAATACATTACACCAAACTGAAGTTTAGTGTTAGCTTAGTATTAGCTTAGCAGCGAATTTAGCGTCAGGACAGTAATTATCTCCTCCTCGTTAAATATTACATAATTGAATTGACAGTATTTGTCAGCGTTAAACATTGGCTCCCTTTTTTTTTTTGATAGATATATTTTTAGTTTCTTTGTTAAAATACATTTTTAGTGCTAAAAATGCATTTTATTGGCAGCTATTACACCTCCTGGTGTAGACCAATGGGAGCGCACCTTTTTTGAGCATGTGATTTTCGCGCATGTGATTGGCCAAATTAAAAGTAAATTATAAAATCTTTTTTTAAAAATAGATTTTTCACTAATGGTTGCTTTTACAATAAACGATTTGCGGTTTAAACCAATTTTACCAACTAGAAGAAATCGCTGGAGTTTCCAGCCCCAGAAAATATGTACTAGAACCAACTGTAAAATCTCCTCAATTATGTTATACACATTATTTATTAATTCATCGGTTTAATAACATATATGCAACACAGTGGCTAGCACTCCTGCCTCACAGCAAGACGGTCCTGGGTTCGATTCCTATTCAGGGCAGGGCCTTTCTGAGTTTGCATGTTCTTCATGTGTCTGCCTTTCACTAAAGGGAGAGAACCCTCCCCCCTAGCTCCATAGCTACAGTCAGAAGTTGCAGATTAAAGAAGAGAATAACAGTTAGATTGTCTAATCAGACAAATCTGATTCAAATCCCCTGCAAACAGATAAAGTCAGGTCCTGCTCAAACAGACTTAAAACTTGCACTGTTCAATGTCAGGTCTTTGGGAAACAAATCTTTTTTAATTAATGATTTTATAACTTCAAATAAGCTTGATTTTATGTTTTTAACAGAAACATGGTTAGACAGCAGGACTGGAAATACAGTCCTTATTGAATCCACCCCATCGAATTTCACATTTTTATCCAAAATGCGGGAAAACAAAAAGGGTGGTGGTGTATGTGCCTTTCTTAGGGATAATATTCTTATCCAGAAGCTATCATTTGGAGAGTTTTCATCATTTGAGTATGTGTCATTCAAAATGGAGTTGAGGTTTTCTCCATCTGTATTATATGTAGTTCTTTACAAACCACCCCAACAATGTCATGATTTTATTAATGAGTTTACTGAAATGCTTTCGGTTATTTGCACAGAATTTGAACAAATAGTCATATCTGGTGATTTTAATGTGCATGTGGATAATGTTTGTGACAGAAATGCCAAAGAACTTTCTACTATTCTTGATACTTTTGGTCTTTGTCAGCATGTTAATGAGCCGACCCATAACAGAGGTCACACTCTGGACCTGGTCATTACTAAAGGTGTTCATATTTCAGATGTCACTGTGATTGATGTTGCTCTATCTGATCATTCATGTGTCTTTTTTCATCTGTCCATAATTCCCAAAGTTGCTGTTGGGCCTACTGTTGTAAAAAAGAGATATATTAACGATAACACCAGGACACAGTTTATGGAGGCAATCAGGTTTGAAAAGGCCTCATCAGGTCAGGTTGATGATTTGTTGAATTGTTATACTTCAGGTGTTTTAAATGTTATGGACACCATTGCTCCTGTTAAGGTTAAAGTGATCAGGACGAGGCAGAAGGCTTCGTGGAGCAATGCTCACTCTGTCAGGGCACAGAAAAGGGAATGCCGAAAAGCCGAAAGAAAATGGCGTAAATCGAAACTCTTAATTCATTATGAGGTATAAAAAGAAAATTTGCATGTTTTCAATCAAACTTTGCAAAAAAGAAAGAGAAATATTCTTCTCAGAGATCATCAACAACAGCAGTAACAACTCGCGTGTCCTGTTTGCTACAGTGAACAGATTAACAAACCCTCCAGCTCCATTTCCTCCAGAGTTAGTTTCCACCACTAAATGCAATGAGTTTGCATTGTTTTTCAACGACAAGGTTCAAGGCATTAAACATGCGATACAGTCCAAAGGGCATAAAACAACACTGCAGCCACCTAGGAGACACTTGGTTTGTTTAACACATTTTACACAAATTAATGACAGAACAATTGAAAAAACTGTCTCCAGCCTGAGTTCATCCACCTGCTGCCTCGATGTTTTACCCACTAGATTTCTAAAATCAGTACTAAGCAGTTTGTTACCACAACTCACTGATATAGTCAATAATTCCTTACAGTCTGGAACATTTCCAAGGGCCTTAAAAACTGCTGTCATTAAGCCTCTCCTAAAGAAGAGCAGTCTTGATGCTACAGTGCTCAACAACTATCGGCCCATATCAAACCTGCCATTTTTAGGGAAAGTCATCGAAAAAGTTGTATATCAGCAACTTAATGACTTTCTATTGTTTAACACCTGCTTTGATCCTTTTCAGTCTGGATTCAGGCCCCATCACAGCACTGAGACTGCACTTATCAAAGTCACAAATGACATCCGTATGAACACTGACGCAGGCAAAGTCTCTGTCTTAGTTCTGTTGGACTTGAGTGCTGCGTTTGATACAGTGGACCATGAAATCCTGACACAAAGATTAGAGGAATGGATAGGTATCACTGGAACTGCCCTTAAATGGTTTCAGTCCTATCTTGAAGACAGGAAGTACTTTGTTTCGGTTGGTAACTGTGTATCAGACCAAATGGCCCTGACATGTGGGGTTCCACAGGGGTCTATCTTGGGACCTCTATTATTCAATCTCTACATGCTTCCTTTAGGCCAGTTAATACGCAGCTGTGGCGTATCCTACCATAATTATGCATATGACACTCAGATTTACATTTCACTCACAGCAGGTGAAAATGGACCAATCCATTCACTGTGTCACTGCATCGAACAGATTGACATGTGGATGCAAAATATTTTTCTTCAACTGAACAGAAACAAGACTGAACTAATCATCTTTGGGCCACAGAAACAAAGAGAAAGTGTCAGCAGCCACCTCGCGTCTCTTTCTCTAAAATCTAAAAACCAGGTTAGAAATCTAGGGGTCATCATGGACTCAGACTTGAATTTCCACAGTCACATTAAGTCAATTACATCATCTGCATTTTATCACCTTAAAAACATTTCCAGAGTCAAAGGGATGATGTCTCAACCAGACTTAGAGAAACTTATCAATGCTTTTGTCTCCAGCAGGTTAGATTACTGTAACGGCCTGCTCACTGGTCTCTCAAAACGAGGATTAAGACAGCTGCAGCTTATTCAGAACGCGGCTGCTCGGGCACCAAAACCAGGAAGTACAACTACATTACGCCAGTTTTAAAATCCCTGCACTGGCTTCCTGTTGCTCAGAGAATAGACTTCAAAACAGCACTGCTGGTTTACAAGTCTCTTAATGGTTTAGCGCCAGAATATATCTCTGACATGCTAGTTACTTATGAACCTCCTCGGACTCTGAGAACATCTGGGACAGGCCTTCTGCTCTTCCCCAGAGTTAGAACTAAACAGGGTGAAGCAGCGTTTAAGTTTCATGCAGCAAAAACCTGGAACAGCCTCCCAGATGAAGTAAAACAAGCCTCAACTTTAACAATGTTCAAGGGGAGGTTAAAAACCTTCCTCTTTAGCTCCGCCTACACTATAACCTAAAGTGTTTGTTTTTTCTTTTATCTGCACTCTTCTTTTTAAAATGTTTTTATTTTTTTTCTTATGCTTCTTAATATAAATCTTGTAAATTGTCTTTTATTCCTGTAAAGCACTTTGAGTTACCCAGTGTATGAATTGTGCTATATAAATAAAATTGCCTTGCCTTGCCTTGCCTAAAGACATGTACAATAATCCCTTCCCAAACACACATGGGGCCAGAACTCCCCTCCAAAAGATATTTGAAATCTCAGTGGGACTATCCTGGATATAAAAATAATATTTATCCTTGGAATTTAGACTAGTTGCAAAATTCATTATCAATACATTTTAGATATATTCTTAATATTTTATATTATTTTTGTTTGATCTATAAATCCCCTATACTCCATCTGCATGTACTGTATCAGTGAAATAAGTATATTTTGCCAATCACGTTTAAGAACCATTAAATCAATACAAGAATGTATATTTTTGGATGAGATGCTACTAGCTAAAAGTTACTTTAAAATGACTATAGATTCCCTATTGGTACTCAAATGAACTAAGGGCTTACTGTCACGTGGAGACAGGAGAAGTAGTCAATTTGAAATGGTTGTTGCTGTTTTATGTTTTTGTCTGTCTTGACTGTATAGATGAAGTTCAAACTAAGTGCCTCACTTCCCGTTAGTCCCACCAGGAAACGACAATGGCTGTGTCCGGTACCACTCCCTAGTCACTACTAAGTGATTCCTCCTTAGTAGTGTTGTCTGAATGTGTAAATGTAGAGCCCCTGAAGAGTAGTGAACAGCGATGCTGATTTACAGTAGATGTCGATTAGATTATAATGCTTTTAGTTATTTGTCAAAAAGTACAGCTTTTGATATGTCTTGATAACTGTAAAATAAACAAGTCTAGCAGGACTATTTCAAAGGTAGCTTTAAAAAGGGGAAAAACTGACTGAGGTGTTGTCTTTCCTATTCAATCAGAAATAATGCTGTATCTGATTTTAACATGAAGGGTCAACACCATGCAGCTCAAGCCAGATTGTTAAAAATACATTTTCCATGTGGAGCCCACACACTAAACCTTGTTATTACAGATGCTGCGAAATCTTCTAAAGAAGCAGTTGCATTCTTTGGCCATGATCAAATGCTTTTCACATTTTTCTTAGCTGGCACACAAAGGTAGTGCAGATGCAGTCAGACGTCAGGCATCTAAAACCTGTGAGGCATTATTGGAATCCTGAGAAGTTATCAATGACCCTCAGCCCAAAATGGAGGCTAACACACTTACTGAAGCACTATGAAACAGTGAAGTGAAGTGAATTTCTTCAACATTGTGGTTGATGCTACTGTGAAGTCCATGGAAGAGAAATTTGAAACACTCAACCAGTATTGCTGAACTTTTGCACTGCCTCTCAGTGGTCTGCCAGTGCATGGAGATTGAAAAATCTCTTACATTAAAGTGGAATGGATCTGGCAAAATTTACCTGATTTTCAATCAAAAAAATATGACTGCATTTGAACTATTTTTCTTTCTAAGTGAGAAAAATCTTCTAAGTGGCCTGGCCATCTTAAGCATTGATAAGGAAATAATTTAAAAACATCTCCAACGATGACTTTGCCTCAAAAAAATGAAGAGTGATATTTTGAGTTAAACATTGTTATTTTGGTGTTTTTTCCTTGTTTAAGGTTATAGATAAATGAGTTATAGTTCTTCAATATGCAAATTATTTCCTTTGCATGATATTTGAGCAGTTAATAAATATATACAGGAATTCTCTCCTGGTCAGAATCGCCCATGGCGAGGCGTCGAGGAGTGATATTAGGTCTGAGAACCACACTCTGGAACCCAGTCATGATATTTATTTTTATGCTCTGCAATATACAGTATACATATATGAGAACTGCGCTGTGTATATATATATATATAAATATACATATTTTTTAATATGTACTGCGTTTATTGCTTGCTTTAAAAAGTGGTTGACTTGTTCAGTCTTTCTTTCTTTTTTTCTTTCTTTGTACTGGCACAGAGAGTAGTTTGCTCACACTTCACAATGCGATGAAGACGAAAAAACCTGAAGACGCTTCTGCGTCATGTGTTATTATACCCTCTGTGCAGGTGCGCTCAATCACACAGCTGCCGCTAATGTGCTGCGTCACCAACCGAGGTATCATAAGCCAATTCTTGGCGTGTTTGACACACTTGCTTCACAACCAGTTACACAAAGAATGTTCCCCATAGCGTAATGCTACGCAGCATCGAGTGTAGCTTTTGATAGGGAACTTGCTCGAATCTGTTGGTGCTTATAGAAGGATAAATGTTATTTGTCAATAGAGAGTACACTGAAGGTTTTTTTAAACAATGATACCCTCATCCATTAGCATCCAGCTAACATGCATTAGCGCCAGTCAAGGCTTAAGAGGTTGCTTCTCTTTGACCTATAATGGTCATAACACACACAGAGCCCTTGAACTTGCATCAACATAGTCACTAATGTACTTACACAGTTCACACACAGAGCAGCAGAGGCAGACAGAGGATTATGATGGATGTGATTTCTGACAGTACTCCATTAGCAAACAGCTTACGATGCTGTTGTATGAAGTCTCATGTGTATATGATATCATCTTGTCATTGGATCTGTTCAGAAGTCATTGGTTAATAAGATCAGGATTAGATCACACAGCAGCATGTTGACTTCACTATATATTGAGTAGTTGGCCTGATGTTTTATTACTTTGACATGACAGTAATCAATCTTATAAACATTTTAAATTGTATTGCATCAACACTGTAGTGACCAGAAGGCAACAGCAAGAAGGTCCAGAGTTCAATTCGTGGGACAGACGGTGACTTTCTGAGTGGAGTTTGCATGTTTTCCCCGTGCTTGGGTGGGTTTTCTCCACATACTCCAGTCTCCCCCACCAACATCAAAAAACGCTATTGTCTTTGGTTAGTGACATGACCGGCGTACATGATATAATACTTACATACACTTATATAAAGTGTATTCTCAGCGCTGAATTTGTCTTTGTTGGATAAATACTTCAAATTTAAGCATAATGTTTAATAAGGCAGAGATAATTGACGTCCTGACTGTCCTTGAGAATCAGGTAGTGGAGCTTTAATTAGAGCTTGACATTAAGACAGCCATTAGCCATATTTCAGTCCTCATCCTAAAATGTGCAGTTAAGGGTGTTGTCTCGTCTTCATCTCACAACAGGAGTAGTCAGAAAGACAGCTTGAGTATAAATGGGACAGCTCTGTGTTCCTTCTTCCGCTTAGCTTTTAGGGATTGCAGGTGACTGGACAGAATTCTGAAAATAAAGTCAGAATTCTGACTATAATTTCAGAACTCTACCCTCAAATATCTTTATTTTTCGCATAATCCTCTTCTGTACATAAACCTCTTCAGTACATACACCTACACTTGTGCTGCTTTAAAAGTATAAGTGGTAAATAAAAAGTAATCACTTGAACACATTTTAAGGCTGTAAGCTTCATCACAAAGCAGTAATGTGTGAAGAATCTATCATGTTCTTGTTTGCACTTCAGTGTCAGAGATGGGACCATTAAGACAGACAAGAAAAGGGTTTTTACAGCTTCTGAATCAAGTGGACTTCAAATAAGACTCTGTGGCACATTTGAGATGCTTTAGGTGTGAAAAACACATCCGCTGAAATGAGTCAATACAAGCCATAGCTCTTCTACAATCAATTATGAAACAGAATTCTTGTAAGTACGCAATATTAAAGCCTGCAGACAAATTGACTGTGTGTTCAGAGAGTAATATAAAAGTAATCATGTCTGCAATAAACTCAACACGGATGATATTGTAGCAGTTAAACTTCCCCATCAAAAGATCATTTTATATTTCTTCAAGCCAGTGAAACTTACCAACTTTGTAATAAAACAAGTCACTACGAAAAGTCTTATCCTCCAGAGACCTACATATCTTGTGTGAGCTCAATAGCCTCTTTATAAACATACAATATGAATAATGAGATACAAGCTGACCATGACAGAGACTAATGCGCTCATAATATCTCATTACAGTCATTAATATTTGTGAAGAAGAATTAATGTGCCACACTCATGAGATAATTTACTTTACACAGTTTGTAAATGTTATGCTTAGATCAATACATACATTTTTATAGAAAGTCAGTCGTGTATAAAGTGCAATGGAGCGAGAACGGTCCCTTGTGGAACTCCTGTACCAGTGGTTACATTACAGTTCCCAGCCTGTGGTCTACTTATCTGGGACTGTCCCATTCTGTACAGTAAAATATCCTGTTCTTTTATGTAGTAAGGATGAATGAGAAGACATCCGTATGATATTAAGATTTCTTTTGAAAAAAATCATGAGCTTTATTTTTTACTAGTTAATTCTTAAGTTCAATTACTGCCTTTTTTTTACCAAATACAATATCCTACTACACAAGTACAACAAACTATACTACACCTTTCAATGTAATTTCTTCCGACCAGCTGCATTTTTGGACTAGTGCTGTGGCAGGACTGTCATTTGTGGATGTGTTTTACATTGGTCAACTAAGCGACAAACACCAATAGCTTTTGATCACCGGTTACTGGCAAGTGGTTCACCCAGTTACCGACCACGTGTTTATCTAAAGTACCTGCCCTTTGCACTTTCTGTGGAAGCCCTCCTCATGCTGCAACCATCTGGCGATCAGTCTAAAATTATTGTCTCCTCTGCATTAATTGAGTCGCAAACATTTGTTGCATTACAAACAAGCAAAGCCTTTGACCTAAAATAGTGTGAGCCTATTGTATAAGCACAGCAACATTACCTCTCACAGGACTACTCACCAAGATTTCCTCACTTCTTTCATTTAGTTAATGGCAATGAACCCAAGAAGTTTGTTTCAAAACTACTTATATAAAAAACGTCCGTCATTGAGGAAAGCAGCCTTTTGTGATCGGTGTCTGTTCCCTTACACCGCACTGCTGTGATGTCAAACAGTTAACAAGCTACAAGGGTTTTACACAAGCAGCACTTCTACTCCTTACAGCTACGCCCCACAGTGACACCATAAGTCTGACATCCCAACCACAGAGCAGGGTCCATTTATATAGAAACTGTTAATATACATCTAAACCACAGGACAAACCAGACCTAATGAGTTTTCAAAGTGTGAAAGCTCGACATTTTATTGACATCACTTATCTGTAAAAAGTGTAATGATAATGGGGGTTAGTAAAACGCCCCAGTGCTTTTTCAAACTATGATGCAATTGCACTGAAATCTGCTTAATGCCCTTCTCGCCAGACCTTTTCTCACTCGATTGCTGTCTTTGCTTTGGTGTTTGCTCTCTTCTGTAGTAACTCCGAGGTTGGAAAGAAATACAGAATCTGCTCAATGTGCACCATAATTGAACATCACTATGCAACGTTCCTACAGGGATATTTTCCAGAAACCTCTAAAGAGCCAACCAAAGACAACACGGGGGGCTGTAGTAAGGGCTGTAGTGAAAAGATAAGACTTACGTGGGAAACATTGCCCAAATCTGTTAATGATAACCAGTACAGCCAACATTAAATGCAAGCTATAAGCTAAAAAAAGCTAACTGAGGTCAAGGCAATTTGTGCCAAAATGGCCCAAATAAAACCGAGTTATAAAATGATTATATAGCCACAGAACTGGAAAGCATTAGCAACAGAATATGAGAAATCAAGGGATACTGTTTGTAATATGTTTCTTCCTTAAAAAAAAAATGTATATATATATATATACCGTATTTTCCGGACTATAAGTTGCACTTTTTTTCATAGTTTGGCTGGTCCTGCGACTTATAGTCAGGTGCGACTTATTTATCAATTTATTTGACATGAACCGAGAAAAATGAACCGAGAGAAATGAACCAAGAGAAATGAACCAATAGAAAACATTACCATCTGCAGCCACGAGATGGCGCTCTATGCTGCTCAGTGCTCCTGTAGCCTACCACTGAAAACTGTTAACTGAAATATTAACTTAAAGACAACTGAGAAAGACTGAATGCAAACAAAATGCCACCAAAAAGAAAATCCTATTCTGCAGATTACAAACTGCAGATAGTAAAATATGCAGCGGTAATCGAGCAGCAGAAAGAAAGTTTGGAGTGAGTGAGAAACTTGTGAGGGACTGGCGTAAAACAGAGGTTACTGCGGGAGAATGCGCCATGCAACTTATCAGCAAGTCCTTGGATGGATCGACACAGCATGGGCTTCAGTGACAACCGAAACCATCCTGTCGGGATTCAGAAAGGCCGGAATAACTGGAACTGATGCGGAGTCTGACGACAGCCCCGCAGAAGAAGAAGAGACGGCGCTTCATCTTCCTCCGGAGTTGGCGGAGTTGTTCAGAAGCGACACAGAGGATGAAGAATTCAACGGATTCAGTGAAGTGGAATAAGATCGCGTGAGCTTTGTGAACTTGTTTAGTGTTACCGGTAACTGTTGGACTCGCTGGCTTGTTATGTTAATTTAAGCCTATTCAGCCTTCCAGGTATGTTTTTATGCTATTATGTAGCTAACTGTTAATGTGTTATGTTAACATACATATTCAGCCTGTTGTTCTGTGTACTATTGTGTACCATTAGCTGAATAACTTGCCTTGCCAGACTTGCCAGATTACCAATATCTGTTCTTGGTCTTGTATTTTAAATAAATTAAGTTAATATTTCAGTTAACAGTTTTCAGTTGTTTTCAGTGGTAGACTACAGGAGCACTGAGCAGCATATAGCGCCCTCTCGCGGCTGTAGACGGTAATGTTTTCTCTTGGTTCTTGGTTCTAAATGAATGCGACTTATAGTCGGTCGACTTATATGTGGTTTTTTCCTCGTCATGATGTATTTTTGGACTGATGCGACTTATACTCAGGTGCGACTTATAGTCCGAAAAATTATATATATATATATATATATATATATATATATATATATGTGTGTGTAAGATGCTGGCAGGGAAATCATACATGGAGCGCCATAACCAAGTGGCTGGCATAGTGTACAGGAACATCTGTACGGAGTATGGACTGGAAACCCCGAGGTCAAAGTGGGAAACACCTCCAAAGGTGATAGAGAATGACCGAGCCAAGATCCTGTGGGACTTCCAGATTCAGACTGACAGAATGGTAATGGCGAACCAACCAGACATTGTGGTGGTGGACAAACAGCAGAGGAAGGCCGTTGTGGTTGACGTTGCAGTACCAAGTGATTGCAACATCAGGAAAAAGGAACATGAGAAACTAGAGAAATACCAAGGCCTCAGAGAAGAGCTGGAAAAGACTTGGAAGGTGAAAGCGACAGTGGTGCCTGTGGTCATCGGAGCACTCGGGGCAGTAACCCCCAAACTGGAAGAGTGGCTACAGCAGATCCCTGGAAGAACACCAGACATCTCGGTCCAGAAAAGTGCAGTACTAGGAACAGCAAAGATACTGCGCAGAACCCTCAAGCTCCCAGGCCTCTGGTAGAGGACCCGAGCTCGAAGGATGAGAGACCACCCGCGGAGGGTGAAGGACAAAGTTTTTTTTTTATATATTAATAATAACAAAAACTTAAAATAACTAAAGTAAAAGCCTCCCAAAAAAACACCAAAAAAATATTCACAGGGCAAACAGAAGAGAACATGTAGCACTGCTTGTAGTGCCAAAAAAGCACATTTTTTTCATTCTTTCGACCACTCTCGGAGTGGTTATGGAACACTTATTTGAGACGCTTTTGGACAGACCCAACCTGTATGCTCCAGTCTGGAAGAGGCTTATGTTTGAAGGTAAACCCAGACAAAATACCATCTCCATTTTGAATGAAGAAGTGATGCATGTCTGGATCTCCTGCTGCTAATATAAACCGTTGACATATCTTTAATCCAAAGATCAGAAACATCAAAGTGTCCAAATCCAAACTGCAGGGCTACTTTTTCATCTTTCCCAACTCTTGCATTAAC
Source organism: Perccottus glenii (assembly GCA_024416835.2). Classification (NCBI taxonomy): domain Eukaryota; kingdom Metazoa; phylum Chordata; class Actinopteri; order Gobiiformes; family Odontobutidae; genus Perccottus; species Perccottus glenii. Next base: position 28,260,100 of record CM044553.2, read on the forward strand.
ATTGACGATATGTTCACATACGGGTAAAAAAAAACACGCAGGCTGTATTTAACTTAGCACTTTTGAATCTCATATTGTGTTCTTTGGAGACACTTCTTGCTCAGATTTCCCTGTGAGTCAGTGTCTGGAGTGGGTCGGCAAGGATGAGACGGCGATGTGTCGCTGTCTGTGAACACCCCGCTGGGCCCTATTCCTCCACTAAAAGTGCAGTGAGAGCCTGCTGTTTCTGCCATACGGAGAGCCTGTGGTCAGAAACATCACCAATATGTGTCTGTCCGACCCACACGTTCCCAGACACCGGTGGTCCGTCTACACTCTGCCACGCCCACACATAGAGGTCAGACTGTGGAATTATGGACAGTTAAAATACCAGTCACGGGTGAAATAATTCAAAACTGTTGTAGGCCAGATAAAAAAGCACTTCTACAAATGACCTCGTCGATCAAGAATAGCTTTTCTATTTGATTAGAAGCTAGATTTAAACTTATCTATTATCTTTGCTCTGACAAAAAGGGATTGTCCTTTACACAGTGGTCATGTTCAATAAATAACTTGGCAAAAGGCAAAATTGCTTTTCTCGGGGCTTTGCATTAGTCTTGTATGTCCCACAGTGAAAGTGAAATGAAAAATCTCTTAGCTCTTAGCAGATTTGATTCATATCCAACAACACCATTAAAGGACAATTGTAGAATTCTTTCTTTACTGTGTTCTGCATGGTAGTTACGTATGTATACTACTAATAATGTGACTCCTCAAGCACACTTTGCACTAGCCCCAAATTATTTTTCTTCTTCCAAACCACAAACACTATTCATCCATTTTCTTTTTCTACAGAGATTTTGAGCTTTTGACTAACTATGCAACTCTCATTATGATGTTGCACAGTCTGGAATAAATTCAATCATTCTCAACTGGAAAGGACAATTGGAAATTCAGAAACAACTAAAATGTGTACATTTAAAGGCTATGCAAATCTTCCAGGCAGTGATTGGAATAATGGACCATGGACTACATGCTGTGATCACAGTGATGATCAGCTCTATAAAGGCAGTAAAACATCACACATGATCAAAAATAAGGTAGTCTACATGGTAAACTAAAGTCTGATGACTCCACAAATGTTGGACTTTTTGTGAAGTGTACAGTTGTGCTCTTAAGTTTACAGAATTTGTGATTTTTTTTTTGGCGATTTATTTTTACAGAATATGAATTCTAACACAAAAAACTTGTTTTCACTTATACAGTTAGTGGTTGGGTGAAGCCATTTATTGCCAAACAATTGTGTTTATTTTTAAATCATAACAACAGAAAGCCTGATCAAAAGTTTACAAACCTGGTGATTTTGGCCTGATAACATGCACACAAGTTGGCACAAACGTGGTTGAATGGCTACTAAAGGTAACCATCCTCACCTGTGACCTGTTTGCTTGTAATCAGTGTGTGTGTATAAAAGGTCAGTGAGTTTATGGGCTCCTAACAGACCCTTTCTCATCCAGTGCTGCACTGACAGTTCTGTATTCTGAGTCATGGAAAAAGCAAAAGTATTTTCAAAGGATCTGCAGGAAAAGGTAATTGAACTTTATAAAACAGGAAAGGGATATAAAAAGTTGTGTGGCTGTTTCGAGATGCACAATAAGGAGGCACTTGAAGAAAGTGGGCTGCAGGGTTGAGAAAAAGACATTACTACTCTACTGCCAACAAAGCATCCCGCTTACAATACGCCAAACAGCACAAGAGACAAACCTAAAAACCTCTGGAACAAAGTCATTTGGAGTGATGAGACCAAAATATTACTTTTTGGCCACAACCATAAACGTTACATTTGGAGAGGAGTCAACAAGGCCTATGTGAAACATGAGGTGGATCACTGATGATTTGGGGATATGTGAGCTACAAAGGAACAGGAAACTTGGTCAAAATTGATGACAAGATGAATGCAGCATGTTATCAGAAAATACTGAATGAAAATACTTGGACGTTCCAACATGACAACAATCCGAAGCACAAGCACAAGTTGACCTGTCATTGGCTACAGCAGCAGAAAGTTTCTGGACTGACCATCTCAGTCTCCTGACCTCAATATCATTGAGTCACTCTGAGGAGATCTCAAACGTTCAGTACATGCAACACAGCCCAAGAATTTACAGGAACTGGAGGCTTTTTGACAAAAAAAATGGGCAGCTTTACCATCTGAGAAAACAAAAGAGCCTCATCCACAACTACCACAAAAGACTTCAAGCTGTCATTGATGTTAAAGGTGGCAATACACGTTATTAAGAACTTTTACTGTACTGTAACTTTTTACTTTAACTTTTTGTAAACTTTTGATCAGGGTCATTTGGGTAGTTTCTGTTGTCATTATGATTTAAAAAGAGTAAACACTGTTGTTTGACAATAACCCAACAACTAACTATGAGTAAAAAAAAAATGTTTGTGTTATCATTCATATTTTCTGAAAAATGGCCAAAAAAAATCACATATTTTGCCAGGGTATGAGCACAACTGTATATTGTGAGATGTCTCTTACTATTAAAAAGTTTGTCATCAATAACTTTTCTCCCTTCTCATAAATGACTGGCTGTGATATTTAACTTGTTTGTTTTCTTATCATCAAATGTTTTCAAGTGTTTACTCTGAGATGTTTCACCTGCTAAATTATATGTTATACATAAATGCTGTCTCACACCTGGGACACTGTCCAGGGGGTGTTGTCCTACTGTTTCAGGTTGGACAACAAAACCTGTACTGTGGGGATCGAAAGTTTGGGCACCCCAGGTAAAACATTTTATTAATGTGCATAAAGACGCCAAGAAAAGGAAAAATCTCCAAAAGGCTTTAAATGACAGATTAGACATCCTTATAATAAGTCAAAAAAAGTTAGATTTTATTTCCATCATTTACACTTTCAAAATAACAGAAAACAAAAAAATGGTGTCTGCCAAAGTTTGTGCACCCTGCAGAGTTAATACCTTGTACTGCCCCCTTTGGCAAGTATCACAGCTTGTAAATGCTTTTTGTAACGAGCCAAGAGTCTTTCAATTCTTGTTTGAGGTATCTTTGCTTTTTCCTTCTGAACTTGACTCAACTAATGCCAAATGCAACCAGGTTAGACATGCTTTTTATTATTTTAATTTTTTTTTTTAGCATAAACTCTCGGTGCTTTTTACTCTTTTGTGAGTTGTAAACCTTAGTAAATTATGCTGTACTTCCCAAATTTTGAAATGGGAACTCACACAAATACACCACAATATCACCAGTGTCCACATTTTTATGCACTAAACAGTACTGCAGCCCTGTAGTAAATCTTTTAAGTGTCACCAAAATGTTGCAATGTTATCCTTAACACACTTTATATGTACATTGGGCAAATCATGCAATAAAGTTGCAAAAAATAAGTGGTTCTTCTGTAGCAGAAGGCCAGGCTGTTTCCTGGAACACTCACTTTCTCTCGGTTATGTGTGGACCTCAAGGAAAGAGCTGTTTGTTTGTTTGTGGAGGCGCAATGTGTGTTAAAAGCAGGTGCACTGGTCCCATCTGTGACCCAGGTGTGCACACTCAGCACAACCCACAATTGACTCTGATGGCACTAGGTGTAATACACAAGATGAAATACCAACACACTAGAGCTGTACACTTTTTCTGATAAATGTTTACAATGTTTGCATCTCTCATAGCACTATTTATTTATTTCTGGGCTGTGCCGCAGGGGCAGCAAAGACGCCCAGACTTCCCCCTCCCCAGACACTTCCTATAGCTCTTCCGGGGGGATACCGAGGCGTTCCCAGGCCAGCCGAGAGACATAGTCCCTCCAGCGTGACCTAGGTCTTCCCCGGGGGGGACATGTCCAGAAAACCTCCCAAGGAGGCATCCGAAACAGATGCCCGAGCCACCTCAGCTGGCTCCTCTCCTCAGACCGGTACATCGACTGCATCACTGCAGAAGCTGTATCGTTCTGTCTGTCACGCTCCATCCTTCCCACATTTGTAAGTGAGTTAAAGTGGCACTTTTCAGGTCTGGCAGTTTCTTTGCTGTTTTTGTTCGTATTTTTTCCCGATAGAGCTTCCCCCGATGTAAAGTTAAAAAACACTGTCATAAAAACTCACTGGTGATGAGTGACTCCCTGCTCTCCTCTTTTCCTGTTTGACCATGATCATGACTCCCGTGAGACATTTTGAATCCAAAGTACAGCGGGTCGCCAGTCATATTTTGCAATATGGTTGTTGGTTGCTGGTTTTTACACAAAGAGACGCCAGAGGGGTCTGGGACAGATCCCGTTCACAGCAAAATGAGCTATTAACCCATTACTGCGAAGCTGGTATGATAAGGTAAAAATCCAGCAAAGTGCCTCCCACTTTTTAAGCAAACTTTTACTTTTTAATACTTGGTTGCAAATCCATTGCAGTCAACTACAGCCTGAAGTCTGGAACACACAGACATCACCAGACGCTGGGTTTCATCCCTGGTGATGCTCTGCCAGGCCTCTACTGCAACTGTCTTCAGTTCCTGCTTGTTCTTGGGGCATTTTCCCTTCAGTCTTGTCTTCAGCAAGTGAAATGCACGCTCAATCAGATACAGGTCAGGGGATTGACTTGGCCATTGCATAACATTCCACTTCTTTCCCTTAAAAAACTCTTTGGTTGCTTTTGCAGTATGCTTCGGGTCATTGTCCATCTGCACTGTGAAGCGCCTTCCAATGAGTTCTGAAGCATTTGACTGAATATGAGCAGATAATATTGCCCGGAACACTTCAGAATTCATCCTGCTGCCTTTGTCAGTGTCACATCATCAATAAATACAAGAGAACCAGTGGCAGCCATACATGCCCACGCCATGACACTACCACCACATGCTTCACTGATGAAGTGTTATGCTTTGGATCATGAGCAGTTCCTTTCCTTCTCCAGACTCTTCTCTTCCCATCACTCTGGTACAAGTTGATCTTGGTCTCATCACTCCATAGGATGTTGTTCCAGAACTGTGAAGGTTTTTTTAGATGTTGTTTGGCAAACTCTAATCTGGCCTTCCTGTTTTTGAGGCTCACCATTGGTTTACATCTTGTGGTGAACCCTCTGTATTCACTCTGGTGAAGTCTTCTCTTGAGTGTTGACTTTGACACACATACACCTACCTCCTGGAGAGTGTTCTTGATCTGGACAACTGTTGTGAAGGGTGTTTTCTTCACCAGGGAAAGAATTCTTCGGTCATCCACAACAGTCGTTTTCCGTGGTCTTCCAGGTCTTTTGGTGTTGCTGAGCTCAATGGTGCCTTCTTTCTTTTTAAGGATGTTCCTTCAGTTAATTTGGCCACACCTAAAGTTTTTGCTATCTCTCTGATAGGTTTGTTTTGTTTTTTCAGCCTAATGATGGCTTGCTTCACTGATAGTGACAGATCATCGGATCTCATATTGAGAGTTGACAACAACAGTTTTGAAATGAACATTCAAACCTTTTATCTGCTCCTTGTAAATGGGATAATGAGGGAATAACACACACCTGGCCATGGAACAGCTGAGCAACCAATTGTCCCATTACTTTTGGTCCCTTAAAAAGTGGGAGGCACATATACAAACTGTTGTAATTCCTACATCGTTCACCTGATTTGGATGTAAATACCCTCAAAGCACATCTTGTTTGTTTCATTTCAAATCCATTGTGGTGGTGTATAGAGCCAAAAAGATTAGAATTGTGTCGATGTCCCAATATTTATGGACCTGACTGTATGTGTACAGTGACTTAATTGCTAGTATAACTTAAATGTCAGGCTCAGTGATGTTTTCAGAGCTCTAGTGGGAGAAAGTCTGAAACCATTCATTAAAGGTGCTTGAAACTACGTGTAGCTTTAAGGCTCAAAAAATTATAATCTTGCTATGTGTTCCTTTTTGACATATTCATTAACCCACCTCAATAGAATGAATAACTTGACACAATTACTGTTCATGGTGGCCTGAATTAGTATGCTAAATTTTTTGGGGGGCATTCGGGTTTGAATTTCACACAATAAAATGTGACGTAATGCGCGCTCACGCTACTTGATGGATGTAAACAGCACTACAATCACTTGGAAAGTTTTAGTTGAAATGGATTCTGCGGTCTTAGAGAAGCACCCACGGACACTCCGCGCAAATGCAAGCAAGTATTATCAAGTGTGACCAATCGACGATGGGCAAAGACGAGAGTCAATTTGGGTCTTACATTTGAGCTCAGATCTGCATTAGGGATGAACAATGACCCTGCCTTGCTATTAGCGTACAAACCAAATTTAACTGTTTGAAAAACAGTTCAAACGTTACTGTAACTATCATGACTGTGATCTTGACTCTTTTGAGATGGGATAAATTTGTTCAAGTAGTGCTTTCTGAGTGCTATGTTTAGCCTCGCATGCTAACATTTTGACCTTGGTGTTTATTTCTGGATGTTAAAAAGTAACATGGAGAATGAATACTCCTTCTGTTGTAATAATGGAGGAGATTGCCTGTTTAAGTTATGATTATGCCCATTGGAATGTACATAGTAAGAAAATGCCAGCCATAAGACATTCATAAGCCAGTTCATAAGACATTATGAACAAAGAGCATTTGCGATCATTTAATTGTTTTACTTTACGGTGGTCATTTTTGATAAGTAAATATAACGTTTTAGTGAAACAATAAACTTGCAGATTTGTACTTTTTCAACATTATGCATCTGCGTGTGCTGCAGTCTCTGCCGGCTGCTGACGCACGTGGACGAGCTTGCAGGTTTTCACAAATTCAACCACACATTTTTGATGCTAATGCTATTTTGCTGGCAACAGGGAAGCTATCTTTTACTGCTGCAGGTACGGTTAAAAAGATATTGTTTGTAACAAATTATTAATCTTTTTTTTTTTCTGCATGATGAGTGTCAAAGTGGGTCCGTATATTATAATCCTTTAGCACTGACACTTGCTGCATACACACCAAGCACAAGTAATAGGAAGTGATACACTACACCCTGTGTCTACTTTTGTCCTTTTATTATGTTCCCTACTCTGGCTAAAACAATGCAACCCCCAGTGAAAAAATAGCAGTTACATTTTAATAAAAAAATTGTAGTCAATGTCTTAGAATGTCTTTTAGATTTGACAGCTGAGACATTATGGTTTACTCAAACGTGAGTCTGTTATAAATCTGGTGAATCCTTTGTGAATTTGTGTTATATGCTTTATTAGTAAAATGAAGATACAACAGCCTTTGTTTCTTTAAAATCCACCCACAATGACTACTCATACACATAGTTTAATTAATATCAAATGAAAGAATTGAATAATGGCACCATAAATTCTACTGAACCAAAAACTGTGAGCAAAAAAACAAGGTACGTATTGAACCATGGACTGGCTGTATTGTTGCATCCCTAGTAACCTGTGTCCCAACAGTCTATTGTAAGTATTAAGTAAGTAAGTATTATTTATATAGCACCTTTCACAGATATAGACCACAAAGTGCTTTACAATGTGCTTACCACTCACCCCATTCACACACATTCACACACATTCACACACATTCACACCTGGGGCAGACAGAGATGGGGGCTGCCATACAAACGGCACTCAACCTTCTCCGACCACCACCAAACACACCTCTACAGTCACACACATTCATACACCAGTGCCACGGACACTGGAGGCAAGGTGGGTTAAGTGTCTTGCCCAAGGACACAACGACAGTATGAACTGTGGGGGCGAGCGGGAATCGAACCTACTACCTTCCGGTTGAAGGACGGCCGCTCTACCACTGAGCTACTGCCGCCCCTATGGTCAAGGATACTTTCTCACTTTCTAAGTGTTTACCTGCTTCTTAACGTTGGAGAAAGGAAGAATAAAAACAATACATTTTAGGCACTCACAATTTCCGGTCACAGTTTCTGCTCATGTTTAACACAATACAGAAAGAGAATACAATGGTTTTCATTCACAAGGCAAGAGTTGTAAACGCCCACTCTGTGTGAAATCAAAAACAGCTATTCCTCATAGATGCTCCCTTTAACATTTTAACATTTATCATACTTTCGTCTTGGAACTTCTTGGAATAACTTTTATTACAAGAACAAGAGATGCTTTATTTGAGAAAACATTGCTGTTTTGAGCTTTTACTTTTGTTTTTAATCTCACCCAAGTATGGATTTTCTCTCATCTAATCAGCAGGTTGCAGCTTAACCTCCTCTGCAGCCCACTGTTGGAGCCACAGCTGAGTACCAAAGTGAGTAGGCCTACAATATGTTGTTTGTGATGCATCGTACACCTTTTGAAAATGGAAATGTAATGATGCTGAGCTGTTTGTACTTCTCCAAACAAGGCTAATAACGAACACTGAACACATTTATAAATCTCACCGACACACTGTTCCTAAAATCATAAACCCTAAAACTCAAAGACTTACTTCAATTTAAAACCTTGCTGATAATATACAAACCTAAAGCTCCCCAGTAATATTCAAAAAATGTTTACAAATTGAGAAGGGCAGTAACATTTAAGAAAGAAGAACATAATTTAAAGATACAGTGTGTTTGCACCACATTAAAAAAGAGACAAAGAGAAAAGTATTACTAGAAGTGGTGTGATGCTGTGGAACGGACTGGATGACAATATGAAGGGTGCAGCCACTTTGCTAAAATAAAAAAATATATATATAATTCATACCATTCAATAAATATACCAATACCAAAATGTTAAAATGAATTGAAAATTGAACTAATATTAATAAAAAATATTTTTGATTAATTAATTAAATATTTTTTCATAAAAATAACTTAATGATAATGAATTAATAATGATTAAAACGTTTTTAACTATAATTATTGAATTGTTGGTGTTTTTGTGTTTCTTCTGCTTTGTTTGTTTTGTTATATCAAATGTTGATTTGTTTTTAATGGTAAAAGGGGAAGGTAAATAAGTCTTCGACTTCAGCCTACACCCTTTCAGTCATATAATTTTTGTTTAAAAAAATATTGCATTACTTTTTTGACTGAAATAATAATAATAAAAAAAGATTATTGCATGTGCTTCATAAAGTCCACATTAAGGTTATAATCATTTACAAAAATTAACAAAATAACAAAAAAAGAAAAAGAAAAAACATTGTTGTTAACTGAAATAAAAATGGAAACGATAACTAATTAAAATTGTATTGTCTGTGTGCAAAACAAACTAAAATAAAATTATCGAGACATTTCCTTAGTTGTAGTCTTTTTCCATGCTTTTCATAGAGCATTTCATAGACATTTCCGACTAGAAAAGCAGAAATCCAAAGATTCCATGTCAAATTGAACACAGCAAAGCCCCTCGCCTGGCATCATGGAGTCCTATTTAGGATTACTTTAAGTTTGACTGAGTCAGATAAAACCCAGTGCCTCACAGTGGAAGGGGGTAAAATATGTGGACGATTTATTAAAGGGAAAATCCTACAAATTGTACATTTGAGAAGCACGCACAAGGTGGCTAACCTAGCTTACCTACACAAGCTAATGGAGAATGCCAAACCCTCCTCCCCCGAAACTTGCAGCTGTCTGTCTCAAACTGAATTTGAAAACAAAAATTTAAAACAAAAGAAAAAGATAAAGTAATGAAAAATGCAAAACTACATAACCTTGGTCGACATCTTACATTCTAGGGAGTGTGACTTTGCATAATGATGAGTATTTGGTCTCGCTTTTAAACAATCCCTGTCCACAGGAAGGTGTTTGGCCAAATGTCTTCCTCCACATGGCACCAAATCGAGGGCTTAGAAACCTTAGAGACCTAAGTGACATATCACCAACTTTAAAGGAGAGCCAGAAACTGTCCATATTTTTACCTTGTTTTGTGAAATTTTAGTTCGAAAATAAAATTTCTACAATGCTCAATAACATCCCTGACTTTTCCATGTCTGTTTGAATTTCCATTTCAGAGAAAGGTTAGAGTATGAAGGAAAGATTAAAGCAAAAGCATTGTTTTCTTCAAGATGACCTGGATGACTGAGAACCTCTACAGACATTTCAGAATATGATATCAATACTCAGGTTGATGAGATGATCGTTCAAATGTTTTGCCAGTAACCATTTTAATCAATAAAATGTCTAGAAATACCCACTGTCATGTGCTCTTTTTAGTTTAATGTAAATGTAATGGCAGCTAAACAAGTCCAGAAACAACTAGCAACTACCTACACTCTGTTAGGCCGACTTTTCACGACACACCACAATGTTGCCTTCGCTGAGCTTGTGGTGGAAAAAACATAGATATACAGCTCATTTAGACAGTATACAACAGTGTTTCTTAAACATTTCAAAGGACACCTATATTTCAAAAGACCAAAAGAATCATAAACTAATTCCTTTGCAAAATATTTTTATATTTATATATTTATTTATTTATTTTTAATATTTTATCCTAGTTTCCATAATATTTAGTCTTACTGAAATCCTTTTTAAGGATTTTCTGAACATGTCTATCATAGTTTTGTTCCCTTTTTGATGTCCATGTGATAAATCTGTGTTAATAATGTTATTATTTTTCACAGTTTGATGTTCGTTACCAATTGAGCATTACCAATTTCCATTTTTAATTTTTTTTATTAAATGCCCACTGACTGACAATGACTACAATAACACAATAAGTATAGTGCCGTGCAGATAAAATAGCGTTTTTATAAAAAAAAAAAGAAAAAAACCTTTAGTGAAACGCTGAATACATTGAATTTTTCCCACTGCTGTATCAACATTTCTGATTAAATAGAGTTTAGGCCTAACTCCAGAAGAGACAAAATGGTTAAAAAAAAAAAAATATATATATATATATATATATATATATATATATATATATATATATATATATATATATATATATATATATATATATATATATATATATATAGTTATATATATATATATATATATAATCCTGTGTAAAGTTTGTGTAAAAATACTGCATGTGATACAGTTCACCGCTGTGTTGAACCTCTAGAATTAATGAGTATTTGTTGTAGTCTGTAGTAGTGCTTTTTTCCCCAAACTGCAACAAACTCCACACAGACTCAGCTGGAAGGATTATATTTTCCAATTTTCTCAACAGCAGTGTGAAAAATAGCAGTGAAATCTGGGGCATGATGTTACCTTCTGAACCTAGGAGTCTGGTTTTAAACGTCGCAGACATCAGCGGGGAAGGCTGCAGACAGCACTTCCTGACTTCAGCCCGAAGTGTGGCCTGTCACGCAGAGTTCTCAACGGACTTCTGAAAATATCCACTGTAAGTTGGTGTATGAGAAGTTCCATAATACAAACTGAAAAACACATCCCTGTTTTTGTAAATGACACTTTTAGGCCAGCAGTGTTTGTTTTATGTGAAAAAATTACTCAAACAGACCATAAAGACACAAATTCTCAGTGAAAAAATTTGGAACATTTTAAACTAAATTCTAACTTTGAATTAAAAGAGAGTTGAATTGAGAGTTGAAACTATACAAAATTAACAAAACAAAATTGATGTTATCAACACTGCAAATAGCAAACTGTCAATCCTTACAATTCATTAAAAAAAACACAACAAAGTCACTCCAAAGCATTCACTAAAATGTAACCAGCCGTTATTACTAACTACAGTTTAAGTTACCTGGCATTAGTTTGCATCTTGAAGAGCAAGACAATTGTCAAAACCCTTCTGTTTGCCAAAAAACGTTGAATAACAAAAAATACTGGATGTCTGTGAAGGTTCTCAGTCATCCAGGACACCTTGAAGAAAAGGTTAAAGAAAAAGCATCTGGACAAGGTTTTCAAGGTGAAGACGTCTCTAATTCCAAAAGACTTTTTCAACATCCTTATCTCGAAAAAGTCCAGATGCCTTTGCTTTAACCTTTTCTAAAAATAATGGAACAACTAGCTATTAAACAATGTTAATGCAGCGCAGTCTCACAACATTTATTCTTGAACGTCTACCAGATATTAGGAGTGGGTATCACATGGTACCACACAATACAATTTACAATAACCTGTTCTTTACAACAATAATATACAGCGTTTCTGCAGACTTATAATCTGTGAAAATGTATAAAATAAAAAAGTTTTGTGCTTTAATAATTGGCGTGGTGTTAATAATAATTGTGGTGTTATTTTTATCACATGCTTTTCATACTTGCTCTGTTCCTCTTCTGCAGATTACGCCCAGATGTGTATTTCCACAACAGCCCTTTTTCTTTTAACAAATTTTTATATTACATATCAATATAATGTATCACACGAGAGGGGACGGTGCATGTGATATATTGTACCCAATTCTCTTTCAAAACAGGTTTGATTTGGTTTAAACTTTATTAATCCCCTAAGGGTAAATTTAATTGTCAGGTCGCTTCAAAAAAATGAAAACGCTAATTATTTGCTTCAGACTTAATCTTCCTCAGGCTATTGTCAGTAGTTCTGTCCTGCAGCTCA